>VWZU01013641.1:136736-148151 GCA_013397095.1 Sterrhoptilus dennistouni | reverse complement strand
AGGAAAAACCCTAAGTGATTGGACAAGACTTCAGCTGTCTCCCCACCTGAGTTATTAATTTGTTACTATGTATGTCATTTATCCAGAGAGCCATGCCCCTTTGGCCCCTGATTTGTCCCCAGTTAGACCCATCCCTGAGTTCCTCCCCCCAATAAAAAGTGTTGCATTCGGGGGTTCAAAGAGATTCTTTTCCCTCGCTTTTTCCCCCGTTGCTTCTGCTGAAGGGTGTCTGCTGGGGCAGATCCCCTGATGAATAAAGCCAGCAGTTAACCCAGAACAGCCTCCTCTTTTTTCCTGCCGTCGTTGCTTCGCTCCTTCAAGCAAGACAAGAACTCACGGGGTCGGTGAGGTTCATCCAGCTACCGAGCTGTACCCTCTTACTGTCGAGGTGTCAGGGCTAGCCGAGGCAGAGAAAGACACCCTCAGCAAGAGACCAGGAGCCTTTGTGTCACCTGGGACTAGTCTGAGGCTGCCCTTACTCATACTCATCACCTGGGATTGGTCTGAGGCTGCTTTGGCTCAGATTCATTCCTTCAAGCCAAGCAGAGCAAGAGACAAGACCCGCTGCTCATTCCATTAACAGCCATTAGTGCTCTGCAGCAGCAAAAAGCAAATTACTCTTCTCTATCTGGCTCTGTGAGCTTGGCTGAAGGAGGACCTGCAGGATGGGACCTGCCTTTCCAGAGGTAATTTGGACTCAGTGACTAAAGCAGCAACACAGAGTGATTTGTCTTTGTGTGGTAGCAGTGTCACATTTGTATTACCAGGTCTTACAGAATGAAAAATGATGGTTTATTCTCATTTTAGGAGGAAAAATTCCTTTTTCTCATCAGTCTTTTATAACACTGTAACAGACCTTCAGGAGTTAAAGGTGGGCTAACAGCACCTGGTGGAAGTGCTTCAGAGGAAAGAAATAAGTTCCAGTGGCTTTTTGATTAAATTCTTATGAACAGAAATGAAAAATAATACAGTTTCCTGATGCCTTGATATCAGTAATGGCTGTACTGGTTATTGGAAGGATACTCCTGTCAGAAACATTTCTGCAGGTCTGCTCTGTGCAACTCATTTTACCTCTCCACCACTCCTCCCAAATGTGAGAGAGCCAGCCTAGATTATTCAAGCATCTTAGATTTTAAAAATGAGACCTTACAGAGTTTCAGCTACTGAGCCAGCTCATAAATCCAGTATTTTAGGTGGCAGCCCTTGGCAAGGAACAACCGCCCATGCTGGGCAAGAAACTGTCATTTCAGTGAATCATGAGAATTACTAATTCTATTATAATGTGAAGGTAATTCAGGAGGAGTTTTAGTTCCATCTTTATGGCGTCCTTCAGAAGATTATGATCCTAGCTGCTTTTCCCTGTTGTCCCTCCAGTTTCCAGAGTGACTGTTAAAAGTTTCAACAGCAGCAGTTAATAAAGACAAGCAAAGTACAAACCTTTGGAAAACTCATTCCTGTTTTGCTGCTCCCCTGGTTGCTGGCATTAACATCCTCCTCCCTGCCCTGAGTGTGCATTTACAAATGGGATGCAACACAGAGGTCCCAGGGCTGTGGTACCTTCATGTTCTCGTACAAAACAGACACATTTGGAGGTGGTTCAGGAAAACCAGATGATCACCCAAAAAGGATGCTGGCTCGCCTGCTTGTGCCTGAGTTGTTGCACACCCAGGAGATGAGCTCTTGCTTACATGTGAGCTCTCTGTATTATTTACACAGGGAAGTAAGCCAGGACTGCATTTTATATTATTAAGACCTCTTTGAATTTTAGATTAGAAGCTGTTTTTATTTTCCTAATGCATACCATCACAAAAATGACAGTTAATTAGAGAACAAGCACTGTTAACTAACAACTGAAATTCTCACAGTCCAGTGGCTAAAAAATTCAAACATCAGTCTGCCCTAAAAACAAATTCAAGAGCAGAGCAAACAGTTCTGTCTGAACACTACACACAGCCAAGTTTTTTGTAGATTCTGATTGCAAATATTTAATTTTGCACTCAATTGTTATTTGGTGAGAGATGTGGCTGTAACTTCTATTTGACCTTAGTCGTTCTGAGAGATATAAATGCATGTGAAAGATTTGAGAAATTTTTCCATCTCACCATCACACATAAAATACATAAGACTTCTCTCAGATCAAATACATTTGCACTTTTAAGAGACACTAAATGGATGCAGACAGATTTGATGTATTAATCCACCTGAAATAATACACATTACATAATTCCGTATTAGCACATTTAATGGGAAACTGCACAAGTCCAAAGTTGGTAATTTCAGGCCCATAATTTAAAAGTACCTAGTTTAATCCAAAGTAAAGGAAGAAATAAAAAGCAAATTTGTTCTTTCCTCCACTAATGAAATAGTATTTCAAGGTGCAATAAAGAAAAAAAATTGGCTCCACTCAGTGCAGTCTGTGTTTGGAAATGGCATACACTGTTCTCGATTAATAAAATCTTACATGTGTCTAGGTACTAAAGAAGAAGTGGATGCTGGGTTTTGTCACCAGTGTTTGTGAGACAACTTTAGCCATTTTTGCATTAGCAGATGTAAATTGCTGGAGGCAGCTATTAAGCACAAGCAAACATGTGTTGCCTTTTAAACACTGTCACCCCTATAACAGAGCAATGGCATGATTATAAATATGGCCAAGGGGGCTTTCTTGGATTTTTTTTAATCCATTTTCAAAATATTGCTCTTTTTGTCCTGTGTTTCTTCCTATATGGTCCTTTGGCAGATATATACAGCCCACTTTAAACAGTGTGGCAGGGAGTTGTTCTCTGGTACATTTTGCTGTGTATTATGTTAACTCCCCCTCACCCCTGCTTGTGGGACACTTAAACACCATTTTACTTCCCCTCATAACAAACCAGAGGATGATCAGAATAAGCTGGGATTGAGCTACACAGAGATGCAGAACGTGCCTGCACTTTGCAGTGGAGCCTGGTAAAACCAGTTTTAGGGAATCTGTGCTTGTTTCTAATGAGCTGCCAAAAGCAGTTTGGCCCAACACATGGTGCTGTGTCAGAACACAACTCAGGTCCAAAGAACCAGGGGTAATTGGAGGTACTTACCCTGGCACATCTAGTTTGCCCCTGGTTTTGAAGCTGACTTGCAGCCTCCCCATAGGCTTGCTCAGAGCCATGTGCAGAATTCCCTGCTCAAGGTCATACCAGAAATCAATGGCAGAAGCATGGAAAGAGCCCAGCTGTCTTCAATTCATCCCAGTCACCAGATGTTCTCCTTCCCAAGCACAACCACCCCCTTTTCCCAGCACACATAAAATGTTGGAGAAGCTGCAAACTTGTAACACAGGAAGAGAAAAAGCAGCACAGGCAAAATTAAATCACCAGAGCATCACTCCACCAACAAATTGTCCTGGTCCAGGACCACGGAAAGTCTGCCCCTTTGCCTCTATCACCATGATGGACCTGAACAAATAAGCTACACCTGTTTTAAACAGTGGAGAATTTTGTTTAATAAATTCCATTTTTACTTGACTGCACACAGCCATGTTTGCTGGAGCCAGACCCCTGAGGGGCAGCCCTTGCTTGAGGTTGCACAGCAATAAATTCTAAGTTTCCCCAGTCACTGCTGAGTCTCCACTGGAGATCCTTCACTTCTGTGGCCAGCAGCAGGATCTGACTCTTAATACATGAACTAGTGACACTTAATGCCTTGAAGGAGAAATCCAGTTATCTGCAGTGACTAAAATAAGACTGTGCAGCTTGTCATAGTCCAATTTGTTCCACAGTCTCTCAGAGGCACCAGGGAAATACTCCATTCTCCAGTTCAGCAAGCTTCATCTACAGTATATTGCTTCCTAAACAGTTGCTACAGTGGTGAAGAAAAAGAATAGAGGTTTAAAACAAAACTGCAGGCTTTCCACCATGACTGCCACCAATTTCTGTTACTGAATTTAAATATAAAGCCATTTTCTCTTGGAGGTAATTGCCAGTTCCTTCTATTTTCTCAAGCTGCTTGCTTTGGTACAATTCTGCACTGATTTATATTTGCTTTTGACTTCACTTGTTTAGGTGTAAGTGATGGAAAAAATGGCTCTAAATTTTGTTACTTTAAACATTTCTTGAATCCATAGATAACATAGGCAGACTGACTTTCTAAGTTATTGTCATCTTTGTTTCCCTGAAATCACAGTAGTTGAAACCATTATGGTTTTTTGGGGTTTTTTTTTTTGGTTTGGGTTTTTTTTTTTTTTTTTTCCATGCACAAACAAAATTCATATCCTTTCAGCTTAAATTATTTTTAGATGGTGAGATGCAGGAGTAAATACAATGACAAAGCACAGTGGGGTTTTTTTAATACATTTGGAGCAAAACCAAGATGGAACTGTTTGCAGCACACAGCAGACTCCCAGAAAATTGCACTCATAGTAGATGGCAGATGTAATAAATTTCCATGCCTCCAGCCAGAACATTGAAGTTCTGATTTCTCTGCCCCAAACCAGCAGAGTAAGAGGGAGTTCTGACGAAAGGCTCTTTTTGGAACTATTTTTCTTCAGTTCATTTCCACTGACAAAGAATTCCGCCTGATCTTGTAAAAGCTCTTTGTGGGAAGCTTCTGGTGCAGGGGGGAAGCAAAGATAACTCTCCCTCAAAAACACCTCAGGGCTCTGGTGAGCAGCACCAGGACTTTCTGAAGACACTGTGAAGAAAAGAGAGCACTTCCAACCACAGCAAGAATGAAGTGGATGAACACTCAGGAAGAAATGACCAAAGGAGCCATCCAATTTTTCTTTTGAGTGATTTGTTTCATAAATCTTCAGACAAGCAATCACCTTCTCCCTCTCAGAAATCAAATCTCAGCTTGATTTTCCTTGCCAGTAACAAAACAAAAGATGCTCTATGTCTGCCCACAGAGCCTCTCACATGGCCTGCAACTATGCCATATCTTCTGGGTGCTGAGACTGAAAAAGGAAGAATTAGTGCACAGAAGAGATGCTTTTGATGATATGCAAGCCCCAGAAGGATCCAGACCACACTAATTTAAGCCCTCTGTGCTTAAAAGGAACAGCTCTTACTGTGTATAGTTACAAACTAGAAGAAAGGGTTCTTTCAGTGGGAAGAATTTAACAGCTTTTTCCCTGAGGGGTCTTTTAGAGTCTTGTTATGAAAAAGGAGAAATCAATAAATACACTTGTTGGAGGAGGAATTCCAAAGCTGTGGCCCTGCTGAGGCCAGTCCTGCCCTAGGGAGGTTTAAGATAGACCCAAGGTAAGGACTCTGACCTCAGGAATACAGTGAGGTTTGACTTCACCAAAGAGGTAATCTTAAAAAAGTAAAGAAATTTGAATGTTCCCCATTGTGACTGGATGTATGCATTTGGGGAACTTGCAATGTCCCTGACTGGAAGTCTGGAGAGTGGATCTTCACCTGACATCAGTCACACTCTTTGTGTGAGAGCCTTTCCTTTATTACTAAACTCTGCCTGTGCTGCTCCTTACATGCTGATCCCATGATAAGTATTTCAAACCCATTTGTTTTGGTCATAGTTTTTTTGTTTGTTTGTTTGTTTGTTTGTTTTTTTAACTGAATGGAAACGTGGAAAAAATACCTAAACCCCCAAGAAACCAAGCTTTCCACAGTGTCACAGAGCTCAGTGCTGAGCTGCAAACATCTGCCTGCCTGGGATGGACTCCTCAAGCCATCCACATTAGCAGGCAGAAAATGTCCCTCGAATGAGGCACCTGGCACAGCTGCTAAATGCTTTCTAATCCTCCTGGAATAGTGTTTTCCAGACAACTCCTATCACACACTGAACAGTGTCCATATATTTGCAAATTGAAATCAAATTTGACATCTTCTGCAAGAAAGCTTTATCATCAAAACTTGGCAAAAGAAAAAGGCAGGGCTTGTTCCTGAGCTAATGGTTTCCTTTCCCCTTCAGGTAAATTCTTACACTGGGAGACATTTGCATCTCAGAGCTGATTTTTCCTGCATCCTGAACTAATTCTGTGCAAAAAACCATCCAGCCCAACATTGCATAATAAAGGAGAAAATGTCAGTTTTCTCCTCTATCCAAGCTGTGCTGAAGGCAGACAAGTTTACAGCAGCCCTTGCCTCTGCACCTCTCCAAGTGCCTCCCTGATTTATGGCACAAAGAAGCTCCAAGTGAGAGCTGATTTAACTCACTCTGCTCTGGCAAAGCTGCAGGAACTCTGGCAGCAGCTGGAGCTGCAGAGCTCTAACCAGGGCTGCTGTTACTCATGTATATTTCTGATATTTCCATGCATTGAAGTTGTTCCTTCTGGGCACATCTGCTGCAGTTATGGCCTCATTCTACCACTGTGGAGAAGACATTACTGTGTTTTCCTGAGCACTACTAAGTCCTGACTATGAGTAAAGGCAGAATGTTACTAAGCCCTCACTATGAGTGAAGACAGAATGTGTGGCCTCAGAATGAGAGAGACCTGCTTGGAAAACCTGACCCCAGTGTGCTCACAGCAGCTGCTGAGGGAATTTTGACTGGCAGGTTTTGCTATGTAATCCAGCTTAGGAGCAAAGTGCAAGGTGAGATGAAAATGAGATAAATTTATGGGTTTCCACAAGTGATTATAAGGTTTTTCTAGACAGCTCAGTTACACAGGGACATCTACTGATGGACACCTTTAATCCTGTAGACCAGAAGCAAATTTTCTGGAGGCTACACATTACGCTTTTTTTTTTTTTACAGAAGAGTTGTGTCCCAAACAGAAGGAACAAAACAGAACTGGTGATTATCCTGCTGGTAATTTCATGAGGAAAGCACAATTCTTGCTACAGACTCTTGTCAGGAGTTTACCATGTGCCTCATTTTACCACCTATAACCTGACAACAGGAATTCTCCTGTGTACCATTGTCAGTGATGACAATGGTACACCCTGGACAGGAACTATTTTTTATTTGTGATTATATCAGTCTGTGCTCGAGGATGTCCCAGCTTTGGTGTAATCTGTGGCCTCAATAATACAGTTCCTCCAAGGATGACCTTGACTTCAACACCCCAATTTCCTCCTTATCTCAGCAGCATGTTTAAAAGTAACATTTGTGCACTTGGTTGAAGCGTTGTAGGAATTCTTCTATTACTTCTAAGCCCAGCTACTTGCAATTCAGAAGCTTCTCTTGCAACATTAAAAGGCTTTAACAAAGTAATGTGGAAGTTCTGGAGTAGGCTCCAAGAACAGTTTCTTCTTTTTATCTTCTATTTCAAGGAAGAGTGACAGCAAAAGTTAAATGCTGTTTTTATTTAGTGCTGTTTGATTGAGAGATTAAGGCTTGAATTTCTAATTTGAAGAGCAATTCACAATGGAGATGCAATATTTGTCTCTGTTACAGACAAGGTGCCTCTGAAATTGCAATCTGCTGGTCTTCAGAAGTTTTAGATTTTAGGAAATTTTAGCTTTTTACATTAAAAAAAAAAAGAAAAATAATAATAAAGTAGTTTTATGATACCAGAAGTGCCTAACACAGGATATACATTATTTAAAATAAAAAAAAGTAACCCATATAGCCTTCAAGCAAGACACCTCTTCCAGATATCAGCAGCCTCCCAATAAAGCAGCTGTTGATCTTTTGTCCTGGCCATCTCCCTTCATAGCATGTAAATCCTGTTACATGCAGTTGTACTCGCCATTCTCAAACCAAATCTTTTGCAGTTCCAGGTCATCCCAATTCTGCTGTGTAGCAAAATGGAATGTGGGGATAATTATGAGGCAGACATTTAGAAACAGTCTTGAATCTCCCAGACATCATCTGCACAAGGAAACATCATTCTGCAGCATCATCATGCCAAAGGACTTCCTCTCTTCCTTCTCCAGTGCCCAGAAAAATCAGATTTCTTCCTGCAGACTCCTATGCTGGTTGTGAAGATGTGGAAAATGAAGTATCTTCCATCAGGCAACAATGGGTGATGTCCCATCACCACCTCAGTTTCTACACAGAAAGCCAGCAGTGAAGCTTGAGTTTTTCACCTGAAGAAGCTCAGAGCTGTGTTCCTGGGCCAGCTGTACCCTGAGCCCTGGCTGAGCTGCACAGCCACAACCACGAGATGCCCATGAGCAGAGACCTCCCTGGGCCCCTTGTGAAGGGTGGCTCGATCTCAGAGGCTGCAATTACAGCTCAACATGACTGATCCTCACTGTGACAGAACTTGAGACACACAAACCTGTCAGACTCATCATCTGTCACCCAAACAAAATGCCAGTGACCTACAGGCAGAGCTCCCCTCACCCAGCAGATTAATTCATTATAAAATAGCTGTGCCCAGTCTGATGGTTTGCAATTAACTCGTAAAACTGTCAGGACTTCCAAAAACATAAGTCAGGCTAGAGAGAGGAGGAAATGACAGACAACAACTAGACCCCAGACATTTCAAATGGGAAAAAAAAAGTGTTTCAGCTTTATTCACAATAAAATAATTTTGGTCTGGAAAGCACTGTGACTATTTATATTAAGTATTGTGTTAAACTCTGTATTAAGCACCTGCTCCAGGCCATAGCAGCTTGCATCCTAATTTGAGCAAAAGTGATGTTATCACCCTCTTTTTACAGATGCAAAATACAGTCACAGAGCGATGAGGTGACTTTACAAAACAAGCACGACAAACACATGAATTTGAGTTCAGATGGTATATGGGAATGTTTTAACTGAGAGCCTTTCCTTTCCTGTCAATGAATTTCCCAAATGCACACACCCAAATTCCTGTGGCTTTCACTGGATTAACAGATTTGGATTCCTTCTGTTTCTATCAAGTTACATAGGCTTCCCACTTACAAGAAAATCCACTAAGGCTCTTAGAAGTTATTTCTCTCTCTTTGCATTTCCTTAAAGGAACCTGACTCCAGGCAGCAAATACAAAGGCAGTTCTTCTGGGGACTTTCAAAGTTGCTTTCATGTCTGCTGCTCTTTGTGCTGAAATCACAGGCTGAATTACTGCTGGCACTGGAGGATGGGCAGAGCCTGGGTCTGGGTAGTGTGGAGGTGTTCTCAGGCAGAAGCCACAGGCACTTTCCCTGCACAGAGCAGGCAGGATGCAGACAGGAGGCTCCTTGCCCCTAGCTGAAAGATTGTCTCACAACCTCGCTGGCTCCTTCTCTGGGATTTTTTTTTTTTTATTTTTTTTTTTCAGTTTTTCCGGCAGGCAAACTCCAAAGAATGGTTGATTTCCACTGCCCTAACAGCATATTCTGAGAATCATGTCTTTATTGTGACTGCTTGCACCATGGAAGCAGCTGATAAGTATTACAGGATGGAAATTAGATGAATCCTATGTTGGTTTTTTTTATGAGTACAAGGAAGTAGCGTCTCTGCCCTCACTTGGTCCCACTGATATTGGTGGTTGGAGAGCCTGGACTGCTTTTGAGGGACTCCACTGTGAGGCATCACAGGTCTGCTGGAGCAAGAAGTTTATAGAGCAGGCTCTCCATGGTAAGTAAAAGTATAAAAACATCTGGCATTCTGCCTCTAGCACGACCTAAAACCAAGCCTCCTAAACTGATGCTTCAGAGGGCAGCAGAATAAATAAGCCCCTTACCAATATGTCTAGCCAACCATACAATGCTTTACATGAAGAAAAACATCTTTCCTGAGCCCAATAGGAAATCATTTTGTGCCCTGAAGCGTGAGATTTGTTTACCCTTAACATGCATAATGCTAGTTCTGTCTTTTTGCAACGAAATTATCCATTCTCTTTATAAATCTGGCTCTTCAGATTCCCCTGAAGAAGCTTATGGCATAAGCTGGAGAAATAAACCATTGGAATGAAACTGTGAGGGAAATTACTGCTATTTCTCCTAAACTACCTCAACATCTACAGAGGTTGGACGAAAGTTCACACACACACATAGAGGCAAGCAGTCAGCAGTACTTTGATGCTAAGAGTGGCACAATAAAGTTTTGGCTAAATAACAAGATATATTTCATGTTTAATTCTACTTGAAATGCAGCATGAAAAGTGCAAATCAGAAATAAAACTGAAAACACGGGTCTGCATTGAACACTAAAATATCTGTGTGTTTTTCTTCTCATATTCAACACAATTTTGGAGGTGGAGGTTAGAAATACCGTGGACACTTCAGACAGACACCAATCCTTTGTGCAAGGGGATACCCCACTGAGAGCCATCATCTCATGGGGTGGGTCAGATTCCATTGCACATTTTAAAAGAACTATATTTTCATAGAGGAGACATAGTTTCTACAGGACTGTTGGGGCCCTCCATGACAAGATTCCTTTCCAGAAGTACAGATTTACACGCAAAGATTTTTTTTTTTTTAAATCAAAACTCATGTGCTGTTTTTCTCTTCTAGAAGCTGCTTGCAGAGGTGAAAGATCTTCCTTTTGGAGAGTCTCCAGTGAGAACTGAAAACATTGTTCCTGAGAGGATGACTGCTGCTAATCCACAGCTGATATACCCGTCAGTACTGATGAGAACAGTGTTTGCTGAAGGGCATAACAAATACCTCTCATATTCACATGCAAACAGCAGTGCTGGAGAGTAAACAGTGTGGGCAGAGCAGCACAGCTTGTTTTTTTTTTTTTTTTTTCTCGTACCTGTTGATGTGCTGTGGCTGGGGATCTCCATTACAACTCTGGTACTCAGTCTGGAAAGAACTTGCTGCAGTTCCCAAGGATGTAATTTCAATTACAAATAGGGAGTGCACTGTGGAAAGACACCCCCAAAAAGTTAACTAACCATCAGCTGAGCTAATGTAGAGACAGTGGGGATTCACAAGAACTGCTGCAGCCTGCTGAGGTTAAACTCTCCAGGCTCCTCTTCACAGTTAGTAAAGAAGGATTTGCCCTCCCAGATGATGAGTTTGAAGAGCTAAATTAGGGTCTTGCTCTGAGGTGCAGGATCTTGATCATTAACTATAATAGGGCCCAGATACATCCCCTGCAGTGAGCAGGGACTTCACAGCCTTCCCTTTGCTCAGTTCACTCACCAAATTCAGACCTGGACACAATTCAGAGTATGCAAAGTTGTGAGTCTGGGTCCTACATTGTCTGTGACCTTTAGGCCATTTCAGACAGTGATTTAGGACACTTGAATTGGGTGGGAGTTTTTTTGCTTATTGCAAGCCAACACCAGTCCTTCTAATTTTATCTCTGTGTGTGTGTGTATTTTAAATTTTATTTTTATTTTTAAATTACTTTTCATCTGGCTGAGCTGCACTGAACTGCCCACACAAGCACCTGGGTGCCAGCACTGGTACAGGGCAGGTGATGGCTCAGCAGCAGCTTGTGTTTAGAGCCCCCTTAATCAGTTAAAAAACCTGCAGCTTCAGGTACTGGAAGTCAGATGATATCAATATCCTCCTTTTTTTACTGCCATGATCATTTGAATCACTGTATCCTTAATAAACCAGTCTCCACCAGTCATTCTGCTGAATCTCACTCCTTGCTAGTACTCAAAAA
>VWZU01013641.1:73097-136700 GCA_013397095.1 Sterrhoptilus dennistouni | reverse complement strand
AAAAAAAGGAATTTCAGAGAAAGACAGCCAATATCAAAAATTCATTATTGCTAGAGGATAAATTCTATAACAAAGGCTTAAGGTAGGATACAAAGCCTAGATGGGGAGAGAATGTCTCCACTGCAGAGCCTGTGCACTGGGAAAGCCAGATAAAGGATGGGAGAAGAACACCTTATCCTTTGTTCAACACAAGGCAAATTATTGGTTTATGTTTCTCTCCATGTTAGCTGTTACAACAAAACCCAGCCAACCAAAACCCTACAGAAAGCTGCTCTCATGCAAGAATTTTTTGTTAGAAGTGTTTGTATGTTTATCCCACTACAAATCAGCAAGTTATTACAGCCAACCAACACAAATCACAGCTCAGCCACTCACAGGCGCCTCAAAGGAGGAAATAAAGAAGATTTTCAAAGAATCAGTCATCTAATTAATTCAAGGTTGTTATATCATGTAAATATATATCAGAGGAGGAAAAAGCCTTAAACTTGTTAACATGCAAATATTGACATTGAATCCATTAGGAGTACTCCCCTGAGAAAGGGTAAGTGCACACCTGAGTTTCTGTGGACTTTGGGCTTAATTTTCTTGAATAAATAGCATCCTGAGAATTATTCATTTTGTTATATGTTGCACCATCTGTAGGAATACTGATACAATAATATGAGTATTACTGTAGTACTGATTTTATAAAATATTCAGCTGGTCCCCTATTACAGGTGAGGGATAAAACAGATAGTCATAAAACAAGCTCAGTAAATAGGACAAACATTCTAACAAATGTTATTTGTTCCCTTTGGAGCAATCAAGTTTATTCAAAAAAAAGTCTGATTAATATTTCATATTTGCAGACATCTTTTCCCACTAATGCCCTAAGGCATTTTGCAAGCTGCATGCAGACATCTTAAGTGCAGTCTCTCCTCCTATACACCCCAGTTGCAAAGTTCTCAGCTGAGTACCCAGCCCCTTTGTGAGGCAAGAAATAAACACATTAAATTTAATCTAAATACTACTGCTGACACACAGGCTAATTCAAAATTTAAAGCCTGGTTAAAAAAACCAACAAATAACTGCTCCTGGCGAAATGAAGGGAAAGCCGGAGCAGTGGATGTGCTGGTGTCTGCACTGGAGTGCACATATAGATATTCAAAGTGATGGCTTGGGAACCACTGCAGGAGAGAAGGTTTGGAGAAGAGGCAGAGACACACATTCAAGCTTTACATTTACTAGACTGGGACACCTTCCATTATCCCAGATTGCTCCAGCGTGGCCTTGGACACCTGGAGGGATAGGGCAGCCACAGCTTCTCTGGGCAGCCTGTGCCAGGGCCTCACCTCCCTCACAGGGAAGAATTTCTACCCAGTATCCCACCTAACCCTGCCCTCTGTCGATTTAAAACCATTCCCCTCTGTCCTGTCACTCCATCTCTTGTCCAAAGTCCTTTTCCAGCTCTTTTGGAGCACTTTTTAGGCACTGGAAGGGGCTCTAAAGTCTCCCTGGAACATTCACTTCTCCCCTTGAGCATCCCCAGCTCATCCTTCCTCCACAGGTGCTCCAGCCCTCTGAGCATCTTCATTTTGCCAACAAAACACCACTAGAGGACAGTGGAAGCTCAAAAACTGCGTGGCAGAACCCACGGCGCTGGGAAATAAACTGGAGCTTTGGAGAGATTTGCTGCAGGAAATTCGGTCTGTAAATACCTGCCCACGCCTGTCTCATCTCGCGGTGATCCCGAGGGCAGCAGGTACATCCAGCCACAGAGATTCCCCTGGGGAACAGGAGAAACTGTTTCAGGGCGTGTAAAACGGGCTGAGATTAATCGAAATTCACTCCTGGGGAACTGTTCCCCCCCTCAACAGCCCGTCAGCAAACAGCAGTGGCAATCACCGCAGTCAGTGTTTAGGACATGATGGGTGTGCCACGTCGAAATGTAATTGTTGTGACTCAGAAAAAAATTAATCAGCTAGCAAAAGAGGCGGCAGCTGTTCCTCTGATTCCATTTACATCCAATTTGTAGTGTTTACCTAATATCTTAGGAACATTTCTGAACACAGCTAAGAATATCCTAGCTAAGAATATCCTAGTGTTTGTTTCAGTGACTGGTAAGTAAAAGTAGGTTTAATTTTATGTGACCAACTCTACTGTTTCTTGCTAAACAGCAGGGATCCAGATAGAGAAAAAAAAAAAGCAAAAACAAAACAAAACAAAACAACCAAACAAAAAAAAAAAAAAAAAAAAAAAAAAAAAAAAAAAAAAAAAAAAAAAAAANCCCACAAAAAAACAAAAACAAACAAAAAAAGGAAAATAGAAAAATCTCTCTTCTGTATTGCAGAGCATATTGCATAAACACTCTCTGGCCAGATCTGTTTGCATGAAAGGCTCTATAAAGGATTCCTAGCATTTAAAAGGAGTCATAGAAGATGTAAAAGATATTGTCATAGATCTAAAGAGAGGCATGTAAATTAATTGTGATCCTGAAGGAAGTACTTAGCTAGAAAACACTTCAGATATTTAACTCTCCAGCACAGGAGTGCAGTTATCCCTAGGTTCATCACATCCATGGCTTTAAGTGACATTCCTTTAGTGGCAGTGTGACATGTCCCTTCTTCAGGCTGGTTCTAGCTTGAGACCTCCCATGGTTTTAGCCCAAGTTTGGTGCCACCTCTGTAATTTCTAATTCTGCTTGTGTTTCTCCCATTAATTTAGGACTAACTTATTGCTTGCAAGACAAAATAAGTGTAAAAATATATCACAGCTGCCCCAGCACCTTCCACATTTCAGTGTCCTGGATGACTTTACAACCAGCATCACAATGAAATGGCTGCATTTAGATTTACAGCCGTGGTTACCTGCTGTCCAGGGTGGGGATCCTCACAGCCCAGAATTACGGTGTGCAAGGAGTCAGTGGCAGGAGAGGGAACACAGAGTTCTGTCTTTAGATACTCTGCTCACTCCTGGTGGAGATTTAATGCCACAATATACATGTGAAGAATTCTTAAGAACATTTCTCCACTCTTTCACTGTCAGTGTATGGATCATCCTTCCTGCTCTCCCTGTATCGTCCACAGACATGGAACAAAATTTTAAAACCCTATAATGTGATTTTGCATTCCAATTAAGTGCAGTGGGCCATAATCCCAGGGGCTGGGCTGGGATGTGCTGGCACAGCCCCTTCTGAGCAGGACAGATCCCAGTTTGCAGTGGTGAAGAGCACTGTGCACTCTCCATGTTCATACCCTGCTGGAAACACAGGCCAGAACTCAGACGAAGTTTTGCCTTAAGAGGCGTGGAAAGATTTTGGCAGCTTGTTCCAGTCTCCCAACCTTGCTCTCCCTCCCATGGAATCACAGCAAACATCCAAACCAGCAGAATACTGCACCAGTTTCTGTGGGTTTGGCTGAGCAGCTCCCTGTTGGTGTTGTGCACACAGCAGCTGGATGTTTCCTGGCAGGGTGGCAGCCCTGGGGGGCGATTTTCAGCCTTCTCTAATTACAGTGCTGCTGTCAATGATTTAATGCCCACGGGGAGTGGGGAGAGCAGTGAACAGCTCCCATCCTGTGTGGAGGTGAAGCACTAAAATTGTACAGAGAAATAGTGCCTGCCTTGCTAGCTGCAGATTGAAACATGGACTTTATTAATATTCACATCCTGCAGCTCTCAGGTTTCTTCATGGTGAGGACAGGAATAAATGTAGGAAAACAAAGCGAATCAAAGTGAAAATTGGAGGGCAAATGAACTTTATTTTTTTTTCGCTTTAAAAGCACAGTTTATGGAGCAAAAGTTCAGAGTCACGACCTCTTGACAAAAATACCTGCCATGTACCTAAACAATGGTAATGGCTTCATTTTCATATTTACTCTGGTTTGTGAGGGGTGAGTGAAGAGGCACAACCCAGCCCTGAGCAGTCAGGGAATCCCCTGGTTCAGATCAGCCACTGTCTGTTCTCTGCAACAGCACAGGGAGGAATCAGGTATCTGTTTAGTTCTGTAGAATCACATAGAAAATACCCTTTAAAGTGCATAATGGGGAACAGGAGCTCTACATCTTCTCTGCAGAAAGGATTGGATTTTGAGGACCTCTACTCAAAGCAGGGTCATTAAAATGTCAGTCCTTTATGCTGTTGAAAGTCACTTCTACTTAAAGCAGTGGAATAAGCAGAATACACAATGTTCAGTGTGTTGGTTTAGGAAATCTAAACTTAGACAAACATCTGGAATTTTGACACTCTGTGGTCCTGAAACATATGTTCAAGGGATTATTTCAAGTGCTTCCCCAAATTAAGGAAAGCCTTTCTCTGTGCTGAAGCCTCAGTTCACTCCTGAAGCAGGAGTTATCTGTGAAATAGTCAACAGCAGTCTTCATGACTAAGAGAGTGTAAGGCTCAGAAAAAAATAAGAATGAAAAGAAAAAGAAAAGCAATCTAAGTTAATTTTAACTCCAATGTACTATTAGTCAAAATTCCCAAGGCAATCACTTTTCCCACACATCTGTAAATAGTTTTAAATTTCAGTAAGTACAGCAAGGACTGTGAAACTTCAAGTGATGACTGGGAAGTCTCCCTGTGTGTCTCGCCCTTAATACTTACATTTCTGTGACCTTTCCAGCATGCCTAGAGAGGGGTATTATCCACTGGAGAGAACTGAATAATGATCCTCCCTGATCCCCACTGGTTTTCTCCCTTGCAAAATTATCTCTCAACTAATCCAGATGGTGCATAGGAGCGTGATGAGAACGGGCTGGCTCTGAGTGGGGATGTCAGAGGACATGCCCTGCATGTCGATGAAACTGCAAATGAGGCAGATGTTTGTCATTATTACCCACTCTTGGAGCACCAGCATTTCTTCCTCACTAAGTAACTGCTGCAGGCAGCAATCAAGCATCACCTTCTCCTCTTCTAATGGCCACTCAGGTGTGTAATAAGTTGAATTTCATCTTGCTGATGAATCTTATTTTATTAGTTGGGCATGATGGGGCATTTGTTTGCTGCGAAGTGAATGGAGACATCTGGCTTTGGCAGGGTGACTAAAAATCAGCTGTGTTTGACCAGTGTCTCTCCTGTTTCACCTTAATTTACTGACACTGGAGCCAGCCAGGCTTGCAGGCTCAGGCAGCAAAGCAGGCTGCAAAAGTCAGGCTTTACACCTGCCCCATTTTGCCTAAGACAACTTTATCTCCTGTGCTATAAAATGTTTTACAAAGATGTTCCTTATGTCACTTGAATAGTGCCAGTGCTGTTTCACCCACTGAACCTGTAAGCACAGGGAAGATATTCCCTTTGCAGCTGCCAACATTCCTGAGAGTCAAACAAGCACCCAATCCAGGCATTTCCTTGTCCCAACTCTGTGTTTATGCAGAAAGGCAAGAGAGTGCTCTGATTCAGCAGGTGACATAGTTTGTACTTGTTTATAAGTTACCACACAGCTAAAGGACCAAAAATCAGCCTCATAATCTGGAGTTATGTGCTGAGAAATTGCTGCTGTTTCATCCACTCTGTAATGGCTTTTTTTCCTTCATGATGAGTTATTGCACTCCTATTTTTGGCTGTGTTTCTTTTGGAAAGCTGGCACAGAAGTGTTGGTTGGCAGATACAGGCCTGCCCTGGCAATCTACTGTTTTGGGGGTTGTTTGCTTTTTAACTAATTCATTATACTTGTGTACTGCAACATATATCACTTGTTTTACCCTCCAGCTCAGAGTGTTTATTGGACAACTATTCTCAGGCTTCCCCAAGACAAACACTTAACCCTCAGGCTCCTTGGAAAGCCTGACAGTGTGTGTGACTGAGCACTAGAAAACAAAGGCAGCTCCAGTACAGTAATACACACAATTATTATTAATAATATTTTGCTTATTAGTGAAAACTTGCACTAACATCAGTGCTTTCACATGGATTCATCCCTGAAGTAGCAGGAGCTTTTTCAGTAGGAGTAACAGAGAGATTTTTCAGATTAAGCCTGGGCTTTGCTGGCTTCTCTCTCTCTCTTACTTTTCTAATGTGATTGTTCTCCATGACCCTAATGTATGACAGTCATTTTAATGCTGGTAACTGCCCTTTCCATTACAGAAAGTAATAAATGCCAAAGATATTTAAAGATATCACCCTGATTCTGGAGCCATGAAACAGCTCATGTTCCTTAAAATCCAACTCCATCAATTTCATGTCAGTGCACTGTTCTTCTCATCAGGGAGATTTGGTGGGGTCCCCTTGGCACTGCTGTTCCTGGAAGGGGCTATTGCAGATACCATTTACTGAGCTCAGAACAACCCTGAAGTGTCTGTCAGTTCAGATGCAGATTGAGGGGAAATACTCTTCAGGATACTGGAGAGGCATTAGAACTTCATCTCCCCTAGCTGTCATACAGATTGTGTCCAAAAAATTAGTCTAAGTGCAAGGAACTTCCTTTAGCAAGGGGATGGCAATTTATACATGGCAATACTGAAGATAACAGAGGCCTAAGTCCACCCCACAGCAGAGCACTCACTGATCTTAGAGAAGAATTCCTGTACAGAAAGAGACACAATGGAAGGCAGCATTTGATACCCTCTCCTGTCTCAGGTGCAAAGTCTGGTGGTGCAAGGTGAGCTCCATCCTCCTGCTCTTCCAGGAGAAGCTGATCTTGAGCATCCTGGAGAATCACCACTGTGGTGGGAGCCAAACACTGGAGTTCTGAGCCTGCCAAATACCAAATTTCCAGGCTTCCTTTATGATCACAAAATTAAAAGTGTTTTCCCTGGCACAGAAGGCAACTTGTTACCTGCGTGAGACAAGTACAGTGGGCTCACATCATCCCTGCTGCTCCCTTGGGACACAGCCATGGAAACTGCACAGCAGGACATCACAGGCATCTATCACAATGAATAATTCACTAAAGAACATTCTAGATCAGAAGTTATAAGCTTTACAAAAGAGAAAACCTCCCACTTTCTCTCCTGTGTAAGCCCTACTATGGAGTGGCTCCTGGTTCTGCCATGACTTTGTAGGTTCTGAAGCTGCAGCTCAGCCCAGTGTTAGTAAAAAGTTACTTTTGGGAAGTCAAGGGCTGACTCCTCACTGCAGCCTCTGATGCTGCATTCCAGCCCAAGCCCAGGCAGTGTGATCAGGACTGATTTTAGTCCCATCTTGTGCATTAAATTCTCACCCACAGGAGCACAGACCAGCAGAGAAACATGAAAACCAGGAATGCAGTTCATGATTTCCCCAAAGCTTGTGCTTTGCCTTGGTTGTAAAACCTCACCTTGCAACATTAGTTAATAAAGGGCTGCACAAGAAAACAGAGCTTTCATCTTTGTGCTGGATTCTTGATTTGTAGAGTTTTGAATAAATCTCTTTGGATGGTTAAGAAAAGCCTACAGCCAACCATCTGGGCTTGTGTTGCTTCTCGCCTTTTGTTGACATCAGCAGTCCTTGAAATGTTCCCAACAAAGCATTTCTTTTTAATTTTCCACACCTGGGTAATTAAAACAGGTATGCATTGAACACTGGGCACCATTTTAAAAAGACATCATTTTCTCAACCCATAAATGTAATTTGCTACCAAATTAAGTATTTCCACACCCCATTTCTCCAGCACTTTAGCATTGTAATTTGAAATACAGTTGATAGAAATTACTATTTTCAAGCAGCAGCCAGGTTTGGATACAATTCTGGACTAAGTACTTGCCTTTTTTTTTGCACCTCAATAGTTTATTGCCTTGGCGTGCAGCAGAGACAGTGAGAAATGGAAGAAAAAGCAATAAAAAGGGGAAAGGTACCTCATAAAATGGAGAGAGGAGGGCAGGAAGATATGATTTGTTTTACAAGAGAGTTACCACTATAAGCCTTTCTTGGTAGAAATACCTATTGTATGAAACTTGATTTTCAGTGCAGCATTTTGAAAGCAAGCCTGGTCAATTCAGAAGAAATAAGACATGACTCCTATAGCAAAGGCATCACCTTGAAAAAATGTCCTAACTTAGAATTCTGCACAGCTTGGTTACCTCAGCAGCAGTCACAGATTCTAGCTGAGTCCCAAACAGTCAGTAATAGAAAAACTGCAACACCAGAAACAATTTCCTCACCAAATTCCAAACAATATGCACATCTAGTGTATCTTAATTAGATAGGTTGTTCTGGAGACAAAAGTTAATAATTTAGGCAAAAAAAGGCTACAAAGACAGAATTTTAAGGGCTGATTTTCCCTTTTGGAGTGCAGAATGAAGCAGCACCATGCTGAGTGTTAGAGCAACTTCTCTCCAACAATCAAATCCCAATGTAGTGCTGAAATTCAAGAATTGTTTCTCTGCTTTAGTGGATTGCAGCCCAACCAGAGCTGTAGCGCAATGCTCTTTTTCTTCTTCTTTTTTTTTTTCTTTCTTTTTTTCCTTTTCCTCTTTCTCTTTCTCTCTTTCCCTTTCTCTTTTTCATCTTCCCTTCCTCCTTTTCCTTTTCCTTTTCCCTTTCTCTTTCTCTTTCTCTTTTCCTTTTCCTTTTTTTCTTTTTATTTGCAAAGCACTAACTTCGTTAGATTTATTTCTGGCTGTGGTGGAATGGTTACAAGTCACTCCATAATTCACGGATCACTCGTGTAATAGGGGCCGTTAGCTGTCACATCAGTGCAGATGAAGCCAGCTTTGACCAGTGAATTACTGTCAAAATAAACTCCACTCCTGCACATACCAGTGCTATTCTTGGGGATGTAGTCTATGTTAATTTAAAGTATTTTAGTGAGGAACCTGAAAAACTAAAAAGAGTCTGTCTGCTACCAGTCTTCGGTCTTGCATAGAGAGCTGTACCTCAAATAAACCTATTTGAATATGCAGAAAGTAATGAGCTGCCCAACAAGGATAACTGGGGAATAACAGCAAAGGGAAGGACAAATCCTTGCATGGCAGATGATTTACTGCCAAATGTATATTCATGACAAAGGAGCAGGAATGTGAGCTACATTTCTGACACTGGTGAAGAAAGCCAGAAAACAAAAAAGGACAAAGAGAATGTAAAGAACTATTAAAGATAATGATGGTAATTTGTTTCTGTATTCTGAGATAATTGATCCACACTGAAGACGTAATTATAGAATGTTAAAGAGATTAAACATAAGCTCTGAGGCACAGAGTGAAGATGAGCGAGTTGAGATACTGAAAATATGACATTTGGGGAGTCATAATATTTTGATGTTAGCCTTTCAAAATTCAGGGACAATGGCAACGCAGCGAGCATCATTTCAGTTGTCAGATGCCTGCTATTCCTCTCCCTTTCCCTGTTTCTCTGGGCTGCAGGCTCTGACAGAGTGCCTGCTGCCAGAAAGCAGCCAGATAAATGATGTGACAGTCCATTTGGTTGGGGATGACAGCTCTACTCCTCAGGTTGTCTTATTTTGATCACTATCACACTTCAGAAAAGGCAGTTCATTTACTCAAGGGCCTTCTAAACCTTCAAGTCTTTGCCTGTTTATTTCCAGACCTCTTTCCCCGCCCCCCCCCCAGATGATCTCGTTTCTTGCCCCCTATGATGCAGCTTTGAGCTGCTAATGTTCCACCTGTCAGGTAGGGCAGTGTGTGGCACACAGGGCTGGGCTGTGGCAGACTTCAGCCTTCATTATCCTCTTTTGTTACCTGCCTTGGAAGAGCTCCTGGAACAGGGAATTCCCCCCGCCATCCTGCCTAGAACAGCTCTGGATATTTCTTGTTAGTGCACTGCAGAGAAATGCAGTGACAACTGCTTAAACTATTTAAAATACACCTTTCCCTGCTGCCACTCAAGCGGCTCCTAAGGAAGGAATGACTCAAATATAGAAATTCAAATCCTAAGGAGGAAAGAAGAAGACTCTAATAAATAAATACTATTTGCTATTAATTCTATTATTCTTTGCTAGGGTAGTTTTTCTGTGTAAGACAACCCCTTTACATTTTATTGAATAAATAATACAGAATGCCAGTTACAGCACACACCTATGTTTGTTCATTTGAAACCTTTTTTGGGGTCAATTTTTGGTCAGTTTGCATGTTCTTTGTCCTTCATTTAGAAACCAACCCTTAAATATGTCAAAGTGAAAATCATTCTTTTTCTGAGCCTGAAATTTCCTGGCTAACAAATTTCAAAAGAGGGATTCAGGCTGAAAGGATATAAAACAACTAGTCAAGAAAAGAGAGTAAAATCTGGCAGATCTGCAACCAGCACTGACAGACTTGGGTCCCACCAAGCATTTCAAGAGAGATCAAAAAGTATTAAAACACAAACCACAAAGAGATTTAAATGTATTCAGCTTACAACCAACACTGACAAGTGCAAGGGGGAGGTGAAGGCTTTGGTTGATAATCCAAATGTTGCAGGAACAACTATGAAACAAGCCAGCCTTGAATTCCTGGATCTGCAGCTACCTCCCACTGCCCTGTAGAAATCTTGGTCTATGAACTAAATTATCTGAGTGAGGCTTTGAGCAGCTGCTCTGCTGATCACCTTGAAGGCAACTTTCATTTCATTCCATCAGCTGGCACAGGCACTAAAAGTGTGCCCTTGTTCATCTTGGTTCCAATTTCTTGTGTTCCTGCCTTTGGGGACAGTGATAAGGAAAGAGAAGGGGAAGAACTTTTAAGCTCCTTTGTGCTTTGGGCATTTACAGCTCACCTGATCTCCCCCAAGCTTTGCTCTCTGTGGACCCCTCCTACCATAGAGAAGGAATGGGGACAGACCCAATAATAAACAAACATGCACCTCTTTGCTCAAATTTATCCTCAGGAAGCTGTTACCAACCTGGAAAAAAAAAACAAACAAAAAAATCTTAAAAAAGCTTTTAGGAGAGGAAAGGGCATTGGTACTAATGAGGCTAGACAAATAGGTAATAAAAATATAGGTGAAAAAGAAGCTGAAAATTTGCTTGAAGAGACTCAACTAAATTAAAATTCAGATCTGCTGCTATATTTACTACAGAGTCAGTACAGTAACAATCCTTTAGGATCAATTTTGTCTCCAAACAATCAGGTTGCAGCTGAGAGATGGGTGAACAGCATGGGATCACTCCATAGAAGGACATTTAGAACATGTGTTGCTGACTTGGCAGCATGAGATAGGTCACATAGTGAGAATTACCATGTAAGGAAATACTGTGACTTGAAAAAGTGTATCAAACCAGCTCATTTCTTTGAATAGATGATTCAGATTCCCTGCCAGTCTCAGTCTGTGTCACATGCAGATGAGGAGGTGGGAATCTTCTCCATCCTCTCTCCCTGCCTCTACTCCTGAAGCTGCACACATTGATGCTGAAGATGCTGGTGAGAAGTCCATGAGTACGACCCACATTGTTTTAGTCCTCAGCAGTGTCAAGATGTGATTTGACACTGAGAAGGAAAATAATCAACATTTGGACTTTGCTGACTTTTATAATCCTGTTCTTTAGAGAATTTTCCCCCCTGTATTAACTAGGGAGAAGAAAGAAGAATTACTCTTCATTGTACTGCTTTGATGGTTGGGGGCCCAAACTAACTTTTCTCATCAACAGGCAAATATTACACCATTTCTTTTGGAGAGATCTCAAAATTCCCTTTGATTTTTATTTTTTAGGGAGAGATAAAATTCTCTCTGCACAGTGTAAGTAGTGTAAGTAGAAATGGCTTCTTTTGAAATGCTGGAGAGGATAAAGCCACTTTGATATCAGGCATGCATTGCCCCTATTTTCACCTCTTCTTCTTTTTAACTGACTAGGAACTGTGTAAAGATCTGTTAGAATTCTGCCATTTTTAAAAAATCATTGCTGTTCAACCAATCTCAGCAGTACCTGGGTCTCTCAGCTGTGTGAAGGATGATGCCACACAAATTCAAGCAGAGATGCACAAAACATTTCATGGTGCATGGGCACAATCTCAGGGATGAGGAGACAAACAGGGAATCGTGTGCTGGAAATGTCCCTCCTCCCTGTATTCAAAAGTGAGAACAAAAGTTATAGCATCACACGTGCAATAATTCATGAGGAGACAAGAGGGTCCTTTGCCAGGGATTTTCTGGGGCTTCATCCCTCTCCCATATTTAGAATTTCAACAATATTCACAATACCTTCTTCCTCAACATGACACTGCAGTGAACTGGAATATTTACAGATCAAACTGAGCCCAGCTGGGGGCGCAGAGATTGAGCACAGGTACAACTCCCAGCCTGCAGTGCTGGAACTTGCCTTGCCCTACAACATTTAAGGATTTCCTTACTAACAAACCAGGAAACAACAGGTATGCTTTCCTATGTGCCAGACCTGTCTCCATCTTGTGTGAACTGAATAGTTTGACCTAAACCATCTAAGGACCCATAGATCAGGCTTTGCCTGCCTTATAATTGAAATTACTGGCCCTTAGCAGCACTTTCCTTTCTATAGATACTGGTTTAAACTAGTCTTAAAGCCAAAGACTTTTGATCATTTATATCCTACAGAATTTCAGTATGGCTTTTTCAAAATAAGAGAAAGAAAACATTAGAGGGTCAAACTTTGGAGGGTGAACTCTCCAACCCTTGAAAACCAAGAGCCAAAACATATCTCTTGTTATGTGGGATGCTTTCCTACTCTCTCTTCAGTGCCCTTCACCAGCCAGCAAACACAGATGCTCACTATCATTTCCTAATTAAAGCCCTGAGGCAGGAAAACAGTTACTGTGTACTATAAACCACCCAGAAAAGCATTTAAATACATATTTAAACTTCAGCATGCATTCAAGAACCCTTATTAACGTGGATGATTCCTTGAACTGGAATGTTGAGCTGCAAAGCCCTCAATGTCTCCTCAGCACATTTAAAAGGAGCTAAGAAGAGATGATTATTGCCAGAGGTGACAGGACTCTTGTTAAAACCACACTGCACAGAGAGAGGGGCTGTTGATGTGCCCAGCTTGCAAAAAGACAAAATAACTGCCTACTTCATGAACATCAAGGGCTGTCTTATGGCTGGAAGGAATTTCCCCCACCTGTTTTGTCTGAAGCCTGAATTGGTGCTGTAATCCTGCAGCATGCACTGAGATCTGCTGCTGAACTGGCAGACCCTTAAAATACTTCTTACAGAAAAATAAAACCTGGCCGACTGCTCTGTGTATCTGCAAGTAGGTCACTAATTAATCTAAAAATATTTATCTTCAGGTCAGGTCTGTATTACTCTCTGCTTCACGATAAATACAAGTTCATATTCAAAGGCAATGCTTACATTCATCACATGAGCTAAGCCTGTCTGCAGCAATTAACAGTAATTCAGATGTTGCCCATTATTACTCCAAATAGCATTTTTTTTTCTTTATCATTAGCTAGCTAGGTCAGTGAACACAAGGGCAATGCATATTCCCAGGAAAATTCCCAGGAAAGCAAAGATTAGTTCCAAAACACTTAAAGCACCCTAAATCACTGTCAGCTGCATTACAGATCCCCAGATGTAAGCAAAGAAGGAAAAGTCATAATGTATGAACACACACACAAATTAGGTAATTGCATTTTCCCCTCTCTCTCTCTCAGCACTTCAGAGAGATCACAGAGAATAATTGTAACTATTTTTTAAATTCTGTCAAACAAACCCGGTTTTGCTTCCAAGAGTCAACTCTGTGCTGCTGCTTTAACATTCATCTAAAGGATTACTTGGGTGAGTGAGAATTGTCTCAAGGTGTCAGGGCAGCCGTGCTTTGAATGGGAAGTTGAGCTCTGAGTAGCAGAGGTTGTACTCCAGAGTCTGTGACTATATATGTGAATATATATATATATAGTGACTATGGTGATGCCATGGTTTGATTTCCATGTAGATTAAGGACAAGTATATCTTTGGAAAAAAATAGGAGGAAATATCCCAGGAGTTTGGCACGTCCATGTTCTCACCCCAGAGCTCCAAAAGGGGTGGAAGACCAAAGGTATCCTCAGGGCCCTGATTTTCCACCACCAGCTCTGGGGTGTGAGGTGTGAGCAGTTGAAGAGTCTGAGGCACTTCATGCCAGCTGCTGGTACAGGCAGTGTGGGAGATATTTCTTGTTGTTCTACTCTGGATTTTTCTTTTTTTTCCTCCCTTGATTGCAGAAAAAAGAACCCAAATGAGCCATAAGTTTGTGCAGAGGGGAAGAGCAAGGAATTTGATTATAAGTCCTCCTGTATGAAGCACTTTAACTTTCAGAATCATGTAGAGCTCTGTCAGTTCTCCAAGGGGCAGAGGTTTGGGGTTGCTTTTTGGTCAGGGCACCCTGTAGGACTAAAATGCAACTTTTAGTCCTCTCTTCACATCTGCTGTGACACTACAGCCCTTCTTCCTCAACCCACAGCTGCTACATCCTGTTCCACTTTAACTCCTGCACTCAACAGAAGCAAAGGTCAGCCAGGATAAACTCCACTGCCTGCGCTTTCACCCTCACTATGGGATTATGGGATTTTCCAGGAATTCCAAGGAACATTCTATCCTAGAAGAGCAGTAGACTGTCCTCATGTTAAAATCAGATAGCATGATATTAAAAGCACCTTGTAGGAACATGGAAAATAAACTGCCTCAATATAATTTGATCTATTTTTCCAATAACTTTGCTAATGAATATTTTATTTTCTCTAGTGCTGGACTTAATTTGCTTGGAAGACAATTGTCATTACATTAAGGAACAAACAGTTCACTAGATCTGAGGAGTGAGGAGTGCAATAATTGATTTTTCAGCTTGGTGGATGAATCAAGAAATCATTATTTTTATGTTCCACACCACATCCAGAAAAAACTAGTGTGGGCTCTAAAATCCATCACATAGAAAGACCAGTTTTGATGTTTTCTGATTCTCCAGGTAATTTTTTCTGAAGTAAATTTGGATCAATATCTCCCTGCTGTGGTCAATATTGCTTTTCCAATTCAGACTGAGGTGTTTGTCACTCCCAGCTTGGGACAACGGGAAGGCCTGGCTGGGCAGGTTGCTCTCCTAGAGAGCAAAGCTGCTCCTGGTGTCCTTGAAACCATCATACCTGTTATATCATCTGTCTGGGCATCCTACACTGAATAAGGCATGGTTTAATTTATCTGGGCTAAGGCACATCCAGAGCTCTATGCTTGATCCCTTAACATGTAAAACTTTCAGACTTTAACACCACTCACTTATTTTGATTTGATGATTGAATGACCTCCTGATTAAAAAAATAAATAAATTGGGAGTTCTAACCTTTCTAAGCCTCCAGTTCCCTGTATGTGAAAGCAGAATATTCCATGCAGCTTTGCAAGGATCTTCGATGTCTTCAGATGAAGAGCAATGAGCATTAATATGACACTATCACCAGCATAAAATTACTGCTGTACCCTCTCTAGCCCTTGAGCTGTGTAAAGGCAATGACACTTGATTCATTTGATGTAACTATGTAAGAATGATCATATAGATGCAATTAAAAACATAGTTTTTATCAATTATGCAGCAGCGTGTCATCTGTACTCTACTAATTAGAAAGGGGAAGAAAAAAATTACTGGCTGAAAATTAATTATGACAACATTTCTACAGTGTTTAGAACCCCGTTATAACAATTAAATATTTATGTCATTGTGGTTTTCATTATGCATTCTAATGTGATTGCCAGAGTGAAATCACTGCAAGGTGCTCCAACACCCCCTAAGTTCAGAATTTGGATGCTCCCATGAACTGATAGTGCCGACAAAGTTGTACCTAAATATGTTTTCAGATAAGAATCTTCTCTCCACATGCAAACTTTCAGCTTATTTCAAGCTCCTGATGTGTCATATTGATCTCAGCAGATAAGATGACTCTTTATTCCACCAAAGTGTGGTGTGAAAAGGCAAAGGCACTCAAATTGTTCCAAATCTAAGTTATGGATCATGGGCCAAACCCATAATCTTTCCTCAGAGCTGGAGTTAGATAATGCTCATCCTTTCCATACCTGAGCTGAAGCTAATGAGACAAGTTTAGGTGTCCCAGCTTGACTGTAGCAGCTCACTCCTGGACCCCATAGGCCATCACAGAGCAGCACTTTGTAATGAACTTGGCAAAAAAAGCAAATACACACAGATATGAATGTTCTCTCATGAAAGAAATTTCACTTAAACACTGAGCAGTTTAGGCAGCCAAAAAGGCACTTGAACATAGAAGTTGAAAAGGAAGGATGGTTTAAGAAATTATTTTAGGCTTCAAGAAAACAGAGAAACATATGGTTGGTGCTAAATATTTGTATACATGACGCAGCAAA
Source organism: Sterrhoptilus dennistouni (assembly GCA_013397095.1). Taxonomy (NCBI): domain Eukaryota; kingdom Metazoa; phylum Chordata; class Aves; order Passeriformes; family Zosteropidae; genus Sterrhoptilus; species Sterrhoptilus dennistouni. Next base: position 120,556 of record VWZU01013641.1, on the reverse strand, counting down.
TAGAGATGTCTCATGGGTTCTGAATTAGATATTCGGAGAGAAAGAGAAGAAAAAAAAATACCATGTTGGATCTCTTCTTAGTTTAGAAACAGATTTTTTAAAGACATGTTTGTCTTAAAACATGGCTATTGGAATCCCAGGTGGAAGTGGCCAATTTCAGATACAGCAAAATCCAAATTTGTCCTCCCTCAACCCCACACTGCAGTGTTACAATACTAAGTGAATAAAGGAGTCTTAGCTACAAGGTTAGGAATATAAAGAAAATGTGATATAATTCTCCATTAATAACATCACAAATGTTCAAATCAACAGACCAGTGAAAGCAACAATCACGGTCCAGTATCAAACCGAAAAGGACAGGTTTGTTTGTGTGTGTGTGTATGTACACAAACACATGTGTGCATGGGAAATCCTTTCTCTTTAATTCTCAACAGTCATGAGGTGCCTAGCAATAGGAACAGGGAGAAAAATGCACGTCAGCATCACAGAGTAAGTCATGTCCATGTTTTACTCACTGCTCTTTAACTCCTTCACACAGCCCCAGTTACACATGGAATGATGTAAAGGTTGCTGTGGGTTGATGGATGCCTTATTTGCAGCAGTGATTTATAGTATTAGCAGTCATTTCCTTACTGACATCAAATGGGATTTTCCTGTTGAAAAGGTTGGAATAAAAAGGATTGCCTCTTCCCATTACCTTCAGACTGTGTCAATATTTGTTTACTCACCCATTACAAACAATTGGTCCAATAATAGCACAGAATTAATAAAGCACAGAATGGACAATGTGATAAAGCAAAAGCTGAGACTGGTGAAAAATGGAACATCGGCAAAATGGAAGTGAAATTAGTATTTTGACCATATTGAATCAATCCTGAGAAACCAGGTATCAATGAGGACTTCAAGAGGAAGCAGAGGTATATTGTATCTCATGCACATACTTGGTTTGATAAGTGGGATTGTAAAAGGTGTGTAAAACAGCCTGTCTTCACTACTCTGGAGCTCACTGAGATTCGTGTCACTTTTTTTAAATGTGTGTTTGTGTGTGAGTGTGTGAACTGAAGAGAGCCAGGTTTGCCCTGCTGCTGCAGAAGGGCAATGCCCTGCTGGGAACATCACACCACAGCAGCTGCCACCAGCCACTTGTCCCCAGATCCCCATTTCACTGAATGGGACAGTGAGGACATTATGACATTGCCCAAAGTTCCCTTAATCCCCACCTACTTGCTGAGCCACCCTCTTGTATTTCCAGCTCAAGCAAGTTCTGCTATTACATTGTGGAAAGAGAAGTTAATTATCTCTTGGGGGTTAATTGTGCTTTTTCTTCCCCCTTCCCTCCCTCTTTTTTTTTTTCATTTTATTAAGAGACTAATGCTACAAACAGCTAAGAATCTATAATTAAGCAGATGCACATCGACATTTTTAAAGCAGAGCCTCTATTTGAAAAGCATTGAATATTCTCCCTGCTATCCCCCTTCAACAGATGTTCTGCCTAATCTACATTCAATTTACTTCCTGTCTTACCTTTGACCTTTCTTTTGAAGGTATTCAGAGAAGAGAATGTCAGTATTTATCTACCTGCTGTGCTTCCATCTGCGTTTGCAGCACACGAATAACCACAAATTATATTTTCTTTGTGAAAATTTGAATGACAGAAGCATTTCTAAGGCTTCATCTACATAGAATGATCAGATGCTATCTCCTTGTCTTGGAGGAATTATGCATCTCATAACTGGACACACAAACCAGGAACAGCTGCCAAATGTGGATTTGTGTTTCCAGGATCTCCACTCAGACGTTTCTTGGATGCTTTTCCAGCACCCTTGTCTTATCCATTTTTCTTAACAGAAAAAATGAAGTAGGAAAGTTCATACCCAAGGCTGCCATGAAGAATGTAGACCAGCATAAAGCTGTTTGTAAAGAGGTGTCCCTTGAGAGGTGTTATCAGACTAATGACCTCCAAACATGCTAAACCCTACAGTTTAAAGCCTGAGAAACAGGTCCTTCCTGTGGAACCATATTGAATCATGGCATGTTTGGCACAATGATTTTTGATTAAATGGGTTTATAATCCAAATTCAGAATCTGTTTTCTCCAAAGCAGCAGTGCACCGCTTTAAGGCTCTCAAAAGAACCATTCAGGAAGTGACGATTTAATATCTTGGAAATAATTCTGGTGATTGTGGTAGAACTGATCAAGTGTTGGTTTCAAAGTACAATAATTTTAAATTTAGACAAATTTAGTGCCTGTGCTACACAACAGGGCTGTCCAACATTGATAAGAGCTGCTCCAGCAGAATTCACCACAATGAAGTATAGACAGAGTGGATAAACTGATTTTGGTGCATTTGCTAAAAGGCAGAAGCAATTTCATGTACTGTACCCCTTAGCTGGTCCATGCTAGTGGAGAACATGCTCCAGTTTAACCTCGATCTCTGAGAGGTGTTGGATACTGGTTGTACAGGAGGCAACACTTGCTTCTGAAACCAAGTGTGCCCTGCAACATCTGCTGGGGAAAGCCAGGCTCCAGATAAGTGGAGAGGAAAAGTCATTATCGCATGTTATCTTTAATGCTCCACAGCACATTCTGCATAAGCGTGGCCATCAATTCCTCACCCTGGCCAGATGCCAGGATTGGCAATTAAATTTTCCAGAATGTCTACATTACAGTCTAAAGCATATTCCTGGACACAGGGGGACCGTGCAAAATTTTACATATCTATTTCTCTCCACTGACTATAAAAAAAAAATCTTGATCTAGTCTGGCTCCCTAACATGCAGACATCTCATTTTCATGTGCAAATGTTAGGATAAATGAATCTCATCCCAAGCTACTGGGAACAGAAAGGAGGAAAATCATGCCCAACATAATGAAAAGCTTTACCCATAGTTCAGCCTGAAGACTAGAGGGGGAAAATCAGATAGGGGAAACTAGGAAAAGAGAAGACTTCAATGGAGAAAGAAACCATCTTTGGAACTCAGTTGTAATTATCTGGTGCTGATTCATTATCTGTTTACAAAAATAGACAAACATGTACAGTGAACTATGCAATCAATGTTTTCCCCAATTAGAACACAAGTACATCTGCTTTTCATCCAATAGTTGTCTAGTTTTACAGGGGAAAAATGCAATTGGTACTAATAAAAGAGCCTGCAAATTAAGAGGCAGGTTAACCAGTACTTCTGCACTCAATACCACTAAGAGAATTATAGATATTGTGCTGAATTTCTTTCTTTAATCCATTAACCATACAGGTTTTTGAAGAAGCTAATTTGTTAGGCTCAGGCATACCAGAAGAACAAAATATTCATGATACAATTATCTGAAGAATTGCTGAAGGTCAGGGTGCCTCTGAAGAATGCTGTCATAGATGGGTAATGTGATGACTGGCTCTCACAGTTAAGGGTTGAATATTACGTGTATGTTAAGAGAAGTTTGATAGAGGTATGGTTATATTATTGTGGGTTTTNCCCAAGACTGTCAATAAACAGCCTGGGTTGTGGGGGAAAATGTGGAAGGAGTTCCTGCGCCACTTGCATGGGGCAGTTGGGAGTGTAGCCCTGGTTTCGTGCCTGAGATGTTTTGGTTTTCTGAAATTCTTTTCCCAGGGAATTTTCTGTAAACAAAAGACATGTTTTTGTAAACTGTACCTATGTTTTCATTCCTTTCCCCAGGAGGGACTTCTTCTTGATGTCCCTCTGGTCTGACCAATGTGATTGAAGAGGTTTGTCTTCTTGTCACCAATCAGATTGGTCTGTGTAAAATAGAATAAAAGGGAGACACATCCCAAAAATAAAGGAATCATTTTCAGCCTTCTGTTCTGAAACTCAGAGTCTGTGTCGTTGTGGTGTAAAACAGGGTCATGGGAGGTAGGAAGGCTCATTACTATGGGGCGTGGCATGGCAACACCTGACCTCCAATCAAGTTGCAAGAAAACAGTCTCCACCAATGGACAGCCAAGAAGAGTTGACTGACAGACTTTGGGAGGGGCCAGGGTTGGCTGATGAAACCTCAGGGGTATAAAAGGTGGAGCATCCATTTTGTGGGTGAGCACATGGCGGTTGGTCACACATTCCCAGCACGCTGCCCTTTTTCCTTATTCAGTCCTTTGTTGTATTGGTTAAGGTTTTAATGAACCTTTAAACATTTGAAAGTGAGAGGCTGTTTCTCACAATGTACATTAAGGCAGGGAAGTGAGAACCAGCATGTTTCCCATAGTTCTGCATTCTTTAGGGTTTTTGCATCTATCACAGGACTGAACTGTGCCACTTACCTGGCAGGATCTGAACACACTAAAAAATGTAGGGTTTTTCCTACTGTCCTTCAGGGTTGATTTCAATCTGATTTCCCATTCACTTCTTTTTTTAAAAAAACCAAAAGACTCTCTTATCTCCTTGAAATCTCAGTGCCTCCAGGTATCACGGTGCTTGAAATCTGCCCCTACACAACAGGAATCCCTTCCATTTATTTGAAAGCAGTAAATAAAATGCACCCCATAAAGTTTACAATTCAGGTATGCATTATCTGTATCACACCAAGAAACATATCTTTAACAGCTTGGCAGTATTAAACATCTGGAGGACTTTTAAAAATTAGTGTCTAAGGCTGCTTGTGAGAACATTTTGACTTGCAGGATGGGTGTCAAGGAGAATGCATTAAATTTTTCTGCAGATTAAATCATTATAAAGAAAACTACATGAAAGACACTATTTCTAATAAGGGTAGAGTTGAAAACTATGTCAGAAATTAGTCATGATGTTTGAAAATCAGACTTTCATTTCATTTGCCACAATACTTGGTGTAAAGTTATCCTCCTAACTGGACTGAACCCTGAAAACCAGGCACTAATGGTGGTCCAAGCCCTCAATGGAAGTACATTAACAATGGCAATTTTGTTCGGGGATGAGCCCCATGGCTTCAGTTAATTGGGGTTTGCTTCTGTTTCTGAAGTCAGTAGTTCTCTTGACTTCAGGGAAAATGAAACTGAACTGTCTTATCTGGCAATCACATGAATTCAGTTCAAGAGGAAATCAAAGACCCTGCCAAAAGCTAATCCAAATTTCTGGAGTTAAACTAACTAGAAGAACATCCTTATTTATGCATGTGTTCTTGGTTTCAGGCAGCTCCAGGATAAAACAGCATTCCATGACTGGGTATTTACAACCTTACAATTCTTAGTTAGCAATGACATTCCCTGCCAAGGCCTTGGTCTCAGACCCATCAGTACTGGGCTTTTAGTTTTTCCTTAGCCTCAGGCTAATCCCACGTTCTCTATGCTCATTCCCTGCTTCAGAAAAGGGGCAGAAGAGGCTCTTTCTTAATTAGATTGTATGACAGCAGAAGAAAGTGGTGTTGTTCACTACAGTATCCACAACAAATACTAACATTTATCAAGGCTGCTCTCAGCACCTTGGGCACAAAAAATAAACCCTTCCAGCCAGTGGGGAGAGTTATTAGAAGTCATGTTTGTGCAACTCCAGTTGGATGTAACAGAACAAAAGGCTTGTGAGGTTTGCTCAGGTGAAAGAACAGAGGTGGTCAGAGGATTGGTAGAAGCCACAGCAGCCAGAGGGGAAACACTCATGGCTCTTACAGGCTCATTCCTGTTTTACTCCTTATCCTCTCAACTTCTGGCTACACCCTGTTGCTAGATGATCCAAAAGAACCACAGTCACCTGTCAAGTTGAGAAGTGAGAGGAGAAGGAGAAAGTTTATTGTTGTTTAGGGTTTCAATACGATTTGGAATGTGATTAAGGATTGGAGGATGAGAGTAACACCTCCCTGACCCCAGTGGTCAACTTAGAAGTTCATTAATTTGTCCTTCTCCCTGGAAGGAATGTATTATTTACTAAACATCACTCTTTGTTCTTCTTACAATTCATGAGAAAGCTCCAGTCCAAGAATGAAAACATCAGAAGACTGAAAAATCAGGGTGACAACATCTCTCTGGTAAACCCTGCACCTCTGGTACTCCCAGTTTTCTGAGAGCAGAAGAATAAACCCCCTGCAAACTGTGACAACACACCCCAGCCAGGGAGAGGGGAGAAGTGCTACTGTCCAAGTCCTTTCACACATGTCAAGCTTGAAGCAGCCCCAGCATCCCAAGGTGTGGATGTGTACTCAGTCCCATGAGAATTTTGCCTCTGAATGACTCCAGAGTCTGTGTAGCTACAGGCAAAGCAGCACCTATTTCTGTTGCACAGACACTATTTCTGACAGGATCACGGCAGCATTTATTAGGCTTTCAAAAGGACACATTTCAAAGCCCAAATGGGTGAGACCTGGTACACACAGTACTACCTCTCCAAGGTAATGAAAGCCCTGCAGTGTTATTGCACTCAGGAATTTTGACAGAGTGGTAATTTGGGATGAACTGGATTCATTTTGAGAGGGCAGTCAGCTGGAATTATTTTGGATAAAATACTCCAGTCCTCAGGGTAATTAAGGGAGGGAAAAGCAGAAGAGGGTGGCATTCTGAGGGGGTATGAAATTCTGTCTGTCTCTCTCCACCCTGAAATACACTCTGCATAGGCTGACATTCCTGTCCATGTCTAGTGCTAAATCATATCATTCAGACAAAATGATTGAAGCAAAATGTGAGAAGTTACTTGTAGGACAGCACCTGAACGTCCAATTTTCAACAGGACTCAAAAGTCCTAGGAAGTGTCCAGTGTGGTCCCAAATTAATATTATTTTGCCTTCTGCAGCTCTGAAATTCACTCTTTGCCAGTTTCTTTCTCTCCAGCATCAAAACCCAAATTGCTGTTAGTGCCCAGGACATCCATCCTTATGTGGCTAGGATGTGTAAGACCACAACCTGCCCAGAGCAGAAAGGAGTCAGGTACAATTGCCAGTGTCTTAGAGGGAAGATAGCATAATCCCTTCATCAGCATAATCCCTTCACTCTGAAGACATTTTTCTGCTGCTGAAATTCTCACAGCTGCTCTGAGCAGCCTGTTTTTGCTGGCACATCCTGGGCTGCACCCCACAGAAGGCAAACACCCAGCACTGGCATGTCAGGACTGTGCTTTTGGAAGCCAAGTTTGATGCTAAAAATTTTGTTAAATCCTGTATCCTAAATGGTGCCAACAATGAAAAGCCATGAGTGAAGAAAGAGAAGTAACGGACCTGTTATAAATCTCTAAACACAAATTGGGGTTGTTGTTAATGGGTGTTCCCTGAGGAGAGAACCAACGAGAGGATAAACACAAGAAAGCACTTATTTATTATTTACCAAATAATAAATTCGGTAAATATAAAATAATTTGGAAAATATAAAATAATTTACCAGGAAATTATTCCAGCACACTCAATCTTCACATCAAATTTAAATCAGGCTGATAAAGAGAGTTAATTTTGGAGTACCTTAGTTTAACTCTCGGGTGAGACCTGTCTTAAGGGATTTTCATTATAGGGTACAGTGCTACAAACACTGCAGATGTTTTGTAAATCCCAGATCAGCACCCTCTGCAAGCACATAAACTGGGAGAAAATTTCATCAGCATGTAAAATGAATATCAACTTCAGTTTAACCATGTAGAGCTTGTAGAGTAAAAAGATATGGAGAAAAGTATTTTTTGTGCTTGGTACTAACAGACTCCCTGCAGCCCTCATCACCTTTTCCCCTTACTTTTCTCCTTTAGAAATGGATTGCATATTTCTACACTTCATTTCCTAAAAGAAAGTGTTAGGTGTATGCCATGGGATAAAAAAAAAGGAGAGGTGATAATAAAAGAGCTTAATTTTTATAGACTCCGCAAGAGGTTTTTATTCCATCAATTCTGAGTTTAAACAACATGAAAATGGGTCCAGCCCAGGAGTAAATCCCCTTGGAGTGCAGCCTTTTGAGTCAATTTTTCATCTTAGCCTTTCGAGCTGGAGACATCCCACATAAATAAACATGTCCAAGTTATTGCCAGCATGCTCTGCTTTATTAATTTTGTTAGAGCAAGCTGGCTTTTGGGGAGGTTAATTTCCTGAACTGAGGAGAAAATGGCACTTCACCAATTTGAAAATAAATAATTGTGTGGATACCTCAGTTCATTATTTTTAACTCTGCAGAGTCTTTGCAGACTCCAGGAGTATGCTGACAGCTTAGAGAAATTGAGCTATTTTCATTAACCAGTTTCTCTGTGTGGGGTGTATTATACCAGGTTACTTAGAAATTAATGTCTGTTTAAAATCAGCAGCCCCTTGTCTAGGTCCTTGTAAACAGAGCTCAAAGAATCCTGGGAATGTCAGTTCCAAAGATGCATCTACAGCTGGAGTAAAAAAACCACAAAAATACCACATTGCTTTTGAGAAAATATTCTTACAATCAGGCAACAGGAGCCCCTGGACCTCATGGATATCACAGTTTTGCTGCCTCTTGTTCTTTAACCTTAAAACCCCTTAGGAATGAGGAGCAGTGACTCAAGAGTTTTTCTGTTGAGTTATCTGTAAATCTGGAACCAGAACACAGAGCCCAAAGTGCTGGTTGTGTTTGAAGTAATGAGAAAATGACACTAGTCCTTACGGTATCAGAAATCCTAGTGCAAACCTGTCTGTTGATCTAAAGGCATATGGAAGCTACAGCTTTGACAGTATCACTTGACTATGGCTATTTCAGAATCCAGGCAAGAACAGATGGCACCATTTCTGAGGTTTTGGAACATATGCTGGGAAACATGATTTTTAAGTATATTTATTAACAGCAGGGTTAATTTCCTTGGAATTCCTAATGTTACTGTTGGTACATTTTTTAGAAAACTAGTGGGATGAAAACTTAGACTTGTGCAAATCTATGGCTCCAGGATAGTTTGTCTAGACTGAAAGTTTGATAGGAATTCTAAATAATACTCCTTTCAGTCTGCATTTCTCTCTACCTCAGAACAGACAAGATTAGAGAAATAATATAAATTTGAAACCATTTAAAATTGATCTGTCACTTCGAGTTTGCAATGATCTTTTCATCATCTTAACTAATGCCAGGTGATAGTCAAAAGTACAATAATTTATCTGTCCCACCAAAATGTTTAACATAGATAATTGATGAAAGAGAAAATATTATCTGGCTAACATGATGCAAAAATGTCATTCTGTTCTTCTCTGTACAGATGGTTTTTCACTTCCCACAGTGTTTCTCTGTGGAAAATCTGTTGTGTTCTTGGTATTTAATTTGCCTTTTTGATGCCGTTTTCTCAATTAAATCTCATGCAGATGATGCAGTCATTTATATTCAGAGGATCAGGCTTCCTGCTCTTATTGGATAAACTTTAATGTAATCCACGGGGTTCAGATTTAGCTGCATGATATTCATTAATTTTAAATTTAGATAAATATTTCTTTGGTGGAGATCAAAAGGTAAATGTGGTCCCCAGATCTGAAGCCCACAAGGAGGGCACACATTGGGTGACTTGCTTGGATCTTACTGAGCCAGGGAGAATCCAGGTGAGAGAAGGTGGGAGAAGTGACTCAAATAATTAATTGCTCTGTACAAAAGGTATTGCCACAGCATTAGCTCCACTTTCTCAGCTGCCACGTGCCAGCCCTGCTCTCTGACCACTCATTAAGGGGAGGCCAAGCACAGTGATGTTTTCATGACAAGGACATTTTCATCTAAAGGCTGACTTGCAGCGAGGGCATAGCAGAGGGATTTTTACCTGCTGATGCAGTACATTTGCTGGGCATGAAAATGGTGTGAAAAAGACGAGTAAATTTGTGATAAAACCTTCATTTTCCACCTTGCAGCTTTTACCAGAATAATTCAGTAACTCCCCCTCCAGGACCTCTCTTCGTTCGGGGAAGAGCAGGGAGTAACCAGCAGGCACAATTTAATGTGCCTATAGAAACTTAAACCTGGTGCCTGACCTTGCCACCTAAACAATTGTTTTTAACTCCTTTCTATTTGAAACAAAATTGTCCATGCAACTGCTGTCAGCAGCTGAAGAGAAGCGTGAAAGCTGACAATACATCCTGTATAAAAACAATGAGCCAGTTTAACCTTTGTATTCCCTTGATCAGGCTTTAGATGCCAGGAATTCAACCCTATGTCCTTCACAGACCACAGGAAAGGTCTTTGTTAAAGACTCAGTTTGTTAAACTCCCAGTCTAGTCCATAAGACCAAGGGATTTTCTTCTATTTCTCTATGAACCAAGGGAATCTCTGCCAGCTGCCAGTGCCTGTGATTTCCACAGCCTCAGTGAGGACCAGCGGGGCTGGTTCATCCTCATTAGGATCCTGGATGGGGATGACACAGCAGGTTAAATATCACACTCCCGACTTTCAAGTTGTACCTTAATCCCCTTCTGTGCCATATGAAACAAAAAATTCAGTGTAAGGATGGGAAAGGGGAAGGTGTCTCCCTCCGTTCATTTTGAGAACATTTGCAAAACGCCAGGCTCCCCCTTTGCCCCTCAAGTACAATGAATTCAAAGAAGATCATCCTAAAAGACATCTTGTAATTTGTTTTATCTATTTACAGAAGGATTTGTTTCTCTCTCTGACTTTGAGTTATTCATAAGATATTCATTCATGGCTATCTGCATATAAATATTACCACTGGAGAGCAGTGCAGTGGAGAGTGAATATGGATTTCTGAGGCTTATCATTGTATGTCTTTCATATCAGGTGCTCATTTAGACAGAATTCATTGTATATTATTCTCCTGTGACAACATTAACCGGCCTCCAACTTTCCAGTGCTTGTTATAATTTCCAGAGTGTAAAAATCTCAAGGACTTAAAAGGGCAGGCAGGAAAGTTTGCAGAACATTTAATTAATTTGTGGGAAATTCTACTTACTGTAAGTGTCATGTCTTTGCTGTGAGGACTGAGAACCTCTGCCAAATAAAATACCACTTTTTTCCCTCACAGTCTGGCTCCTCTTCTGTTTGACATTGAGGGACTCACCCTTAACTCACACTGCCTCAGCCTGAAGAGGCAACTATGTGTATAAACCTAAAGCTTAAATTTCAATTTGTATTGGAATGTCAGTCATCAGATAAATCCAGGCCCTGAGGAAAGGGAATAATAAATAGCTGTGTGGGCCAAGAGAGAATAGAAAGTGCCAGTAATAACTCCTTTCTAATCTATCCTCAGTCCTATAATGCTCTGGCTGTTATTTCTAGTGGACTTTCCTGTTCCTTCCAGCAGAGTGACAGCAAATCAGACTCAGGGGTAGTAATGGCTGAATCTTTCGTCTGCCTGAGGGGATGAAAGATTTCTTTTCTCTCAGAAAAGCATTCAAATATGTGGGTGACACTTGTCCAAATGATACAATAAGCTCTGGGGTTTGTCAAACTGATGTAGTGATATCATAGTACCTCTCTTAGGCTGACTCATCATCTCCCCTTGGCATTTCAATCCTCTGCTTGGGTCCCCAAAGACAAATGAAATCTAAAAGTACAGTAGGTGGTTGGAAGTTATAACCATTGCCTTGATAATGATATATTATATACACACATCACCCTTCCATTTGGATAACACCAGCCTAATTTATACAGCAAACTATTTGAAAAGCAGATGTGGCTAACTACAAACAGTATTGCACCTTGCAAATTCAGAGGACAAATACCAGAACACAGCCCTCCAAAATAGCCACAGGAGGATCCAGAAAGGTCTGGCCACCTTTGCTGTACTTAATCACATTGTTTTCCACAGGTTGCCCTGGGATACTTGGACCCTACCACAAATAATGTGAACTCAGAAAGGTCTACACTTGGATGGGGACTGGGAAACACAGATCAGTGTAGAACCATTGCCAATGTTACTGGAAATTGTTCGATGAAGTCTCTTGCAACCCATTTTTTCCTGTTGCAGAGCACATTATAACATCACAATTTTCTGTTCAATTTCCTTAAAATAAGTGAATTGCACCATTCTCAGCAATTCTGTTCATGCCTCAGCACTGCCCTGATCCTCTGTGCTCTGTTAGGTTTGAGCCTAAGAGAGCTGTTATTTTAAGAATAATTTTATTACAAAAACATCCCTGGACTGATAATGTTCTTTTATCCATTTCATGGCATTCTGAGATTTTTACCTATGACTTGTTGATTAAATGATAAGCAAGTTGAACTATAACATCTCCTTTAGAATTCATTGCAATAAGAACAATGCAAATATGTGCTTAAGGTGTCCCAGCCAGTGAATTACAGGTGTGATAGGCTGTAATGTCTTCTTTAAAGTGATAAAGAGGGTGAGAGAATTAGCAGGAGTTGTGAACTTTAAGAAAAGAGCAGCTATATCACTGTCATAGCAGAGTTAATTCCACAACAAGGAAAGTGCCCTGGATTCTCTTTAATTTTCTCTGCTCTTTCCAGTGCTCTTTTAAAAAAGGAAAATAATTTCACCATCTCTTTTGGCATTGCTTCTCTGTCTCTGCTGACATTAGAGAGACCTTATGGATGAAGCTCCGAGTTTGTGCCTCACTTTCCAACTTTTAACACTGAAGTGTTTATCTACAGTAAGACCATAAAAATCCCACTGCAGATTGGTGAGCATGCTCAAGACAGAGCTCAGACATGTCTTCAATTCAAAAATATCAATTTAGACTTTGAGCCAGTAACTTCAGAAAAAAAGGAACCGTCACAGAGATAAAGCCCATCATCTGACCTATTATTTCCTACAGCAGCCAGGTGCTGCAGAAGAAGACATATATAAGCTCATCCGACTAGAACTCCATAATAATTTCCCCACACTACACCTTCCAAGTTTCTTCTATTAGAATTAGCTGTATTGCCAGAAATGAAGTTTTGTTTTCCAGCTCTCTGATTCCCCTAATTTTACATAGCGCTACTGAATTTTCCAAAATCCATAGTTTTAATAAAATACATTAAGTTTTAAATGTGGGGGAGTTAGATAATAAAAATACACTTCTGGGCTTGTTCTCCCCATAAGATACTTACTTTGGAGCAACTCACCTTTAATAACACTTGTATAATAAAGATCTCAGAACAAGCTAGAAATGCCACAGAGGAAAAAAAAATACCAGAAATAGGAAAAAATATCAGGGTCAGTCTTGCCTCAAACATTACTACGGGAAGATTTTAACAAACCTGAGCTGCTGCTAGAGGAAGGTGGAAGCAAATTTGAATATGGGATATGGGGCTATAATTGTTAAACTTATTAAAGCTTATGTTTACCAGAAAGCCCTGTAGGAAGGCACAGCTGCAGGCTGGGCAGTCAGAGGTCAGCTGGAGGTGAGAGACAGTTTTGGGGAGAGACACGTGGACAGCATGTGAGCAGGAAGCTGATTGGGTGGCGAGACATGTGGACAGCATGTGAGCAGGAAGCTGATTGGGTGGTGCGACATGTAGACAGCATGTGAACTGGAAGCTGATTGGGTGGTGAGATGTGTGGCCGGCACGTGAGCAGGAAGCTGATTGGGTGGTGAGATCCTGGACAACACGTTAGCAGGAAGTTGATCGGGTGGGGAGATGTGTAGACAGTGCGTGAGCAGGAAGCTGATTGGGTGGTGAGGCATGAGGACAGCAGCACTGCAGCTGAGCAGCCAATGGGTTCTCTTCTTCCATTAAGTTTTGATTATGTCCGGTGTAAACTGAGGATAAATAAGGGAATATAAGGGTATATAAGTGTATGTAAGGTTATATAAGCGTATATAAGGGTATATAAGGGTATATAAGGGCATATAAGGGCATAAAAGGATATATTAGGGTATATTAGGGTGTATAAGGGTATGTAAGGGTATGTAAGGGTATGTAAGAAAGGTGTTTTCTCCAATAAAGAAATTACCTTCACATGCACAAGGGGGTCCGTGTCTTTGTTCCCCATTGCTACATTTGAACAGGGGACTCAATGCAGGGCAAGTCCCTTTAACAGGCTGAGAATGGCAAGGGCTCTTTAATTACAATAATTCATGAGGAACTCTGAAAAGCAGCGATTACCTGACTTCTCTGAATAAACTCAGCATAATTAATGAATGTTCAAGCTCTAATTATGGCAAAATCACAGCAAATGAATTCCAGACAATGAAGTGTATTTCTGGCATGTTTTCAGAATGATCAGCTCACTTTTATTACAGTTATTCCCTCTGTTCTTTTGGACAGTTTGAATTCACAGCCATCAGGTTCAACTGGGTTCAGATATTTGGCTGAAAGAATGAAGAATCCAAGGTCTGAGGCATGAGGCTGTAACACCAGAAAATCTGTATGCAATTGAGCACTTCCATCTGCTCACATATGACTTGTCTCAGAAGACATATGGTCGCCCCCCGGCTGCCTGTCCAGGTCAGCAAATGTAGGTGGGTGCTCAGATTCGACATCTACCAGCCTAACACACTCAATAATAACAAGTCAAAGATGAGTAATAGACCGAAGTCCTGCTTCTTCCCCACAGATTTTTGTGTCTCTGGTAATGGTAAAAAGATTTTTCACTTCCCTTGGGGCCCACATCTACAATTCTGCAACCACTCCTCTAAAAGTCTGGGAAGGGACTGGCCTTGTTTTAAAATATAGACAGGTCTCTTTAATGGCTTAAAAATTAGGACATTCATCCTGAGAATGGGGCTGTCGCAATGAACACCGTGTGTATTGACACAAAACAATATATTGCATGATCCTTCAAGTGTTTGTCAACAGGTTTTGGTTTCAATTTTACAATAGAGACAAGGACAAAAGCACTGGAAGGCTCTTGGCACAGTCCCTGCTAGTGTGGCTGCTCATGCAACAAGCCAAACTCTTTTTTAGAAAGATCCATGAAGATCTTTGCTCTGACATCACCGTATCACCTTCCCACAAGCTACATCTGACAGAAAATTAACCAAATGCCACTGACCTTTAATATGCCAAAATAGCATGAATCCTACTTACCATCTATGAGCAATCTGTACAGATTTTCTCTAGAAAAACCATAACCAACCTCCCGAGACAAGTGTTTTGCTGGCAGATAAAATGTGATCATCTCTTTAAAACATGCTGTGTGTCTTAGTTTGAAAGACAGCTGTGTCTGCCAGGGAAAAGCTGGAGCCTCCCTTGGAATGGAGAATGTGAACCCCCTCCCTCCAAATTATTATAATTTTGAAATTAAGGGGCTTTCAGGCAAAGGTATGGGGATAGGAATAATAATTCTTTACTAGTATGTATAACAAGGGAAACAGAATAACAACTATAGCATTAACAACAAAATGGAACTAGGAACCTCGAGGGGCTTTGTATCTTCCCCCTCTGAGAGAATCTCCCAGAGACAAAAGAAGTGTAGCCAGATGCTACAACTCCTCTCCTTTGGCCCCTTTGTTCTGCCTGAGTACCTATAAGTGCCCAGTAGTTGTTTTCCTAGCAACTTATGGGAAAAAATTCTGTAAGTAAAAAAGAAATAAATCTAACCCCCCAACACTGTGTTAATGTGGGGTCTGACTTTTCCTACTTTGCTGACATGATATTGCTAGGGCCAGCTGTGGCCACTACTGCCTCCTCCTGGAGGAATTTATGCACATGGCACAGCTTCCTGAATTCTTTTTGTTCAGGCTGTGAAGAAGCAGGTGATGAAGCCAGTACAAGATTATTTTTCAATTTTCACATTTATGTGTTTGTCTAACTTCTAAATCAGTCTTTTAGCTCACACTTCTGCACATTACAGCATGTGCTGGAAAGCACAAAATGGAGCTTAAGAGAGAGGGGAAAAAAGCCAAAACCCCAACAACAACCAGACAAGAAACCACTTCCTTTGTGCATATAGAGTTAATGGTTCCTGGACTTAAAGGAATCCTCCTGTCAGTCTACAGTTTCTCCACTGGTGTGCTGCAATTACACTTCCAATCATTCAGCTGCCTAATGATCCCTTATATCAGGTGAAAATGAGTTTTCCCACTGTCACCTGGCTTTCCTTAAGGCTTTAATGGGAGCAGGTAATGAATGGGATTGCTCTGAGTTTCCTGCTGTGAAAGAAGGATTCCTCCAAGAGGTGACACAGCCAAGCAGAAGTGACCGCTCTGCTCTGGTGTGGTGAGAGCAGAGCTTAAGGAAGGAGAATCTCCCAAGAAAATGAGAGCTGTGGACACTTTAGATCCATCCTGGCATCCCACCCCACTTGTATGGGCAGAGCTCTGTTAATGCCTGGCTGTTTAGTGTGAAACAGTGCAGTTAAAACCATCAGCAGAACTGTTAGCCTGTAACAGGCCAACAGATTTATTCAACAGCAGGAGACAGCACAAGGATGCTCAGATTTATCACTCCAAATACCGTCATTATTTAGTGTGCAGAGAGCCTTCCAGTCTCACACTTAGCAAAACAAAATTACAAATTAATAGCCATATATTTCTCACCATGTCCTGGATCTATCATCCCATTTCCCCTGTGTTGTAATTTTATTTTGGTACTTAGCATATGGGGCTCAGAAAAAGGGAAAACTTTGAAATTACACATATTTTATCCACATTCTCCCACATAGATTTTTCCTGTGTGTTAATTTATTGGTATAAACAATATTTATAGGAATATATTTCTTTTTTTTAAGAATCAGCAACACTGAAGAAAACAAGAGGACATTTTAGTTGTACCTTTGGATCTGGGTTACTTTCTTCTTATCCCTTCAGACAGGCCTTGGATTTGTAGAGGAAGGAACAGCTCCTGCATGTATTTGTAGAAGGCAGCAATCCCAGCTGGGTAGAAGTGAAGGTTACACAAAAAAGCTCCCATGGGTAGAAGTTTGCCTTCTTTCAGGAACCCATGGCTAAAAGGTAACCGAGGGAAGATGGGTCATCTAATAAATATAAATGTATCACGATCCGTTTAATTAACGGCAATACTTTAATTTGGTTAAATTAAGATTCAAAGTATAAGCTGAGATCCAAACCCTCTGATGACAGGAAAGTAATGGAAAATGAGGTGTAAAATCCCCAGTTCTATCCAGATTCATTTATTCATCTCAAAGCTATCACCACTGAAAACATTGGAAATCCATCTTAAGAGTAGCTTTCAAAGGTTCAGCAAAACCAGGTTTTGCTGAAGATAAAAAGCTTGATCTGTCTTTTTTTAAATAAAGACAAACTCCAAAGCCAATGGAATTACACATTAAAAAACTGAGATAAGAAAGGTGATTTACTTTAAAAACTATTCCCTCTAAAGGTTCACAACATGTGCCAGAGATCTGAGTAAGTAGCGTTTGGCAATGAATTCCCTGTAGATGGCTCACAGACTTTCAAAACCCACCTTTCCCTGGGATCACTCAGGACTTTTGTCTGGAAACTACCCACAAGCAAGGGCTTCTTGTACTAAGAGTAGGCTGACTGTGGTGGAATTACAAGAATGGAATTGAGGTGACACATGGAAAACTTTGCTTTTAAATCCAAGTGTGATGCTTGAGATGACCACGAGGAGACCACCACCTCTCTGCCTGCCATAAAGATTCTAGATAAGGACAGCTCTTGGCTATTTGCAGTGCAAATACCTCTTTCTGATTTGTCATAAATTAAGAGAACTGCGAGAAAAACCTGTGTCTTGCTAGAAAAAGAGCAATAGGGAAATTTCAAAAGATCATTCAAGAAGTGCACAGTACAGGGAATGTGATCCCGTGGCGGGGCACAGTCAGCCTCCTCTATAGCCACATCAAAAGGCAAAATATCAGCTAGACAGAGCCTTTAATGCTGTAAATAATGTTCATTCCTACAGCTCCAACAGTCTGAACATGAGAGCAGCTGCAGCAGAGTAGAAGGAAGGTCTGCTTTGCCCAGGATCCTTGTTTGGGCAGTGGCCAACACACAGCAGAGCTGCAGATGGTTCATTACAGCTGGGATGGCTCCTCAGGTTGCTCCAGCTTGGGGAACTGTGGTATTTCCAGAGATAACAAAGCCTGATAAGCACCAACCTCAGGGATGGATGCATTAATCATTAGCCAGTGGAAGATGCCTGGGGAAGAGCATATGGATGCCAGAAGCAAGAAGCATTCCCTGCTCCACTCCTTCAGGAGTCTGGAGGATCTTCTGGTATCTTTTATTTTTCAAATTCAGGATAGACCATTCTTCTAGAAACTTGTGCAGGCTTAGGTTTAACTGAACACATAAAACACAGGCAATTCAAACCCAACATTACCCTTTTGCTGTAAATCTCTTTAAAAATGATGAGTCCTGCAGCAGAGAGGCTGTCACAGACCTTTCCCTGCTCCTGCTGCAGCTTTCAGCCTGCTGTGTCCTGCCAGCCAAGGCTGTCAATAGATGTCACACTTGTGCTTTTGCTCCCATCTCCTGGAGCACATTATGCCAAGGGAGTGCAGGGGAGCAGCATGACACAAATTACTTGAATGCACTGCCTTTATGTAATAAAACCAAATCCGGGAGAGATTTGATCTTCTGTAGGTTTTACACTGTGCATTCCCAGAAAGTTTTGAACAGATCAAGGGGGAGAGGGAGGAGGGACAGCAGGGATCTTCTCTTACAAGGCAAAAGTTCATTTTGCCCTATAGGTTACCAGTTCATAACTGTACATCTACTTGCTTATTTGTGTTGCATGAACAAATAGCAACAGATGAAGATATTTGCACTACTTATTTTCAAGGGGAGAAATACAGAAAACCAGCCCCATTTAATGCTTTAGAACAGTAAAAATGTGTGGTCTACTTTTAAATCTGCATACAGATCTGCAAAGGCTTATGGCATGATTTGTGGAAGAAAACCTAGGAAAGGATTTTTCCTGAGCTGTACCTTTTGCAAATAGTTGTGTTAAAAAACCTGAAAAAATGTATTTAGTCTTATTTTCTATTTTTGAAAAATTAAAAAAAAAAATTCCCTTTCTACATACCTGACTTTGACCAGCATATAAATCAACTGGGCATGCAGATGAAAGTCAGCATTAGCAAGAGTTTGCAAGACAGGGAAAAAACGTTGGGTTTTAAATTGTCCAGTCAGTATTTGTGGAATTCCAGATGACAGTGTTATTGCTGAATTTTGAAATGTGGCACTGGTTGTTTAATGGCTGTTGTCACTGGGAGGAGATGTAGTGGAGAGCTCTGGGCGCTGTCTGCAGCAGGAACAGACGACTCTGCTGGCCATAATTCATTTGGACTATTATTAATCCTATTGCTGCAGCATTCCTTGCAGGAATGGAAATCCAAAGCCCTGTGTCATTGCAGTGGATCACACCACTAGGCACAGACACTGGTTCCAGTGAGGCTCTGCACAGTCACAGCAAATCCCAGGACTCCAGCTGCAGTGGCTGTAGTGCTCATCACTTCTTAATGAGCCAAATTCAGCTACTGAAACACTTCAGTGCAAAATTATTCCACAGGTTGAGTGAGGAGTGCCTGACTTTTATGCCAAGAGAGATCTACCTTATACTGTAAATCCTTTCAGAAACAGAACCAGGCAGAAACATTTCATCTGCTAAAACAGTTTTGAATTCTGCTTTTGTGAAAACTATGAAGTTCTTTCAACACAACCATTTTGGCCAGTTCTGTCCCTTATCATGCAGTTCCTCTGGGCAGTGAAACTCCTGGAAAGTTAACGGAACTAATTTCTGATTTGCACTAATCAATAGGCTCGTTCATTTAGATTAACAATGAATAATTCATCATCACCAGCAGCAACGCAGTGTGGAAACCAGGAAAAATTCAGCTTGACTTTCAGGTCCCAGGATGAATGAAGAGTTAGGAAAACATGAAACTGGAAACTTATTGTCTTATTCCAGCAAATGCCAGAAATTAACATGGCAGCTGTTTCCAAGGACATGTCATGTTTCTTGATGAGTACAAAAGCTTGTTGAGAACCTCTGTGTTCCCCAGGAGCAAAACAAGATGGATAAAGGGCGGCTTGGAGGAGCTGTGCCAGCTTCAGTCCTGGTGGGATCTGTGTCCCCCAGCATGGGTGACACAGTGCTGCCTTCTCACACAAATATAGGGTTAAAACCCCAGGTGTGCCCCCCGTATCTGCAAATGGGCAGAGGAAAAGCTGTGGAAGACTTCTTCCCTGTCTGTGATTAAATGTAAAATACTAAGAGAGCACTTCACCCATTGCATCTCTGTCTACAGGTGTGGAGCAGAGGAAAATCCCACTGTTGGGCTGCAAGGTTTCTTTGACCATAAACATGTTTTTTCTTGCTGAGAACTCACAAACCCAGATGATGGCCTGGCCTGAAGTGTTCCTGAACTGCCCCACAGGCTAATTTGTATGGGATGTTTGAAGAAACAAAACTCTGCTGTATCATTGGAGTAGGAAATACAGGTATCTCTGTTACATAACATTTCATAACTCAAGATGGATCTAATCAATATCACCTGAAAAATAATACAAAAACTCCTTCAGCCTAGATTGTGACATATTGGAAGGGAGTGAGCTTTGCTTAATTATTAATCTCTGTGGTGACAGAATTATTCTGGAGGCTATTTTGAGGGAAACTGCGCTTTTCTGCCTAATTCTGTTGCCTTTGATCCTTTCAGCATCAAGGCAGGACCCCCACAAACGCTCCCAGGCCTCTGACACCTGCATGAGCTAAACTGTCTCTGGTCACAGGGATATTCCTTCTCCTGCTCACACCACACTGAAGAAAACCTCAGAGCTTGGGAAACAAGGTCCTCAACCCCCCAAGTTACTGCAATGTCTCAGTCACCTGGAATATTTCTGGCCCTTCTTATTAAATGTTACGGAGAATGGAGAGCAAACCAGGCTCTGGAGGAGGCTGTGCTTTGCTGCAGAGGGCTCTAAATCATACAGAACTTTAGAAAACTCAAAATGCACATTGCAACATCGCTCCAGGTTTTGGAGGACCACCAGTGGCATTACACACAAATTTTTAGCAGTTTTAGAAGCCATGATCTGTACATCAGCAAAGGCAAACCTTTCAATGTAACATCCTAAATTCCCTTCCCTCCAGGTGCTGACACAGTGATTCCCTCCAGCACATGTCACCGTGGGAGAGGAAAAACTTGAGATTACAAGAAAAACAACAGGAGTATGGGTGACTTAATGAGGATTTGCTGCCTACTGCTCTGGACTCACAGGCTGGCTTATATGATGAGCAGGGATATCAAAGTAGGAAAAGAAATCGAATTCTGCAAGTAGGAATTCATTCTGTACTTTATGGGCAGCTATCTGCAGCTATTTTTTTCCCTTTGTTATTTACCCGTTTAGAATATTTCATTAGTAAACACTCTTCACAGCTGTCAGCCAGAGGCAAAATTGCAGAAGAGCTTTCTGACTTGCCCCCGGCATGTTCTTGCGGCTGCTGTGTCTCACAGAGCTGATTTAACACAGCTCACACTCAGAAAGGTCAACTGAAGCAAATGCTGAATGGTTGGATCCAAGGCTCGTGTGTTCTAACTTGCTTTTGCCTCTCCTTTGAATAACTTTTAGGAGCACTGGAGCAGTTACAGCCTCTTAGAGCTGGAGTGTCTCTTTCCATCAAACACATCCAGTGCACCTTCCCAGGGCCAGTGGGAAGGAACTGGGGATGATAGCATAGGGTTAAAAGGTTTCTAAAATCATGGGAATTTTATACAATAGATTCAGGGGAGGTGGAAAGAAAGGTTGGGCCTGGGTAGACCTGGGAAAGGGAACGAGGGCTGGGCAAGCCCTGGGAATGAAGGTTGGGCTTTGTCTTTACTGGATCATGAGAAACTGCACCTGCATCATCATCATATGGTAAATGATATGATTGTTAATTGTAATGATTGTTTGGTAATTGAATATGATTATTGTTTAGTTGTAATAAGAATCATGAGCAACGATGTTGGGGGGTCTGATGAAAACTACAAGAATTCATGCTTGGATAAGATCAATGTATACAATAGAACAATATGGGTTTAATAATTAATATATATAGTTGTATAACAAAAGGGTATAAAAACATGTCCATCCCAAATCCATGCTGGAGTCGGATTTGGGTCTGTACCCTGTACCCCTGATTCCCAGAGCTCTTCAATAAAAGCACCTGCATATAATCATTCTGTGATTGTGTTTCAACGCTAACAGGGACAATTCACAAATCCCATGTGGGCTTGATAACCTCTCTTCATCATTCTAGATGAAGCATGCCCTGGATTAAAGAATTTTCCAGAATTTGGCAGGTGGTTGGGGACTGAGTAAATTTTTCTTCCAGAAAAAACATTTTAAAAAAAAGGAGGGAAAAAAACCCAAAAAACCCCCAGCAATACTGAAATGCACCCATTGCCAAATCTTATAGAATTAAAATTTTGTTTGGGAAAAGAGAAAACTCTAGAGAAAATTTTCTCCTATCAAACCATGGCGATGATGTCAGTGAAGAAATATCCCAAGCAGCAAGAGCAGCAAGTAAAAGCTCTCTTCTAGAAGCAGCACCTCTTGCTACTACTTGCAAGGAGTATCAGGGAACACAAAATTTATGGGACAGATACAACAAAAAAAAGAAGGGTGAAAGGAAGTTCTCTGCACCCCACCAGGTCTCTGCTTCTTCTGCTGCAAAATTAACTGAACTCTCTGTTTCTCTGGTGGCACAGAGACCAGGATGCTCCTGAGAGTGTGGTGCAGATGTGTGCTGCTGGGAATGAATGAGAAATCAGAACATCTGCCAGTCATACAATCTTAGACCTGGAATAGCTCAAATTACTTTCTTCTATGCAAAATATTTTACAAAGGAAATGGCACAGAAACCCAGAAAGAGGGGACAGTAAATTATTCCAGGATCCAGGAAACATCAGGTACTTTGAATCTTACTGTGAGCTCAGTATTTTTGGAGCTAATGGATTTTTCAGAGAAGAAACAAAGAGCCTCCTTTATGAAACTTCAGAATATGAGTATAGCCCTCACACACCTCCAAAATGATACATCTGTCTCCCTGAAATAGCATCTTTTTAGGTTTAATTTATTTTCTTTAGCCCCATGAAGGCCTTTAAAATTTATATACTTCAGCTTTAAGGAGTAATAAATTACTTTTGTTGGCCTCAAGAAGGTCTTCTTCATTTATTTTTCAACCTCCTTTGGAATGAACTTTAAGTGCAGCATGTTGCAGCACTGCCTACATGAGACAGATAAAATAGATAAAGGCAGTGACCAGCAGGGAAAAGAGGCAAACCCAGTATCTCTATGAATTTTCCACTGTCTCATTACCTTATCACACATTTAACACAATCTGCAATCACACTAAACATGTTTCTTTTTCTAGAAAGGGAAATCTAGTTTCTGGCAAGTTTTTATAGGGAACTGAAAAGGGCAGAAGCTGGAAAATGGGAAGAATAAAGCAGTTACTTGTTTTCCAGGGTTTCCTCTGGCTCTCAGGCTACTTATGGAACAGCTGGTCCTGTCTTTCATTGGGATCTTTCTCTCTTCTCTTTCATATGAGAGTAAGCTGTGAGTTCCTGATTGCCAAATCCCTGGAAAACTTAGGAGTAGAGGTTTATTTGCCTTTAGATGGTTTGGATTGAACTGTTTTGTTTGGAAAAGTAAAATTAAATGAAACAAGGAGTAAAAGCAGTCATGCTGGACACACTTAAGAAGATACCATTTATAAATCTAGAGGTATTTACAGGATCAAGGTTCTTTACAAAGACTAATAGAAAAGCCCAGTCATTTATCAAATCAAAGAGTATCCCTTCATTCCCAGAGATGCCATTAAAATACATTATTGAAAGAACATAAGGCACCAGGGCAGAATGTTTTATAGTCTAATGGGGTAAATCTCGATGCCTCTTTCATATTGACAACCCTCAAACTTGATGGGAGTTCTGCCTTTATTAAAAACTGCATAAGGATTACATCATGTGGCTTAGGGTCACTGCAAGCTATTAAAGACATGCATTTCTAATGGAAGGTGCATAATGGAGATACAAACCCTTTATTCTCTCTCTGCCAGTCAGACAGAAAAATCATATGAATGTTCCGGGCAACAGAGAAAAAAAAAAAAGGAAAAGAAAAAGTATAGAAATGCCAGTAACTCTGCTTTGAATTCTCTCACTTCAGCCCACACTAGCCAAACTGAAAAACCAGAGTGAAGGGTTGATGGGTGAGAAGAAGGCCTGAGGAAGTGCTTTGCTCCAAGGAACAGCAGAGCTGGAAATGCAGCTGGAGTTTCCAAGAGGAGCCCCATAAGGAAGCCTGGCTCCACTGCCTGGCTTCAACCCCATTTGCAGCCTTTTCAAAACAGACTAATAAAAGCATTATTGCTGTTGCTCCATCTCTGCTTATGGATTAGGAAGTCTTTATTTTAAGACATCTTTTCTTCCTAATCGATACTTTGTTCCAATTATAAATTATTTTACTAGCAGTTTTCTTTCTCTGTTTCCTCTCCTCAAAGCACAATTAGAGAATAATTGTTTTCAAATAATAACCACTACTTTTCCATTTAATTATTTTTTAACACTAGTGGTGTCTCCCAGCTGACTCACTCTGCATTAGATGAGGGTTTAGAAGCACTACAAAACAGAGAAACAGCTGTTTCTTTGAGCATTATGGGTTTTATTAATCCCTTCTTGCCTATAAAACATAATCATCCCCTTTATTTCTAGAGGTACTACATACACTTTCCAAATAACTAACAATCAGGAGAAAAAAAGGTTTCCAACCCTTCAATAAAAAACCTTTTTAGAACATAACATATATATGATCCTGCAGAGTGCATGTTTCTTCTGATTTCTCTTTGGTTAGTTAATAAATCAGAACACTCAACAAAAATTAGCATGTCTAAAAGCTGGGCTTTAGTAGAACCTGTTTTTGATTAACACCTTAGTAAGAGTTATTATCCACAGCAAACAGGAAAATGGATTATACTGAAAAACATTATTCCATGGTGGGAAAACTTTTTTTTTGTTTTTTTTTTTTTTAAATATCACTGAAGTTTTTGCTCCAGGCTAGAGTACCATTTCACAGAACTGCTTCCCTGTGCTTTTGATCCTGTTTTGAGCCTTCACCCCATCCATTCCCGCTCCTTTCCCTTCCTCTCACCATTACAGAACCTTTGAAGCAACTGTAGCATCTCTGAAGCAGTCCCTGGCAAACACCAGATGAGTTGTCAGTGTGCATGAATAGATTCTTTTATTACTTATTCATTTTGCAGGCCTTCAATGCATTATCCATATATCTTACTCACCACCTGAATAAGATGCTAAATTGCTTTATGTTTGTGGTAGGAGGGAATCATAGGAGGGAAGTGGGAGAGGAAACTTGCATATGCCTTATGGAACAGAAAACCTTCACAGGGTAGCATAGGGAAGCACCTGGGAGAAAGGCAGATTTGGCTTTGCTGGAGGTAAATTTTATTTATTTGGGGAATTTTATTGTAGATGTTTTAGTAACCAAAAAAATCAAAAAAACCAAGTCCTGCCTCTCATTTGGTCGTGCTCAGGTGCTGCTCCCAAAGGTGAGTCTGGTCGGCAGCAAGGACTTCACCAGCTCCCTGTCGCACTTTCTGACCACTCTCCTCCCAGCAAAAACACAGCATCCAAGACACCAAAGCTCCCTGCAACAGATCATGAAAATAAATAAAGCTTCCCAAGGGCAGCAGCCTTTTCTAGCAGTAAACAAGTACAGCCTGTGACTTGCAGCGTGTTGGAACAAATTTCATTAAGGGAAAGTTTTATGAATTCAAAAGAAAAATCTATTGTTATTCCATCCAAATTTTCTCTGTTGCTGATGCCCTGAGCTGAAGCAGAGCTTTGTGAATAAAGAAACCAAAGTTGCTTCTGTTTGTTTACAAGATTTCAAGAGTCAAAAGTATCTATTCAGACTAAATTGCTGAGAGGAGAGGAATAAATTGGCTGGGGAGTTTGTGTTCGGGGCCCAAGCACACGAGTGGATGAGATACTGAGAGATGGGGTGGGATAACTCAGGTGTGTAACCTCGGGGGGTGAACCTACTGGGGACTTTTTCATTTTCCCTGATAGCACAGTAATTTATTCAGTCACCTTTGCTGCTCAAATGACCTCAGTTTTATCTCTTTGGAATAGAAATCTAGTCACTCTTTCTGTGCAGTCAAATTGGGCCAAACAGGAATAAATTCCTTATGATTTCATTTTACATACTACCATTTCATAAGCTTGTTAGGAAACAATTATTCTCGTTCTGTCACCTATTTCTACATGCTGCCAATTTTTAAAGAAACTGACTTGAGAAAGCAGACCCAGTAAAATGAAACATAATGAATAAGCAAATTGGAAGTAAGTAATTTCTATGAACAGGTTTTCCTATCTGTCTCATTTTATATTTATTGATTTTATACACACTATTTATCATTTTACTAGGAAGTGCACACATTGCCTTTGGGGGAAAAAAATCGTGTGAAAATACAGATTATTTTACAGAAAGACAATTAATGAATTAAAAAGTCGTCGGAAGGAAATCTCTGTTCCACCACACCATAAGCACAAAAAAGCCTTGTTAGGACTGAATTTAATATCTTAATACATATTCATGTATGGTATTAGTTTCAGTCTTGGTGTCATTCTGCCAACATTGCTAAAGCTCCTGTTGCAGCTGGTCAGAAAGTCAGATAAGGTGTGACCACAAACCATTAAATAACATGTTCTGACAAAGAGCAGATCCAAGGATTGAAGGACCAAAGAAATTAATGCAGCATCTGGGTTTCATCCTGGTAGCATAGTAAATATATGTATTTAAATGCAAATAGAGTATGAGGAGCTTTTCTGGGTTCTGGCAGGATATAATTCTAATGATAACACTCAGTGCGTGCAGCACCCTCATGGTTATAACTCTGTCTTGTCCTCACTTTGCCTCTTCCTGCAATGGCAGCAGCATTTGAACATCAATAAGAAATGCCACGGAAATGCAAGAGAGGAAAACCACTCTGTTGGGAAAGATGAGACAGGAAAAGCTTACAAATGTGATTGCCTGGCAAGAGATACTGAAAATATAAAACCTGTGAGTGAAATAGAAATGAAAGCCAGCTTTGAGATGTGATCATGGCAGGCAGGAAGACAGTGATTAACTGGGAGATGGGTTAAGTGATAACAAACAAGGGGATACCAAGGGACCCAAGGGTGTAGCCCCACCGAGGCATCAGGCAAAAGATAGATAAGAAAGTAACCTTTAGAGTTTAGAATACAGAGTGATATGGTAATATAGCAGTTCTCAAAGTCTGTAGGTTTTGTATCCCGCTCCAGGTTGGGATATTTCTAATTCTGTAAATTAGAATATTCAACACAAAAGGAGATATAATGTACTGAAACAAGGTCCTCGCTCTCTTACCCTCTGCTTTCTCTCTCTTTCTCTCTTTGGGGCATCCCTACAGCCGAGGCAGGTGGCTGAAGGCCAGGCCCTTTTTACCCATCATCCTTGCAATAAAACCAAGTGTTTTCAGAGTGTCTCAGGTTTGCAGAATTCCCTCTCCCTGCCATCCACGGATGCTCCTACACCACCCTACACCCTATGACTTCACAGCATTTCAGTTGGTCCTGTTAATTTGAGGGTGGATTTCAAAAGTTTTAGACTTTCAAATAAACCACCTAGAAAGGTCACAACCCAACAGTGTTTTGAAATTGTAAAAGTTTTAGTCTTTCTAGTGATGTATTTGATTTTTTTCATTTTTAAAGTAAATTGACAAAATCTCACATCTATCTTTTACCTCTGTGAAGCAGAGCCTACACCCAAGAATAGCTGCAATTGGAAGTTTAGTGAAAAAAAAGAGATATTTTATAGAAATCAGCATGACACTTATTCAGAACCATGGCTATTTTTAAATAATTTATATTCAAGGTACAGTAAAATGACCAGCTTTACATGAGGTCATTAGATGAAACACAAAGAAAGAAAAATATCTATAGAAAAACACAGTAGCAATGTTTCCAGAAAGTAGGCTAAGCAGCTCTTTGAAGAACATTATGTGTATTATATTACATCAAGGATACATGCCAATCAATGATTTCTGTTCTGAGGGCATGTTACCAGTTTGGAGGGTTTTAAATTAGAAGTCTTTTCTGTCATGCAGGGCTTTTAAAGAGAGTGCTCTCTGGGGTAGAGAGATGGCCTTAAACCTCAGCAAACGGGAAGCTCAGTTCCTAATAAACAATGTGGTTAAAAGCTGGACATGCTTCTGTTTAAAACATTAGAGACAGCATTAGTTCTACAACACCTGAACTTTGGAGTAGTTCAATACAAGGGAAAATTCTTAGAAAATCCAAACAAATTAAAGGGAGAGATGACTCATCCCTCAATCTCAATTTAACAGGAATTTCAAGAGAAACCACTGTGCCCACTCTCCTGTGAGAGGTAACAGACTTGTAGGACAATATTGCTAGTGGATCATCTATCTAACAACATAAATGAGGTTTGTCTTATGAGGAGACAAACTCCCATGAAGCCAGATTGATATCCAATGTCAATCACTTAACAAAATGTTACCAGAATGGTTTGTGTTTATTTTTCCCTATACAGGACAGTTAAACATCATTAGAACTCTGCCTGCAGGCAGAGTACACACACAAAATTAGCCTCAACAGAGCAAACTTGTCAGGCAGACACTGATTACAAAACATACAATTAAAGGCATCCACAAACCTTGAGATTTTATTCAGTCACAAGTCCAGTTTTCAAAACTGAGTCAAGAATTTATGCTGATGTCTGGTGACATCACTGGACAATTGAAAATAAAAATTAATGTTCCCCTCTCCCTGGGATAATGTTTAGGTTGTGTTGCTATTTGTCTTTTGTTTAATTCATCAAATGACTGGTTGGACTTTAACACAGACAAGAGCTTCATTTTCCCCCCCCATGATCACAGTGTGATGACCATGGGTGTGGTTATTGCTCATTCCTGTCACTATCCCTTTCTCTCATGCAATGCTTTTCCTAAAAAATGACCCCTCAGTGCTGATGCTTCACTCTCTCACTCCTGTTCCCATTTCTGAGAAGTTCCATCAAACACCATTCTTTCTGCCCAACAATGTCACTGTGGCATAGAAGAGACAGACACTCCTCTGGCTCTTACCTGGATACTCCAACAGACGGCTCAGATTTATTTTCTTGGCTCCTGCAAAATTATCCCATGAGCTGGCAATAAGGGAGTAATGATAGGATGAACATATTTGTTTGCCAGTCAGGTTCTTGCCAATGCAAGTGCATAATTACTGCTCTAGAAACATCTCAGACCTGGGAGATTTGGCACCTCTTCCTCTCCTTCACAGCAAGGCAGTTTTTCCTGCTGCAGCAAAGCTGTGCTAACCTGGGCAATGGTGGCTGCACACCAGGGCTCATTCTCTCTGGGTTTTATGAGCACCAGGCAGAGGAGGGCTGGTATCGATAGATAAAGTGCTTGCCCTGCATAAATTACCACATTTAGATGCCTAATAGTGACTGCAGATTTTTTCTCTAGAATTGATGCCTTTAAACTAAAAGCCAGCACAGAGCCACAGAGAAACAAGATTCCCTGCCAGTGCTGATTTGCAACATCTAGTTATGGAGATTAAAGAACAAGACTCAAAAGCCAGAAAAGACTGTTCTGCTCTATTAGTACCTAATTCACTATGTTTTCCATGATTCAGTGTGACATAACTGCTAATGACCATCATGAGGGCTGTGACATGGCATTTGATGGTACATAATTTTGAAACTGCTGCAGGAATTATGCCATGTACTGCAGTTTAAGATGATCATCTTTTTTTATGATACAGAGCAATTTCTTCAGAGTTTCCTTCCCCCAAGCCACAGCTGGCGCTAATTGCAGTAGTTTAATCCTACAGAGCTCAAACCCACAGCAAGACAGACTTAAGAAAGTCAGAGAAACGTAAAGACATACTAAGATAGAGTCTGTTGGTCAAGAAACCTGTGCAAGGGTGAGGTTGACCACATTTTCTTTGCAATCTTACAGTGACAGGTGACTCTGTATGTCATTGCTTTTCTGGGCAACTTATTCTCCTCACTCAACCTCCTGTGCTGCTGAAGGTGCCAGAGCAGTTCCTTTGCAGTCTTAATGAATGCTTTACCAATGTTAAGCTGTTAAATAAAGGAAGCATAAAAGGGTGAGGTTTTTTTACAAAACTCTCTTGTGAATTTATTTGTTAAATTATTAGAGCTGAAGTCAGCAATTTTAAAGTTTATATTAATATGATTGTTATTTCCATCTGAAAAAGTGATGTTTAGATAACTGTTAAACTAAAAGGAAATAAAACCCTCCCCTATATAAAACACATCATTCAAATACAATCTCTCGACAAAGATATTCAGCATCTCAAGTTTGTTATAGTGATCCCCAAAAATAGTGGTTGAAACTTTACACCCCTTGCTCAATTTATCTGGTAGCAAACAAGCCACAGGAGCATGAGGTGCCCACTGAGGATCAAGACCAGGTTAGGATATAAATACTGATTTTTCTAAACTATTGCACAGACCCACTTTTCATTGACGCCGTTCATTTTTTCCTACTCTTTCACCACATTGTAGCTCTCACCACTTCTCAGGACGCTCTGATTTGATTTGTAACTCAAGGAAACAGCACAACTGTGATTTATATGCTCTCACTCCACAGGTTTGTAAGGATCAGCAATCATTTGGGGCTCGTTAGGGCTCATTCATTTTAAATTACAGGCTCATGACACACACCTCTGCAGCACTTTTAAGACAAAGCTGGTGTCACTCACATGCCTGGGGCTCAGGAGTCTGGATGGCTGAAAATAATGTCCTAGTAAGGTGTGACTGCATCAGAGCTGGCCGGATTTAAAGGTGTAATGCACCTCTAATGTATCTTTCATTCTGCCTTTTCAGGATGCACCTTGGACCCATTTACAGCCCTTAAGAATCCATCCTGCACAGGAGTGTGAGAGGCTGAGTGGTCTAAATGGGGCTGTAGTGGCGTCAGGGAGCCTCAATTAAGGCAAAGTAACTTGTACCACTTCACCCCTCACCTCTGATGTAGGTCCTGAATGCTTGTAAAGCTCCTCTCAGTGGGCTCTATAATTTGCCTTATATTTAATACTTTTTGTGAAACTTTCCCCACCCTTTGAAGGTAACTAAATTCATCTCATTTGCCTGGGTCTTTGCACCTCAATGCAGAAATTGATGCTTGAGGTAAGATAGCTTGGATAATGATCACAAATAGCTTCCAAGAGCTTCTTTGGCCTTAAAATAATATATTTTAAGGTACTTTCTTTTAAGGTACTTTTCCCATGGCACATATAACACACAGAACTGCAAATTCTTGTTGCATAGTTTCTAGACTAGGTTTTTGAAGCATAAGTGTTATTAAAAATCTTTATCAAGCTTATTAAGAATTGTAAAAATTATGCAGGACAGACATGTGCATCACCAGGTACCAACGTCTCCTGCACTATCAGCTGAACAGGGATGAGAGAGTAGGTTTAGCAGGCGCCAAGCAAAGGTCACTTTATTAAAACCATGAAAAATGTTTTGTGCTTCTTTAGGTTACATCTTGTAGCAACTTGCTGCTTGTTTCCTTTTTGGGATATAAGCAGTCCTTGGGCATCCAACCACTTGAAACAATATAAAACCATGAGTTTAATTGTTATGAGAGCTTTTCTCTACACCAAAAGTCAATACATCACATCTGAAAGTTTCCCTGACCCTCACAATGCATAACAGGGGCTCCAGTTCCCTGACATGAGGGGTGACTGTCTTGGTGGGGTCTTTTATAGAAAACAACCCCTTTGCTGACAAAAGGATGTGAGAGTGCTTGGTTAGCACAGCTAAGTCCAAAGCTGTGAGTTTGGCAGAGGTTTTCAGAGTGCGTGGGGATCAGTGGTGCTTTCTCTGCTATTGCTCTTTTCAGTTCAGCAGTAAAGGACAAGGGAGCCAGTGGAGAGAAAGGAACAGGCAGCAGGGATGCTGACCCAGGCTTAGGGGAAAAAATTTCAAACTCAGTTAATGGGAGGGAAAGTGAAGAACGTTAAAGGTATCTGGAAAACATTTTGGTTTACTTTCAAAGACTTTTTAAGTAAGAGAGAAGGACATTTCAAAATGAGAAGGTGTAAGAAAGAATACCCAAAGATTTTGTGCTGGAGTGTACTAAATCTTGTTGCTACTGCTGTGTTTCCCAATAAGAAGATTTCATCAAAATTGATCCAACTTTGTGAGACATTTTGATGTCCCTGGGTCCACAAAAAAAAGTGCTTCAGCTGAAAGTGCTTCCATGCCCTATGCTCTTGTTATCTGAGATGCTGCACTGCCCTAAAGAACAAAGCCTTTTATTCCTTTGTAGCTCTTCCCATTTGGCTCTGAAAGATTTCAATGTCTAATATATATATATATATATAAATTTAATGCATCTCCTGCTCCATGTCAACAAGGATTCATTGCAGGGAGGCTCCAGTGCCACTTGCTTTATCTGAACCCACAGTAATTACTACAGCAAGTGTGCTGGCCTGCACTTATCTTGTTTCGGAACATATCTATCGATAGGGGAACAAAAAGCAGTCACCCTTCCTAATGAACACAATCAATCACAGCACACGCATGCCACAGCCAAGACCAAAGAGTTAAGACATGCATTTCTTGCAGCCCTGAAGTTAAGAAGCCTCCAACAGTGGCAGAGCAGAAATACTGGGGGAAAATACTGTAGCAAAACAAATATCAAACTGAAATCAACAACTGTGGATTAGGAGGCTGCTGCCCTTGTGACAGCTTTCTGAGGCATCAGCTTTGGTAGAAAGACAACATGAGAGGGGAAGCAGGGAAATTGAGATCTCTAATGCTGCCTGCACTGAGATATATGTCATTTTCCTGTTCAATAGCTGAAAATATATTAGTAAAATATCTGAATTTGTCTGAAGAGAACATTGTGCCACGCAAAAAAGCTGTGAGAGTGTGGTGCCCTCTCCTTATGTAAATCCCATATTCCTTTCCAAAGTGTCTGCTGCTGGTCTCTGTCAGAGCGAGATACTGAAACCTCTTCTCTGACCCAAGAACAGCACTTATATTCTTACACATTGTCAATCAGGTAGAGAGGGGTTGAAGTTAAACATATTGGCTGAAACTTCTGGAGCTGAAAAAAACCAAGAGACTGTTTATGTCCTGCTCCATTTTCCAAAGGAGGTATTAACTGGAGGTTAAGCAGGGCAGTGGAACCTCATTGTACTCTGCTTTTCCTTTCAGGCTAGGAAAGGAATGAATCCCTTTCTCTCACCACTCTAACTTACAGACTCCTCCAAGGAGGAGAGGGAATGACTGGCTCATCAGGTCACCCACACATTTAGAGCAATTACAGTGAGTGTTTGAGAGCCCAAATCATCTCCAGCCCTTGCTGATCCAAATCCTCAGCTTCTTTCTGCAAACAACCCGGTGTTTCAAAGCTCACAGTAATTCCTCCTCTCCTTAAGCACCCTTAATTACATGTTGTTAATTATGCTTATAAACACAGCCACGTGGCCCAGTGCATTTCCCATCATGTTGATATCAATAACCCAGATAAGGAACTCTTTCCCCCTGCTCTCACAGCCACTTCACCAGCCAAGCCAGAAAAACTTCCACTCCTATCTGCAGAAAGTCCCTCTGTGAGACACCCATGTGTCTGCAGACAACATGTAGCCACAAGATCTGACCTCAATCATGTGCAGGCAGGTGGCTTTTGGAGATGTAAAATACACCAGGCTCTGGCCGTTATGTCACCGTGACCATAATATTAAATTGTCTATTGACTCTGTGCTGGTCTGCTCCATAAAATATTAACTTATTATGGAAGGAGGGGAATGGAGCTGCTGGTATGAGGACATGGACATGGATATTCAGAGTGAACTGCCAGGCTGAAGCTTAGGGTATTATTCCATTCTTGCATTTATTAAAATGAGAAAGCATAATTTAATTTAATTTAAAAGGCTTACCATATGCATTCAATGTAGTCAGTCCTAAACTGTTAAATATAATTAAACTGTGAAAAATATCTTAATGGCTCGAGACTGCCAGGAAGTTTTGGGAAAAGACTGAAATCTTCAGCTCTCACTCCAAATTTTATGCCATTCAGTAACAAAAATGAAAAATTGCAGTAATCTACATTAAGGCATAAGTCTAGTAATTTCCAATTAAACTGATTTTATTCTTTTGCCCAGGGTAATTTTTAAAAAAACTTTTAAAATTCTATAATTCATATTGCTGGAATTTTGAAAGAAAAAAAAATGAAGTATGTGCATGCATGTACACGAGTATATACTTATTCATACATACACAGAATGAAAATGTAAAATACAAATATATAAACTATATGAGTTTATGTGTGGAGTGGATATGAACATTTAGACATAGGTACATTCTGAATTTTCATTGATGATTTCCTTTGAAAAGGAAAACTGACTGATGTGTAGATGCAGTGAGGTTTTCCCTACTTTCAGAGCATATATTTTAAAAATTGTAGGCAGTTTCAATAGCATCAGTATTATTGTTAGACCTAAGAACCTCAATCAAGATCATCAACAATGGGCAACACAGGAGGGATTTTATCCCCCAGAAAAAGTGTTTATTGCACCTAGACCAGTAGTGGTGTGAACTGAGTTTGATTCATCCTCAATCCAGCACTACCATCCTCATCTCTGCAGGTTCCTGGAGGACAATAACAGCCCAGTACCTGCACTGGATAACTTGATGATTTCTTTGGCCTTAAAAATTCCCTATGCCAGTAAAACAGGAGGCTTTATTGTTGGCTGTGTTGGTTCCTAGAAGTTTGGGACAGGGGTAAGAGTTCCTCTGTGCTGCAATCAACACATGCAAAGTCATTGTATTCCAGCTCTGAGGGTTTATAAGCTGTGTTCATGTGTCCAATATCCTCTGTCCTGTCAGGTCAAAGCAGTTTGATGGAAACCCAGCCCAATTTGTGTTTCGTGCCAGAGGGAATGCATGTGGAGCACTGGGGAAGCAGAAGCCAAATTTGCAAGGGGGAGAAAGTTGTACTCTGCATCCCAAGTTAGCATCAGTTGCAAATACTTCTGACTACGTTTGGTTTTTTTTACAAGATGACTTTTAAAATCCATCTCTGTTTCCTTTGTCCTACGTTCATCCACTCACTACACAGATCTCACTGCTACCAAACACCTTAGTTCACTTTGGGTCCCATCTACAAAAAATCCCCACTTATTCCCTCATACACTACTCCATAATAAATGCTATTCAGTAATTACTTAGGGACTCATATAAGGGAATTGGCATCCTAGCGACAGAGTATTTGCACTCCTCACAGATTTGTGACTTTAATATTGAAGAGATACATTTCTCCCTACAAAATACTCCCCAGGCTGCTTCCTTCCTTCCTTCATCTGAGAACTGAGCAAAGGCATCAGGGTTTGAAGAGCAATCACAAGACAGCAGCAAGTAGCATCCCCTTTACAAATAGCATCACTGGCCTAACAAACAAGGGAGGAGGATTTACAGGGCCACGTTCCTGAGAGCCTGCTGTTGAAATGTGTCAGCAAATCACCCCCATGCTTAAATAGATTTGGCAGGAACACAGAGATTCACACTAAATTTTATTATCTTAGGGTTTAATCTGGTTGTTTCCTCACTCGAGATTCCAAGGCTGGTTGGTTCGTGTGGGCACGAAGGGAGTGATTTTCCCTCTTGACCTCTGAAGGATTTAGGGTCTGCTGTCTGACTCTGTGTCTCTGTGTTCTGTGCTGAGCTTGGTGTTCGGCATTCAGCGCGAGAAGGATGAGGAGTCTCAAGGTCTTGGTTTTCTGGTTTCTCGCGTTGTTTATTAGTTTTTATCTTACAATTCTCTGTGTCCAGCCAAGATGTTCACAGCAGCCTGGACACGAGGTGACTCCCCTGTGTCCGGCCAAGGTGTTCACAGCAGCCTGGACACGAGGTGACTCCCCTCCGTGATGGGAGGTCGCTACCTCTTATACAGATAACTACGTACCCATTGTTTACAATTCTATGCCAATGTCTGTCACCTATACTAACAGGGTCATGTCTACTTTGATCCAATCCACTGAAACTACTTTGTGCCCACGTCACTACAGAAGATGGATGCCAAGGGAGAAGAAGAAGAACCCAGGGCACCACCCTAAAATCACCATCTTGTCCCTTTGCATCTACATTCTAAAAACCCAAAACTACAAAATCTTCTGCACAGTGATAACTACACTACTCTCAGTAACACCTTTGTGACTTGCAATTCTTCACTCTGTTAAATGTTTTTCACAAGGACCAAAATCAAAGACTGTGTCTTCCTGGGCTCTGTGCCAGGCAAACCCCCCTGCACAGACCCCAGACCCTCTTTTTCGGGTCCCAGGCCTCTCTACCGAGGTCTGTGACTTCCCAGGGCGCCCAGAGGGATGCCCTGGACTCCAACATTATTATACAGGTTCATGGCTTAAACAAGCATGGGGATGCACTAGACATGATCATGACTGAGATTTAGTAGGAAATCAGCCCACACTTATCAAGGGAATCAATGCAGAGGTTGTCATACTTGATCAAGAAGGAAAATTCATGATTCCCTTGCTGAGAAATCATTAGAAGAAAATCGCTGCCTACCCAAACACACTCCCACCAAAGAGGGCTACTTTCTATTAAGAAGTGTCTGTCAACTTCTAAATACTCATATGTGCATGTCCACTTAAGTATAGGATGAGCCAAAACATTACACCACTAGTAAGACCAGTCTGCATGTTCTAGATTCAAACATGATAAACTGGAAGTACCTCCTGACTCAGCAAATCACCCAACCTCTCCACAATGAACACTTCTCAGCCATCATCCTTTCTAAAGGATACCTGAATAAGTATAAATTCCCCTTGAACTGTCTGACATATTCACAAAGATGAGGCTATTTTGGCCCAGCTGGATTCCTGACTTGTGGGCTCTCTATGGAGAGTTTCACACCTGAGGATCTCACCCAGAAAAGGCCACTCATTTGTTGCAGTGTGCATTTTGGGTTTTCTAAAGTTCTGTATGATTTTTATTTATTGAGTTTCTGTAATGGTTCATCCCTACCCACACCCCTTTCCTTAATCCCTGTTGTTATCTCCTCAATAGGCCTGGCTCTCCCCACTGTATGCCTCTTCAATAGCCTGTCCCAGTGTATTGTATTTCCTGTTGTACCTTATCTAAGGACACTCTCTGGTACTTGATGGCTATGAAGCCAAGTGGCTCAGCCAAGGCTTCAGGTATCCCCACACCCCTTTTGCCCCAAAATGGCCATGTCAATGCCCCCTGTACCTAAATCACTCCCCCTCATTTCCATCAGTAATGCCCCTGTTCATAAGGGCAGGGGAGAGCCAAAATCCTCACTCACACTCATTCACACTCACGCTCTGACACCCTGGGCCCTGAATAAACACCCTCTTTACCACCCAGTGTGAGCCGCCCCTTGTTCCAAGCAAGGTCACGTCTCTGTCTGAAATCTGGACCCAAAGGAATAACTTGTTTATTTTGTATCTGAAGAGCAGAGCTGGCCAGGAGACAAGCTCAGAAGAACCATGCTCATTCTCATGCCTCAGTGCAGATTCACTGAGAGGCATCTCACACAGCTCCCAGACCTCTCAGAACTTCACAGACCAATAACCAACAACTTAAAGTCTCTCTAAAAATTAACAGGCAGCCTGAGGATGGACAACAGTGTAATAGTGAAATGTGTTCAGAGTATGAAGAGCAACTCGACGAGCACCTGACTTAATTACCCACCAGAGCCTACTGGCTGGGAAAAAACCTTATTCCTGACTTTCCAGAGCCTTCGGTCATGTCCCTGGCTTACTTTGGATTCACAGGAAAGCTTCCAGGGTACACGCGTGGTTTCAGCAATAAAGGTGAGGTACAAATGGAAAGACAGCTCTGTTATTGCCAAAGAGAGATTAAAAAAACAAGTGAATGTCTAAAAAATTCACATTAAAAAGTAGCAAAGATCTTTCAAAAAGAGCTTGCCAAACCTCACCAAATCCACAGATAAATTATACTGAATAGAGCTTCTCTTCATATAGAAATTAAAGCATCCATGTTTATATCTAATTAGATTAATTTTTATTTAAAAGTAAATCCACATCATTGAATAAAGGAGATATGGTACCTCTTCCTTCACACCCAGTTACTGCTTAAATCAGCTCCCTTAAATCAGGAGCATCTCCTTACACTTCTGTAATCAGCTAAACAGAAGCCTTTTCTGTTTGAAATCAGTAGGTGAAAAATTAACTCTATACCAAAGACTGCTTGAGCTACAATGGATTTAACAAGAGATTCTGTTCTGTCAGTGGCCCTGAAGACGACACTGGCCATGTCCTTGCACAGGACACCAGGCTGCCCAAGGCATCTTCAATGCCTCCAATTTCAAGTGATTTAGTGACTTTTTAAGCTTTTCCTCTTAAGAGTCTCCTGAGGAAATTCAGCACCTCCCAAAATAAGAACAGAGATTGCACTACCACTGACAGGCTGATTTCACCCACTTGCAGTTATAATAAAACTTTAAAATTGTGCTAAACTGACTTGAGTACCGCATAGGTGCAGCAGAAAAAACTGTTATAGACTGAAAAGATGAATAAGGTCTTAAATTTTTGCCTAACCTAGATATGACAGCCTGCTGGTATCTAATGGTATCTAATAATCTAACCAGAGGCAATCATGTTGGACTTTGTGAGATACTCGGAGCCCACCTGTGTCTGTGCATGAATTGCAGACTTAATTTGTGTAAATGGGGATCAGGCCTGCACATCTGACTATTTCAAAGTATTATGCAAATTTGGGGATCATCAGCTTCTTCAAAGCTTAAATTCACTTCATCCTCTCCTTATTTTACAAGTTTTGAGCATATTTTATTATAAAGCCAATACCATTAGAGTAAAAAAACTTTAAAACTCAAATTGGCTTAGAAAGGATTATAAAAAAATGTGAATTTTTTTCATTTAAAATGCAAATTTTATGTCAGCTACCTGGAACCAGGATAAAAGACTCCCGTGTGATGATTCAGACTGTAGGATGCATTGAATAAGAGATGACCAAAACACCCTTTATTCACAGCTGGGTGGACTCCTCCCATGCTGGACTACTGCATTTCTAACCCAAACTTTATAATTTCTCTTCCTCCTCTCAGGCCTGCAGACCTGGGTCAGGCTGGACCAAGCATTTTTGGTGCTAAGTGCATCATTGTTTAGTCTGTCCTGTATGAACATGGGACAGGCACAAGAATTGTGGCTTCCACACCAGCCTGTGTTATCCACCACAGCTTATTTTTAAATTTTATTATTATTTCATTATATTATTATTACTGCTACTATTACTATTGTTATTATTATTATTATTTCAATTGGGTTTTCCTGCCCAATAAAGCTTGAGAGCAGAATCACTGGTGTAACATCCATCACAGCTCCTTGTGCTTGCATGGCTGGCAGGCTGAAGCCAGTCCATTATTTTGGAAGTAAATGTATTTTTGTTGAACTTTTGGCTGTTACCAATGCTGTGTTTTCCCATCTCCCACCAGAGAAAACTAACATTTAATCAACATTTCTCAAAGAATGTGACAAAAACACATGAATTAACTTGATTAAAATTTGGGTAGTCCAAACTATGAAATCAATATCATAGATCAATAAGATCCAGACAGAAAAGGATTACTGACAAACAAACACACATATATATATGTGTGTGTGTATATATATGTATATATATATGTTAGTCTCTCTTTTCCTTAATTTTCTATTTTACCTTTTACTATCTTTCTTTTACTATTTTTTTCTGGCAGCACCTATCTCTTTAGAATGACATCTAAAATGATGTGTAAAACTCTATTTGTTTTATATATAGATAGTACTATTGTTTGTATTGCAGTTCAAAGCAAAATGCAGGACTAATGGTAGAAAAAATCAAAGCCTTTATGTGTGGGAAATGGCAGAGCAAGAAGAGTAAAAAAAAAAATGCAGTCTTGAAACAAGTTAATTAACTAAAAAAAAAATAATTGTGAACTCAAGTAGAGTTCATGCTTTATAAGGCACTAGATAAAAAAACTAAAAAAACTATCCTTAGGATGGTGCTTTTTCACTCTTTCCCTAAATGACTTTGGCAAAGTCATGCAGGAAAACAAGGCAGAGTCATAATTTATGTTTTGGCCCAGGGAATATCAGTACAGTGTGGGTGGAACCTCCTGGGGTACACAGGAGCTCAGGGAAGTCCCCCTTTGTGGAATGACCAGCTGAAAGGAGCAGAAAAACAGCAAAATCCTAACAAAGAGCCAGCATTAGGGCAGTGAGCAGTCCTGGCCAGCTTTGCTGTGGGAAGGAGCACAGTGAGTTGTTTGCTCAGACCTATCCTGGCTTTTTATGAGCTCAGGGTAACACCATCCAACACCCCAGAGCAGCGACTGTGCAGCACAACTCGCCTTTTCTTTACTCCATCCATCATTTCCAACTCCCAGCAATAAGCCCACAAAGCCAGCAGAGGCTTTAAAAAGTTAATGAGAAAGATGTAAGGAAAAAAAACTACGACTGTTTGTTCCAGAGCCCTGCACTGCTGGTGGTTCATGCTCTGGGCTGCCATGTCAGTTCCACACCAAGGGCTTTTACTGCTCTGGCAAGGAATCCAGTGTATCGTTAGTAACCAAATCTTTGTGTCCCCAGTGCTGCATTTGACAGTAATAATGCCTGAGATGTTCAGGGCTGGCTCTAGTTTCAATTTTCCAGCACAAGCTAAGATCCATTACAAAAGCTGTTAGTACAGTTTGAGTTTCAAGTAAAGCTTTGCTTATTATTCAAGTCGTGGTCTCATGACTCTTCTGTGCTTCTGAGTTCATCATAGGAATAGTAAAGCCAGAAACATTAAGAATGATTATCATTTCCACATTAAAGATCCAGTGTCCTTTCAAAAGGAACTACCACAGAACTGTGTGAATGTGAAAAACTGGAAAACAATTTTCATTTATCCAAATCACTGCGCTTGTACTCAGAAATTTACCCTCAATCACTGACACAAACTACTCCTAGGGGAAAAAGTCTCCATAGATTCTACCAACCCCGATAAAAGTGATTATTGAAATAGGCTTTGGGAGAAATGAATTTTGGTCATCACAGATAAGCATTCTCTACCACCCTTACCCTACACTTTCAGTTCCTTTACTACCCAAAGCCCTCTGCTCCTTTAATATTAAATCAAGAGGATTCAGTTTTAATATATCCTGTGATTTTCCCTAAATATTTCAATAACATTTATACCCTACCTTACCCACAAAGAAAAAATTTTCTTAGAGCAACATCCAGCATTTGGGATACCTTTAAATATAGAAATGCTGGGATTTCTCAATTAACATAGGGAAAACTTGGTTAAGGTAAGCATGCAGCAACCAGACAACTCACATCAGACATGCCAGAGATTTATATGTTTCATATCAAAATATTAAAACATGTTTAGTTCCTTCTCTTTCAGAGAAGATGAAAAGATTTGAGAGTAAGAATGAATTAGGTTTGTAAAACCACTGTGATTACTCTGTAGTCTATCTGATAACAACACATAAGTAAAGATGCAGAAATCCCTTGTTTCTGACTATATTAAATTAATATAAATTATAGATATAGTGATATAGCACCAGTTAATAGCATTTTACATCACCAGGGAAGAAGTAAGATCCATGAACACCATGAGAGGAGTCTGCTTTCACAAACTTCCAAGTATGTCTCTGTTGTTT
Source organism: Sterrhoptilus dennistouni (assembly GCA_013397095.1). Taxonomy (NCBI): domain Eukaryota; kingdom Metazoa; phylum Chordata; class Aves; order Passeriformes; family Zosteropidae; genus Sterrhoptilus; species Sterrhoptilus dennistouni. The sequence goes on along the minus strand of VWZU01013641.1, from coordinate 79,116 downwards.
GGGGTGCACATTATTAATTTCTACTGCTCTACTTTTTATTGTAGTGTGTTTATTCCTCTCTCCTTTCCATCAAGAATGAATAATGGGTTGTTTCTGCTCCTACAGATTTCAATGAAAATCTTTGTGCTCTGTGTCACACCTCACTGATGCAGGTTTGATTCATACAAATAACAACAGGCATATTTTACAGCACTTTCCCAAAAGCTAAAAAAAAATAATTATTTTTCATTTCTAGAGGAATATATTTAAACATTAATTTTGTAACAGTGGTCAGAATGAATTACAGGATGAAGTAGAGCAGCTCTTTATTTCGCTGTAAAGTCCAGTGAATTTAATTCCACATTAAAGATCACAGATTCCTGCTGGTTTAAAGAGGTTTTGGATCTGGACCTGGCTGAGATGAAGATTGTGATTTCATGGCAGCCAATGACTTTGAATCCCTCTGTTGCTGACATTGAACAGATAAATGAGATGGCTCAGTTTTGTTTAAAAAAATACCTGTCATTTAGTTCAAGTTTTTCCTACTAAAAGAGAGGCGCAAACACTACTTAAACAATTAGGAACAATATAATTAAAGAAAGAAAGAAAGAAAGAAAGAAAGATAGATAGATAGATAGATAGATAGATAGATAGATAACACTGTGAGATTTTATTGGGTTATTTTGGGTTTAAAATACTAATTTGAGAGGGCTCAATACATAGCTACTCCTATGTAAGACCCAATTTTTATACAGATCACAAATACACAGCAAAGATGACTGAGGATGATTCATGGTCCATAACAGTGTCCCTATAAAGCTCCCTGTCTGTACAGGAGCAAGATTGTCACCCCAGATAACGACAACTGTAGGCCTGGGAGATTTTCAATCAGCCTTCATGTGCTCTGTATCACGATCTGGTGACACTTTTACTTGTAGGGCATGGCCACAGTAAATCATGCACTGTGTTTGCACACATATGTCACTGGGGATGATGCCTTATTTGGTTACTTTAAAACAGAGGCCAAGAAAAATTAAGATAATAAAAAGCATTTTTATTTACTGAAGGGCCTTCAGATACATTTAGGGCAGAAGCAGCACTCCCAGGGGCTACACCCAAAAAATGGATGACGGGTCACAGGTTTTCACATTTTTCTAAGTTTGGTCCAGTAGCATATTGGGGGTTAATCTTCCAATTACAGCTTCAGGTAAGGAAGTAATTTACCCCAAGTTTGCTCACCCCAGCTCACTTTTGTTTGCATTTCTTGGGGCCTGAGAGTGAGGTATCCTTGATTCCCAGGCCTGGAGAGGAATTGTTGTGTCTGACCAAAATGGGGAAGCGGCAACTAACACTGTATATGGAGTTTAGAGTTACACAGAAGATTACAGGATTACAAATACATAAAAAAATATAAAAGCTAAAATCCTAAGGCATCGGGGAGGCTAACACCAAGCAGTCCTTTCCTCAGGGGACAAACACTTGGTGAACAGACACAGGGATGCCAAGGACCACGTGGATCCCCCCAGTGCTCCTCTAGCATGAAGTTGTTGTGCAGGGCCTCAGGGTCAGGTTCTCTCCTGAAAAGACCTATCCCTACTCTCTCAAATATGTTCCTCCAAGAATGCAGCACCCCAAGCCTCTCTCTTTGTCCAGGAGGGACTAAAGCCCATGTCCAGGACTCTTCACACATGAGGATTCAGGTGACATGAATGGAAGGATTTTTTTTTTGTGCTGTGCAACAGTCTGGCACTGACTTTCTTTAGGAAATGTTTTAATCCCATCACCTCCAGCTTCCACCAGGTGTAATGGTTGTTGTGGCAAGTCCTTTCTGTTGAATGACGAAGTACTGAGCACATGACATTTGTCTTTTAAATCTGACATGGTTTCACTTCAACTTTGTCGTCGTCACCAATGCAAGTCTATCCTACAGAACCAATGGGAGTTACAGGATTGGGTGATCTTTCATATATATAAAGAATTTATGATCTTGTAACACATGCAGAAATTCACTGAAAAAAAAAATCCATCTATTTGATTTCATTAATGAAAATTTACTAAAATCGAAATACATTCAGCTTCCTTCTCTTTCTGCTTGTGTGGATTTACTCACGTGCACAAAACCAAAGTTGCAGTTGGGTACGACTGTTTTACAGGACCATAGTCTGTCTTATAATAAGCATTGTTCCTTTTCTGTGCTGTATCTTCCATTTTCATTGTGCTTCAATTAATGCACTGAAATATGCCAAGTGGTTTCACATGAAATATGTTTCTCATTTTAATCAGTTTAGCATCAAAGGGTTTAGGCTGGCATTTTCTAGGTTAGTGCATAGGGTGTTTATTAATTTGTCTGTTCTGCCTTCTCTCATTAGTGTTTAATGGAATTTCAAGCAATCCCAGCAGCTAGTAGATAATTTATTTTTTAAACACATTTTTATCAGTGTATTAAACAATCAGACTCTCTATTGTTTCTGAGTAATGTGGAGTGCTTGTTTCATCTGCAGATTGGAGAGCTGCTAGACTCAGAGCCCTGATTGCACAGGGCTGAAAAAGAACCATTTTTTATTTGAATTTAGTGAGACTGAAAAGCAGCTGCCCAACAAGCCCTGGGATTTGGATTCTCCAATATTTGCTTTACAAAGAACGTGGCCAAAGTAAATGTCACCCAGTCCTGATCCAGTTAATTCATTTACTGGCAGAAAAGGTTCCTGCCACACCCTTAACAAAACACAGGGCCTTTGTGTGCTGGAAACCTGCTCCACAATCAAGCTCAAACCAACACCAATTCTCACTTCATCTGCTGAGTCTGCTGCTCTTCCCTTTCACCTTATTCTAAGGAGGCCTGTTTTACATTATCACCACTATGCAAATATTCATCTGATGCCTAACAAGGCTACCTGGAACAGAGGCTAGACAGTGTTAAAGGAATAAAGTAGGTATTTATTAAAAAGCCTCCAAAGGATACACTGTGGGCAGGACAAGAGCCTGGCCATAGCTCTCTCCAACATGGACCCAAGATGGACCAACAGTCATGAATTTTCACACTTTTATAAGTTTTGGTGCATTTACATTTTGGGGTTTAATTGTCCAATTACAGCTCCAGGTTATGCAGTCCAATCCTCTCAGTTTGCTCTCCTCAATTCACTGTTTGCACTTTCTGGGCCTGAAGCTCCAATGGTGTCCTTGGTTCTTGGGCTGGAAAAGGATTGCTTTGCTTCTCACTACCCTGAGAAGAGAACTTGCTAACACTATATACCAAGTTCAGAGTCACACACTAAGGCAGTACAGAATCTTAAAAATATGAAAGCTTAAATTCAAGGCATCACATCAACTAAGAATACATAAATCTACTAATTATTGACCCAAGATATTGAGTTTAGACTGTGAAGAGTTTCAGAAGCCATGAAAAATGTCCAAAATTTAAAGAAATCAAGTATTGACATCAAGTAAAGCAATACTGTAAACATGAGCTTGTGCTCCAAAAATATTTTTAAAGCATCCCATAATAGTCCAAATAGACTTTTTATTGCTTTCTGAATGTTTAAAACATATATTTTAAAAAGTTACATATTTAGCACTATAATGAATGGCGAGAGCATAATTTCAAGCAAAAAGTTTTAAAATCTAGTATTAATCTCTATGGGGAAAACAAAACCAGAAGTTTTCTATTTTTACAAGGGTGACTAAAACCCAGGAAAACAGAATAGATTTTCCATGCACATGACCTGTCTGCAGTAATCACCAGTCATGGTTTGGCATATAAAATATGAAATCCAATGCTTGATGGAGGTGAAAAGTAACTGCAAAAAGATCTGAGGTTGTTTTTGTTTTCATTCCTCTGACATCCTCTTTTCTCAAGCCTACATGAATAAGTACTGTGTCTTCTCAATCACAGGGCCATGAGATCACATTTACATTCTCATTCCCAGCTCATGTTCTTGTTTCACTTGGTTTCATGTGCCAGACGAGTCAAAAACTGACTGCAGCCACACGTGTGGAAACAAGGCTCAACAGGCATTAAACAAGGTCTCAGAGGTCTTTCAGTGTTCCATATTCTGCTAAAATTCTGCTAAAGAAGAGAGCTCAGCATTTCATGTGGCCTCTTGATTCATCCCTCCTGCTCCAGAACGGACAGGATGCAAAAGCAGGTTGTTGTTGTCCAGACTGGGTATTTTAACATGTCCCTGATATTTACAGGGCTCTCTAGCCTCTGCTTTCCTCTTTTCCCTTCTGCTCCTCTTCTCTGGAAAGGGATTCTCTTTCCTTTCCCTACTAGCACATAATTTTGCACAGTCCTCAGAGATGCTTTTCCCTGGGTGTCGTGGTTTGAAAGCAAAATGAGTGAGAGGCTCCAAGTCAGAAATACAATTTAAAAAGAAGGAAAAAAAGTAAAATAAAATAAAATAAAATAAATGCATAATACAAAAGACCACTGACAGAGTCAGAATACAACCTGAGGAGGCTGATGGAAGCAGTCCAGATGAGGTGGCCTTCCTTAAGCAATAATCCCATAGAAAGGTCTGGTAGCTCTGGTCCTCTGGGAATCCAGTGAGTAATGGCTGCTTGAACTGTCCCAAATCCCAGATTATATCCAGGTGGGAATGCTTGGCTCCTCCCCTGGGCAGACCATCTCACGGTGGGATGATGAGTTGTGAAGTGGGTCCTTGATGGCCCATTAAACAGAGATAGTCCTGCAGTGTGTCCCTGGGGGCTCATTAAACAGCGACAGTCCTGCATTAAACAGGGACTGCTTCTGGAGGGAGTTACCTGTGAGTCATGGGCAAGACACTGATGGGCCATTAGCAGAAGAGCCCAAAGGAAGGGGGCCTGGGAAAACACTGCCCCACCTGGTTCCAACAGTTCATGAAGATGGTGATAGAATAAATACTTTGTGTACATCCTACACTACAACCCAAGACACTGGGTCATCAGTTTTCCCTTCCTGGGGCTATCAGAAGGGTAGCATTCTTGGGGCTACCAGAAATAGAAAACCTCTGTAAAGACAGTTTGCACGGGTACAAACTCTGCAGTCCCCTGTAGGTAAGCCAGATGCAGAGCTCCTCATGTGGATGGTTGTCACAGATGGATGTCAGAGAGTTTGAGACCCTTGTCACAGGGAAAGCCCTTCTGTCTTTGGAAGCTTTGAAATCAAAACCAGAAATCACATCAACCCTCACAGAGCTCTGTGCCATGGAGGGGACCAGCTCCTGTTAGTGGGGTGCTCTTAAAAGCATAAATGGTGAGGAACAGAGACCCAGCACAACACTCTACTTTGGCAAAAAAACTCCAATCAGAACATTTACTGTAATTTTTACAGGATCAAGCACTCAACAAGGATGAGCAGCAAGGACAGCAAAGAAGAAGAAAATCTATCACTGGACTGCCTGAGTAGCTGTTTTGTTGGAATTCTGGAAACTTGGATTGGGGATTTTAGTGTACAGTAATACATGTGAGTCAAGATGGAGGATTTGAGGCATTGTCTTTCTTCTTCACCTTCTTCTTCCTTCTTCTTCATGAGTTTGGGTGGCTTTCTGTAATTGGTTGATGGAGTCCACACTGCAGACTTCAAGTAGTTACTTATTGTGTTTAAAATAAAAATAATTTAGGTGGCATTTCATAATTGGACAGATTATCCTTGAAACAACCTGGTAGAGATAGAGAATTACTCCATTTTACCACATTTCTCAAACTTGCTAGTTTGAGCTCATGGCTCTTGAGTCTGTAAATAGATAAGAAATAAGAAACACCCAAGTCCGAACACGAATTTTGACTCTGGTGTGTTAGTCTTCATACTGGCAGGGACAAAGAAACCAGAACTGTCACACTGTTTCTCAGGAAACTTGTTATTTTCTGTAACAACAACTCAGGAAGTGTTGAAGATTTCTTTTTGAAAAATAACTGTAGCTGATTAACTAGCTCTTGCTTTCACTACATTTTGCCTCTTATCCTGGTGCTGGGCATCCCTGAAAGGAGTGAAAGGAGCCTGGCCTCGTCCTCTTCACACCCAGACACTGCTGTAAAGTGCCCAAAGATTTGCACCTGT
>VWZU01013641.1:9264-73057 GCA_013397095.1 Sterrhoptilus dennistouni | reverse complement strand
GCAATTTTGCTTTTCCTCATTTTGTGTTTCTCTTCATCTGAAACAAAAGCAATTCCATGGGAATGTAACTTGTGTTGTGTGGGAGAAATGCAGCATTATCAGTACAGAAAATGTCCTTTGGCATGGAGTCCTTGAGTTTTTCCTTCAAGAAAAACAGCAGCAGGAAAAACAATGAGGCTTGGCACTCCAGGAAGGCTCTTGAAAGGCTAACCAATACCAGGCTGCATAATTAAAATTACCTTTCTGTTAAACATCAAGATAACATGAATATGAAATAATGCCACATTTATATGCTCAATTAGAAAATTCAGTTTTCTCCTGAATAGAGGCTGTTAAAAGCAGCAAGGAAAAAATTCAGCATAACGGTAATGTATGTTAATTTTTGCTAATTGTATGAACTGTCGGGATCATGCCTTATGTAAAGCCCTTCCACGCCTCCCAGATTTGCTTGCAAGCTACAATACTAAAATTGAAAAGGTTTCTGTACACGCTTTTACAGGGAAGTTACTAATTGCTATGCATTTTGTTCTGCTTTCTTCTATCCTACCAAAGCAAACAGAGCAGGAGCATGGGTTTACCTGATTAAACAGAACGTTCTCCTGCAGGAGAGCTCTTGGAGCAGAAGCTACAAATGGATTTTGTTGTTATTTCGGAAGGAACAATGCAATTTATCCTGCATTAGTCCAATAACACCCCAGACTGATGAGGCTCCCAGCATGCCAAAATCTCAGGTGGCAATTTAGAGAGCCCACACTCCAGAGCTGCCAAATCCCTGCTCCCTGAGTTGCTCCTGCTCTTCAGCCATGCCCGAGTTCACCAGCCCAAGGATTACATTCATTGAGCAGGGGGATAAGAGATTCTTCCTCTGGCAGCAGTAGGAAGAAAATCTCTCATTTCCTCTAAGCTCAACTTTGATTTAAGGACTCTGATATAAGAGTTGCTGAAATAGAGGACTTAACAAATAGGATCTTTTAAGGTCTGTGTGAGGCAAAAATTCTTCATTTCTGCAGAGAATCTTGGCAGCATCTTAGCAGGCTTATATTGGTTGGTGGGTTTCTGGAAGGAGGATAAGGACTGAGCACACAAAATTGGAGAACAGACTTAGAAATACAGACCACAACTGGAAATTAGAACATCCATCCCAGTAGAAATAGAAGGAAACTTTTCTGTGTGTCAGATCTGAACAGAACACTGAGTTTCTCCATTTTCAGGTGAGCAGAAAGTCTCAGGGAAAAATTCCCAGGAGCATGGAACATTTCATTGAAAGGATAATAACAAGGGACAGAGTATATGAGTCCAAGTGAAATGAGATGAAATGCAGTGACAAAGTCGAATCTTACACCAACTTACACATTTTTCCATCTACTATTTTTAAGAAGTCCCTGTATCCCTGAGAAACACATTTTGATTAATCTCTATTTTCTGACAGGACTCTGTTGTGTCAAGAATTTTTACCCATCCTAGTCATTACATTTTGAAGACTTTGTGACAGTCATAGAAATGTTCCCTACAGTGAATCAGTTCCCTCAGAATGACAAAAAAGAGGCAGAGGATGCTTTCACTAGAATGAGACAAATTTAATGCATTGCAGACTTTCTGGGATTTCTGAATTTAAATATTATCCCCAGAGACACCTTTCAAACCTCTTGAATTTATAGATGTGTAAAATACATTACTTTTATGATCAGGGATAAAAATCTATGGACAGGAAATGGGGAATCATCAGTTAATATCCTTCAGTGTCTCAATTTTCATCAAAATCTATTTCAAATTACATATGATCAAGAGAGAATTTTCATCTGAGATTGAGTTTTTTTACAAGACAAGTACATTTAGTTGCCTTTTGCCATGATCAAAGTTGAGTCAACTTGATTTTGCCAATAATTCGTGAGCTTTCATGAATATGCATAGCCTTTTCTGTATAGGTTGGCATTATTAAATTTGACTTTTCCCAAGAGCAGGGAAATTAATTGAATGAAAGGGGAATTAAGAAGAAGAACAGGTGATAAACAAATTGATACAAAGAGAATCTTGTCACTTAAGCTGGTTTGGCACAAATATCCTCTTCCTGCCCCAAGATTCACTCACTGCCAGGTCCCAAGCCGCTGTTTATTGTGACGTCTTTTGGTTTTGTGAATATCTTGATGAAAGCCTTTCCAGCCAACACTAATGTGAAGCAATTTATGACAGCAATAGCATTCAATTCTACTGTGACAAAATGCCCTGACCCTCATCATTTAAAAATAATTTCTTTTTGCTTTTATCAGCTGAAGATCACCATAAGTTTGCAGCTCACTGGAAAGTAAAACACTGACTATGCACTTTGTTTCCTTCAAAGAGAAAGCATATCTGTCATTCATGTCATACATAGTTGTCTCCAGAAGTAAAACATTTTGTTCCTGCAGGAAAACTGCCTGGAACCACAAAAGACTGATTTTCCTCCCTGAGTAATTCTGACACATTTGATGCTGGCATCTGCCTTGGTTTACAAGCATTAGAAACCTAATAGCCCATGTCCAATTTGTGGTGAAGCATCTCTGAAGGTATTGAAGGGTTGCTCATCCATTGAAAATTAGGACAACCCTCCTGAACATCCCCTGACTCACTTCAAGTGAGGCATCCATCCTCTGCCATGTCTGGGATTTCAGTCTGGACATGTGTCTCCAATGGGAGTTTCAGCCTCCAGACTCTAGTCCCAAGCCGGGCATCAGATGTGAAAGCACCCAGCACCCTCAGTTTGGCTTTCCTGGGAACATTCAGCTGTGTTCAGTCTCTGACCTAGGATTCTTAAACAAAGAAATATCTTTAATTGGGAACATCTTTGTCACTCTGATTTCAGCCTATTGATGATTGTTTACATATTTCTATTGAAGATTCTCATAGATGTACTGTAGTGGTGTGGGTTTGGTTTTATCAGTTTTATGTATGTATTTGTTCCTTGTATTACGTTCATTTTTATAAGTTATAATGGTTTGCCCCATGCACCCATGTTCCACCCTCATTGGTTTCATCCCAACCCCAGTTCTATGTCAATCAGAAGTTATCCAGGCCCTGGGCCTTGTCTGTCACTTTGGGGTCTCTCCCAAAAGTCTGGAAAGTTCCATGAAAAACCCTAAGTGATTGGACAAGACTTCAGCTGTCTCCCCACCTGAGTTATTAATTTTTTACTATGTATGTCATTTATCCAGAGAGCCATGCCCCTTTGACCCCTGATTTGTCCCCAGTTAGACCCATCCCTGAGTTCCTACCCCCAATAAAAGGTGCTGTATTGGGGGGGTTCAAAGAGATTCTTTTCCCTCGCTTTTTCCCCTGCTGCTTCTGCTGAGGGGTGTCTGCTGGGGCAGATCCCCTGATGAATAAAGCCAGCAGTTAACCCAGAACAGCCTCCTCTTTTTTCCTGCCGTCGTTGCTTCACTCCTTCAAGCAAGACAAGAACTCACAGGGGTCGGTGAGGTTCACCCTGTTACCGAGCCGTGCCCCCTTTACTGTTGAGGTCAGGGCTAGCCGAGGCAGAAAAAGACACCTCAGCAATGTACCATAAACAAAGTAAATTGTTTTCATTCCTCTCTGTGATGAACTTCTGAATTAACCACTAAGGTCAGAGAAGTGCTCCTCTCATCTACCAATCCTTGACCAAATTCCAAATTCTATAAAAACCCCAAATCATAATAAACTTCCTTCCTTCTTTACCTCACTTCAACCTGACCGGGTGCATGTCGTTCTTTCGTGTCGTAAATTGTGACACATGTTTACTGAGAATTCAAAGCAAATAGGTCAGTAAGAACATTCCCCACCACACACACACACACACACTCAGCCCTGAAATCTAAAATAGATAAATGTTATTAGTTGAATTTTTCAGGTTTATAATACTGAAGAGAATTGAAGTTCTGTGTTTCAGACAGAAATCAGAGGTCTGATAATTCTTCAGGAAAGTGTATTAATTGTACACTAGGTGAATAAAGTAGGAAACTAATGCTTGAGAAGAGCAACAAAAGAAACAACAAACAAAAAAGATTAATCTGTCAAACATTCAGCATACAAAAAAACCCATTCAGAATACCTAACCATTCCCTGCATCCCTCACTCTTGAGCTGGCACCAGACAAAGAGGGTACAAAGAGAAATATTCAACACAAAATTGCAGTTTTCTCTATAGGGAAACCAATAACCTTAATAGAAGGAAAGTGAGGAGGAAACACTACATCTAAAAATCTAGTGGCTCACTTGGAAATAACACTCTCTGGTTATCTTTTGAAATCTCCCCCATACATATGCAGTACAATGAATTATATTGAAATGGATGAGCTTCTGTCATCTATTATTTGAAATGTGAGTTGAGGTTCACTTTAAATCATTCTTGTGCCAGAGAACAGATAAAAAACCTCCAGGATCCAATAGTTTCTACTCTGAAAGCCATTTCACCATAAATATTTGTCTCCTGTTGACAATATATTGGATGAGCTTGTTTACTGTTCCTATGGTCTTTGATAGTCCCCAGCCACTAAGCTTTATTCTCACCACAATATGTATTTTAGGTAGTCATGTATAGTAAAGCAAGTATGGTTTTAGAAATACTTGTACTTTCCCTTGATGAATTAAGAAAAAACTAAGAGAAAAGAGTAGACAGCACATGATACAGAACTTTGCTTCACAAGTGTCTTTCACAAACAGTGTTGCTGCACAGACTCTGCTCTGGACACTGCCTCTGCTTGCAAGAAGGACAAAAGTCATGTTTAATGTTTATTTTTTTTCCCAGTAAGCTTGTTATATAAAAATAAACACTGTTCATGGGGGACTAGACATGATAAAGCCCTCAGAAGAACAGCAACCTAATTTCAGCTGATTTGCTTTCTCCCTGCCTTTGTACAGGACAGGTTATTCCTCCTGAACATGCCAACAGTGGCAGCAATATCTTATTACTTCCCTGCCATTTCAAAAGCCAGGCCATGGTCACGGTCACCTGTGTAACAGCCTTGAGAAAAACTGGTGCTCCCCTTTCACAAAGATATGAGCAGGGGAAGACCTGATAGCTCAGAATTGTACTCAATAGCCATCAATCCCCATTTTGGTAATAATGATAAATACGTGATGTGTCAAACTGATGGATGGCTCAGGCACTGGCTGCTTCCTGGCTTTAGCATCACTATGACAAATAAATATGGATGTGCTGCAGGTGGGCTTGGTACTTGTGCCTTTTGTTTGGGTTTTTTTGAAGGGAAATACTCAGTCTTCTTCAGTCTTCCTCACAGATTTGATCTGATAAAATTAACTTCCAGCGATATCCTTGAATAAACAGTCAAATAACCTAGCAACAATTTTTTTCTAGCAAAGCTAGGAAATGAAGTTCCCTGGCAGCAGCAAACTGCCTACATTTCTTGCAACAGTGCACAGACATATTGGTGAGAAACAATAGGAATTATTTGCCTGAATTTCCAGATCCCAAGTACTCCGTTCAAACTAGAAAGTACATACTAAATGTGACAGATATGTGGGGAAAGCAATGGTTGTGTATGAAATTCTATTAGAACGAGGATTATTATCTTGCAGGGTAGAAGATGAACATTTAATAGACTGTGTTTTCATCTATATTTGAAGGAATATTATACACACGCGTACAGTAATGCACACAGACATTCTAATTTCTAAATTAAACAGGTTTTTTTCTACAATATTATGGGCTAAATGATCATTTTCCCTCTGAAATTACAACACCTTATTGAAAGTCCATTATGCTTTGGAAGAACTTGGCCACTGGGAATTTTGAGGCACACTTCCTGTGCAGCATTTCAGTTGGGAGGTTTGAATAAAGGTTTAAAAGGAGCCCTAAATTCAGGAAAGAATTTAATATTGAAATAATGTGAATCATGTCATACCTCTAAATAGCATACTTATATGAAAATAGCTCCCCAGAGTGCTTGCCAGAGAGCAGGACCCTGCTTTCCAAGGCTGTCAGACACACAGACTTCAGCTACACCCAAAAGTTTAGATGGAAAAATAAATTTTCTGCACATCTTTCCAGAGCAACTGCAGTTCTTCTGCTGAATTCTAAGTTCTTTGTAATTATATTAGACATGTTTCTGCCACACATTTGCTTTAAAACACTGAATGCCTGTTGGATTACAAATTACTTTTTCCAACATATGTTAAACATTCCATAGCTCTTTGAGCATAAAACAAACAGCTACAGTTCTAAAAGCACTTGTTTTCAGTGACAGGTTTTAATGACATAGAACGGGAACTCAGAGCACTGTTCAGTCCATAGCCATGGACCACAGATATAATTCCTACAAATGCAATTTGAAATACTGGTATGTACAATTTTAATTTTATTATTATTCACTGCAGACTGTTAAACAGATCTCTTTCAATACTGTTTTACTGATTCAAATCAACTCTAATTAAAATCTCTAAAGCACTTAATCATGCAAGACATTATGTGAATGCCAAGGACTTCTGCTTGCAAATGCAGCTTTAACAATCCTACTATTGATTATTTATGAATCATGAAAAGGTGTTTGATACTTCACAGACATACAAAATGACAGATTTTCTGTCCTTGTGTGCTTTATAAAATAGAGGAGTGTAAAAATAAGCTTATTGGTTTGCTTTTTGTCAGTTTATCTTGACATAACATCAGCCTAAAGATTTGCTTCATCAGAACAACTTGATGGATCTAAACAGAATCTTAAAACTCTTTTCATTTGAAGCAAATGACCCTGTGTATTTTAATGCCAAGTACAGAGTCAGCCACTTGATACTTCAAAAGACGCTTAAAGGCTTAGGATAAACAATTTAAAACACTCCAGCTAATTGCAGCAGAAAATATGAGATTTGCTTTAGAGAATAATCTTTTATTTTACCGAAGCCAGTAATTCTAGCATTTCTCAGAGGGAGTTTTCCTTCCTTTAAGTATGCAAATCAATTTTATACATATCACTAATTAGATTTATAATGTGCATTTGGAGGAGATGTTGGCCTATTTCCTCATTAACTGAAGGGTGAAGAGGCTGCCTCGTGTTTTGCTCTCAGGGTTCAGCACTCTCAGCCACATGCTGCCACTTCTGGTACTTTCTGTAGGGTATGAGCCTGAGGGGCAAATATTATTTTAATGATGGAGAGGGGGTGAACTCCCCTCTGCTGTGGTAGAGGTTACAGACAGCCACTGTGAGGGTGTCAGTAAAATACTTAGAAAAATCTCTACACAAAGCTCAAGTAACCATTTGAGGTCTGAGGTACAGCTGCTCCTATAACTTACCTTCTACTGTTTTTTATAATTAGAGATTGTATGTCTACCACTTTTGTTTTGCACACTTGTCAAAGTCCTCCTTGTCCAGCATATTTTATTAGAAGATACTCCCACATAAGCCAGATTCTTTATAGGCACTTCATGTGAATGCTGAGTAGTCTGCTAAATAACAAAAACACTAGGAGATAGACACTGAAAATAATATTAAGGGAAAAGAACATGCCTAGAAGCAATTGGCCAAAATCAAGAACAGAGGCCACAGCTTTAAAAAAATTCAGGAGTTTCTTATGAGAACCTGTTAATTTAAAGCACTTGAGCATAGTCCCACATGTACCTCACCAAACCAGGCTGGAAATGGACCTGGTAGGTTAAAAAATGACAGGTTAGAATAACTGACAAGTGCAATCACAAAATAGCCTCATGGCAGGTTGCACACAGGATGTATACTGTATGATTCCAACTAAAAGAATGGAAATCAGCATTCCTTTCATGAGGATGTAACTTGCTCTTGGGGCTGCCTTCAACTCCATCTTCTCCAGAATGCCCAGCTAATCCCAGCCCTAATTCTTTCCCCAAACCCACTGCTACACAAGATCTTCCCCATACAGCACACCTCTCTGAATAACTGAGGACCTGGTGTGCACTGTAAACACCTGCACCTGCAGTTTAAAGACAATCTCCCAAAGCACTGCAAACTGAGAAAAAGAAATCCTCACTCAAAACTATGCAGAAAGAGAAGAAGTCCTGAACTCCTTACATCAGCTTTTACAGTCACTTGATGGGAAAGGCACATATTATCACCTCATGAAAATAGAGACACAAAATTATTATTAGTTTTATAAAACAAACTCATGTTTGCATGTTACCAGGTAGTGGCATTAATGCTCTATTCTTTTACACAGCTTTTCAAGTCGTTTTGGCAAGGGAGGTATTGTTACATTCCTACTCCCCATGCAGAGCATAAGGTCGTTTGTCCATGGCACAGCTTGGAGCAGTCAGATGCTCATTTCTTCTTCATTTGTGTACTGCACTCGACTGCCAATGCAAAGCACTCCTGTAATGCACACTGTGACACTGGGAATACAGACATAAAGCTTTTATTGCAGCTCTATCCCTTAGCATTTATAATATGGATGGAGTTGATAGTGAATAGGTCAGACCTTTCTCTATCAATATTCTTTATAAAACAGCCTTTGCTGGTTGGCAACAGCACCTCATCACATCACTTCCCAGAGGAAAACACAGAGCACAGCCCCCTCACTGACATCCCATACCGAGCTATTTGCTGCCTTCAGGTGTTTGTGGAAGGGCTGTTTAGCATAACGAGAGCCAGCTCTGTTTGCCATGAATTTCACAGCAACCTCCAAGAAAATCTGTGGGGGAACTATTGGCTGGAGTGGTGTGCCAAGTACAGTTTTGGCTGCACTCGAGTGCATCATGACTTACAGAGCATATTTGGGACCCAACTGGTCTCAGCTACAGAAAGAGGCAGGAATAAACAGTTTGGTTGATTCAGTATTGGAGAAGTAGTACAGGTCACTTAGCAACCTTCGCTCTTGGAGAGATACAGATGGTTAAACACCTGCAGCAGCCTTCAAATCATGGATTACATTTTTCTTTCGTGCCCATTTGGCACTCCAAAAGCTTCTTCCTTTTTACACAGCCTCTTACGTTTCATCCCTGCAAAAGGGAGGAGAGTCACCAATCAAGTGCTGTGAGCAAGGCTGGAGTAACCCATTCAGTCACAAGAGAAAGAGATAAACTGAATGTGAATGCAGTCTTGGGCACTGAGAGTTTTCCTAGCAAAAGTTTTTTTGTTTTAACTCCCTTTTGTGTAAAGATGTTGTCAGGAAATATCAATCTGCAATTCAATACAACAATCATGTTTAGGCAGCTAGAAAGAACATGAATAAAAAAAAAGATACTCCCTTGACTCTCCCTGGTTACATTTCTTTGGTATGATACACATTGATTATTAGCAATCAATCAGCATCATCATTAACTGCTTTTCCTCCTGCTGTTAATTTAATACACAGTATAAAAGAGATTAAAGTAGCACAGTGCAGTCCTTTATTACTGCACGCTACTGGACAAGTTGTGGGTTTTTTGTCATGTTTATCACTTGGCAGAGACCTGGGTCTAATGGGCAGGTTATTGGCCTGTGTGAGCAAGGCAACATCCCTTGTAGTACCACTGACCCAGGTGTAAATCCAGAAGTTACAGTTGGCTTCCCTCTGCCTCTGGGTGGATCCACAGCCTAGGAATGGATGTGGGTGATGCAAGGAAAATGTGGATATTCTGAGGAACACTGTTGCAGTGACCAAGCTACTGATCCCATGTTGCAGAGCAGGAACAAAGCTGATGAGTTCACGTTCTTCTTTCCAGCAGCACCAAGTGTCATTCTCTAAACTGATGGCAAAAAATGAACAGTCAGACCAGAGAATTTCTTGACTCAGTGCATCTCTAACTCCAAGAGTGATTGAGGAGTTACTGAGATTAGACATTTGCAAGAATATCAGTAATATCTAGTGTTGTGATACTAAATTCAAACAAAAAACCTCAGTCCTTAAATGCTTTAGAAGGCATATAAATTCCTGTGCTTCAGGGAAAGTTTATAGATCTTTTTCTGTCTTTGAAGACGGGAAAAACTTTCCCCCTAGAGTTCCTTAGACTATAATTGCCTTTTGTTTGTGTTTGCCTGTTTACCTGTGGTATAAACCCTTTCTGTGACTTACATGGGCTACACAGACTGCACTGATCCAAACTCCCATGTTTTTCTGTTCTGGAAATACTATCAATTTTATATAAAACTCTCTGCTTTCCTTCTTCATCATATTTACCACATGAATGAGCCAGCAGAGAGGCTTAATCTCTCTTTTTTGAAAGACTGAAGACAGCATTCCAGCCTGATACTGATCTACTCAGGCTCTTTTATCTCTCTAATGATCAATCCTGACAGGTACTTAAGGAGGCTGAGAAAATAATGACAAAATAAACACTGGCTAAAGAAAAATCATTTCTGCCACCGATTAGACAGCTCAGGATTTCTGCACATCACTGAGTCCTCTGTGGCTCATGTCACTCTGTGGCTGTGATCTACCCAGACACAGTGGCTGTGGTTGGCTGTGCACTTTATAGCAATTCTAAATGTTACTGTTGATTCAAACACCCACTGACACTTTTCTGCATGGACAGACATAATTTTAAGCACTTCTTTTGCTGTTACAGCAAATGTATTTGTGGGTGAGTTAATCACCACGTGACTCTGTGCTTGATTTTCAGCCATTATGACACAGAATCATAGAAACACTTAGACCAAAAAAGAATTTTAAGACCATCAAGCCCAACTGTGTGTCCATTATGTCTTCCTCAAGGACATCTCTTTCATTGTGAATATTCTTTATGTTTTACAGGTGTTGTTATGACACCAAGGTTTCAGGTTAAGGTGTTGTGGTTTCATTCCCCTCAACAACTTAATAACCATTGTTTGGTCATTTTAAGGTGTTCCTTTGCATGTGTGCACAAGGATGTGAGGCAATGCCTGAAGTTGCATCACTAACAGCTCTATAGAAGCCATGCCAGCAAAAAGCCGAAATGCACTTTATGATGTCAAAAATCCACTCTGGTTTGGCTTTATTCTTCCTGTACAGTCATATTCAGGTAGAGAATTCTGGGATTGTCTTGTCCAAGTTATCCCTCTCTTCTTGTACCTTGTTTGTGCTCTGTTTTTAAGGAGTTGTGGGTTTTTCCCATGGTAATGCTGTGATGAAAAACCTTAGCAACCAAGCACTTCACAATTTGGTCACCTAAACCAGATGCATGTTTACATGACTATATGAAAAAATACAGAAAGGGGAAAAAAAAAAAAGAGTAGGAGCTAATTAAAGATGCTCCTGGGCTTAACTTGACTAGCTGCAGAAAAAGATGTTTCTTTTTAAAGCACTTATAAAAACCTGAAACTTTCATAAAGAACTTATGCTGAACCATTAGTGGTGACACACTAAAATGTGATTTATCATCCTGTATAGCTCTCCTTACAGCCAGCTCACAAAGGTTTGCTCTTAGGACAGAAATAGGCTTCATGGTTGAGATGCCAAATTATATTTGACGTTTAATTTACCATCTATGAAGCTGTAATATTTCTCCTAAGCAGAGGAGGAAGGAAACAGCATGAAATTCCATTTGCCAACAAGAAATGCCAACTCTCCTCCTTGTTCTCAATAATCAGGTGTCTGAATACTAGATTATTGAACATAAAAAAGTATATCTACACATGATGAATGTGATGGAATAGAGAGGATATTTTGTAGACAGAAGTGAAGGAATAAAGCATTGCAGTGGTTTCATGTTCACCAATTTCTGCTTCCCATAATTAGTGTAGTGGTTTGAGTGTTTGCTAAAATTATTTACCTTTTTTCTGCTGTGAGATAGAATTAGGAGAAAAAGCAAAGCAGGCTCAAACTTAAAAAGAGAAGTTTATTAACAGAACTACAAGAGAGAAAAAAATTAATAAAAATCAGAATGAAAACTTCAAAACACTTCTCCTCCACCCTATAACTGTTAACTTTCCTACTAACAACATAAAGAGACAAAACCTGGGATTTTCAGTCAGTTTCACCACATTAAAATAGTCTTTCATCAGTTCTTTAGGGAGAGGAGCCTCTCTTAGAAATCTCCTGGAGACACCACCACAAGAGGCAGTTCTCTGATGGCTCCCACGTCACAAATCTGCAGCTGCCCAGAAACTCTGCAAACCATGAAGTCCCTCCCATTGGCAGTTTTTCCCACAACTGCATATGTGAAATGGACTCATGCAAACTCATGGGGTGTCATTTTAAAGATGAACAATTCCAAAAGCAAAGCATTGTTTTCATCTTGAGGAACAGACATCTTTTCTTTTTCTAGGGGCGGATCATCTTCATCTCATCTCTCTCTCTGTTCAAGCTTCTCATGGGACCACATCTGCTTCAATATTTACTTAGTCCATCACAAATCTCTTTGCTTATCTCTACAATTTAAATACTCTCATCATCTCCCCAAAAGAGTTTTCCTGGTATTCCTCTGATTTTTAACCTGCGTGGCCCAGAGGCATATCCCATTGGTCAACCAAGCTATCAAGTCAACATTTTGCTAAAACTTCCTTGGAAAAAATCCCTTCTGTGCTAAACCAGCACAAGCATATAACTGGAATGAGTGTTGTGGTTCTTACCTGTTTTTCCTGATTTGGTCTGTAGTAACAGCATTGTCAGACAAAGGCTGGTCCCAAACAACACGAGGTTCAGAACAAAACACATTTCCAGTATCAGCAGACTTGGAGCTGGTCCTGGACCAGGAGCAGGGATGGGGTTTCTCATACAGTGGGACAAGGAGCAAGTGCAGTCACAGACTTTTTACATCAACTATTTTCACAGTCACTGCGCCTGAATTTTTGTGAAACTTTGAAAGGCAAAGCTGGAGATGTTTTCAATAACTTCATGTACTGCAAAGAAAACAAAAACAAAATATTGAGAGCATTCCTCAGCAAAGGAAACCTGCAAACTTCTCCCAAGAAGACTCAGGAAATAAACATGACTACAATTATACCTTGTTCCATATTTGTAGCTGTCAAAGTGATTTGGATATTCTGAGCTCTCCAAATGAAGATTTCATTAATGGAGGACATAAAACTACTCCTACAGAGCATATTAAAATTAATTAGCCTTCAGGAAGAAAAAAAACCCCATGAGTGCGAAAATTCAAAAGCAAGTAAATCATCAATTACAAAGAATCTGTGTTTAGACTAGATGCCATGAGACTCTGCAGTGAATCAGCTTTAAAATTACCATTTTCTTTACCTGCAAAAAGAAAACTTTGAATTTTGTTTTTGCACAAGGATTAGACTCTGGTGTCAGTGCAAGTGGTGCTGCAGGTGGGCACTGAACGGATTCAGAAATGCTTTATTAAAACAGTAAAGTACTGGTTACCTTCCTTTCATGCAAACTACTGACCTTGATATTATTAACATGCAATCACATAAATGTGGCCCATGTCTGAGGCAGTAATATAAATGACTTATTGTACCCTTAATCAGTTTTGCTTTGTCTGTCAGTGGCTACCAACTCAACCTATTTGTTTTGACATTTGCTGATGCTGTCATGTGCAGGAGGGAAATTGGCTGGGATAGTTTAATTTCAGGATGTCTAGAGCTGAGGCCAGTCACTACAGACATTCAGGCAGCTCCATGTCAGTGGCTTTTCCTTCGAAGTTACTGATGTCCCCATGCCTGATCCAGCCAAATGAGCTTGACAGAAGGCACACTATTGTTAAAACAACAAATATATATTATAAAACAGCTTTCTTACTTATATCAAGCCATTTCATGAAGAAAGCAACTTGACAAATAATGATGCTGAGATGCAATTGATTTTGAAAAAGATAATCTACAATGCAGCATCAGCATCAGGAACAAAACTCAATTTCCTGATTCCCAGACCAATCCTTTATCCACAACACATCATCTATATAATACTTGCCACATCAGGTGTTCCCATCTCAGAGCTGGATGGGCCAGTACAACTGCTCCTCATCCACCATTAACATGAAATCACTTTTAAAATGGCGCCTGTTTGATTGGACTGCACTGGATAAATCAATCTGTGAATAACATAAAGAAAACAGGTTTCAATATTTATAGTTATCGTGAAGAATTTAGTGATGGCAGTACTGTATATCACTGACATTAATTTCATTAGATAGAAATTGTACCAGCATGACACTGATACATTATAATTAAAACTAATGATCCATTGATTCCCATCCAGAAATCCAGTTAAGATGACAAATATTCTTCTAGAACAGACTGACGAATAAATATTAAAAGCATACAAAAGTCCAGGAGGTAAATTCTGCATTCAGCTATGCCAACATTCATATGCCAGTAAGATTAAGTTGGGACTAGAGCATGAATAAAAGGAGAGTTTGTGATGATTTGGAATCTCACTGTGTGAGAAATAGCATGCCACCAATTCCCATGAGAAATCCACTGGAGGATGAGCACTATCAGAGGAATTTCAAGTCGTAAAGGGAAACCTGCTGTCCCTCACCTAAATTCACCAGTATCTACATACAGTCAGAAGTCACTATAGATTAGAACCTTTCAGATGTAAGGAGGAAGATATTTTGTTTGAGGAGATTTTCAAATGCAATTTCAATGTCATCCACATCTACACCCCTCCATGATCACATCAGCTCTTTCTGAAAAAATGATCTAATGATCCCTAAGTGCTTAGCCCCAAATTATCAGAAGAATATGAAACAGCAGGAATTTCTCTGAATAAATGGACTTAATCAACCTAAAATGCATTTTCTTTTATTGTTTATCTTGTGTCATTTCATTGTTTACCTTAAGTGTCATTTGTAAGGACAAAGAACAATACAGAGTCTTCCTTCCTCTCAGATAAAAAATCACTAGTCTCATGTGTGCTGTAGACACAAGTACTTATATCTCTTGTTGTCCTTTGCTTTTGTTACATGATTTTCCTATGATTAGACCTTAAAAGAATTGACTCTCCTGTCTCCGTAAACTGGAGAGACATGCTTTAATAATGTTTAATAAACATGGTAAAAGCAGATTAGACACAGTCTTTTAACCCAGCAGTAGGAGCATCATCTAGTTTTCAGAAGCTGTTCCTGGTTCTGTTGTTGATTTGCCAACTGAAACAGCAAAATTTGTCAAATTTTCAAGAATTTAGAAAAACTTCTGTTGATTTGCATCAGTATATGCATTTTATTGTAGGCCCAATACATCCTGAACAACTCTTAGTTTAAAACATTTGTTTGATTGTGGCAGTCACAAAGTGGGGAAAAATGTATCTATTTGTAGATGTGAAAGGCTTTCCACCTGTACTTTGTTTGGTCACCACCTGGCTGAACAAGCCCCTTAAACTTTCTGTTACAATCCAGGGTAAAAAACTGACCAAATCCCAAACCCTCACAGAGGGATCCAGCTGATTTAGGACCTCCCTCTCCCATTAGTCAGAGGAGGTATCTGTGAATATTTTATACAGCAAACACACATCTTTCCTCACTGCTTGAACTCAGACATGTTGTTTTTCTCCTCTTCCTGACTCAAGAAAAGAACGTTTTCCCATTCCCCCTTGTCACCTTGATTTTTCAGCCTTCTTGATGTTGTTACGTTTCTGTACTGGAGTTCTTATGCTTGTAACATAAACAAAGACTGATGTTTTGTAAATAATACCTTCCTTCGCAGAGGGAAGGACAAATTGATGGACTTCTGGTTTGATCAGTGGCGTTGGAGAGGTGTTAACCTCATTCCCCAATCACTGGTCAAAGTCCAAACCCTATTTAAACCCAAATAAACTTTCTTCTTCTTTCTCATTTCCCAACCTGATGAGTGAGTGTAGTTTTTTGTGTCCATCTAGTAACAGTCCCTCTCTTTGCCTGGCCCAGGGACAACCATGGCTTTGGCAATGCCAATGTTGAGTAGGGGAGAAGAGAGGCAGGACCCCACAAAGCCCCTGTGTGACCAGAAACATCCAAATCGAGACGTGGGGACATCTCCCAGGGGGCAGGATACATAAGTACCTTAATTCAGCCTTCTTCTGCAGGGTAATCTGGCTCATTAGGCCAACAGATACTGGTTTTAGGAAAGCCCATGTTTAATTTACAAATTAGTGGATTACAGTAATATGTGTAACAACTTATTAAATGAAGCATTAAGGTAATACAGCCCAAATGACACATGATAAACTATATAAGCATATATACAAATTTGATTTAATATGTTAGCTTCCTTTGCCCTCTGCTAGTCTGATTGCTTTTGCATAATCCATGTTTCTAATTATCCCCTGGTATGCCTTGCATATAAATAGCTAATTAGATAGTGTCCCTGTCAGCTATGAAGTATGTAATATCTGAATAAAATACTCCTTTGGAAATTTAATTTAGGATAACAGATTGTGCTATCCAACTGAAGAATTAAAGCTTTCAGTTTACTAATATGTTTGTGCATTTAATATCAACCTCATACTATTATATAAGTACCCACAAATGCATCCAGTAGTTCTATTATTTTAAAAAAATTCCTTCTGTCAGAAGGTTGTACAGTAATTACAGTAAGATGCTCAAGATTTAAAAATCACATTTCAGAATATGATTTTACACGTACGTCAACTGTCTGATGAATATGTGCAAGATAAGTGCAAAATTCTCACCTGCAGCTCTAGAAACTGTTAGAGCAAATCAGACCAAAGGGCTGGAAAGTGCTCTGGGCTCTTCCTGGCTACAGGCAGGTGTTCCATGAAATGGGGATGCTCTGAGCCTGCCAGCTGTGGTGTTGATGAGCATCATGCTACCCTGCATCAAATGCCTTTTTTCTTCTCTTGCCTTCTCAGTTACTGCCCTGTTCAGATGCCACCCTGATCAATGCACACAGAACACCTCCAAGGCTGTCCTACATATTTAAAAATTAAAATAATAATAAATTAAAATAAATAAATCAAATCTACTTGTCCATCCTTTCTCACTTGACCTGCACTCTTCTAAAACTGCTTAATTTATTTTTCCTGCCAAACCTTTACTGGGCTTAAACCCTTTTCATTAATCAGTGCAAACCAATGAAACTTCCTGCTGTAAAAATGCAAATATGGAGTTAAAGGTGAAATGTTGCTGCACCAATCACTTTCTCCTTCTTGGCTCCAAGGAGCAGACATTAGGAAGGTCAAGGCTGGGAGAAGCACAGGCAGGAGGTGGCCCTGAGGCTGGAACAGGTTGTGTGGCAGAGCTGAGGCTATGGATACACAAATGTACTGCTAAGTATTAATTCCTTATTCATTTTATGGACAAGAAATATTCTTTGGCTTTGTCCAGGTTTAGGGCACACACTTGTTTTTAAGAGTTGTTCCAGGTGCAGGAGGAACCTGTGACCTGCTCTGTACTCCTGCTTCAGATTATTCCTATCCCCATCAGCACATGGAAATGGGGAAGAGCAGCTTCCCTCAAGGAGGGATAAGACAAGCCACAGGAAAGGACACACAGAGGAAAATCTGCCCACAGAACAAGTAATAGCCTCCACCTCCTGTAGTACAAAGGAATGTCTCTGTGTGCCCATAGCCAGCTAAAAGCCAGGGTGATTTGTCATCTTAAATTATTCATGAAAGCCTGATTTATGTTCTTAGTGGCATGCAAGCAGCTCTAGATTTCCCCCCTCTCCTAATACAGGTTCATTTGTTTATTTGGAGACTTAATCCATGTTGTCTTTGGATTGTTGGGGTAAATGTTATAGAAGAAGCTGGTAGGGCATTAACAAATTATTTAATACAATTTCTATGGAATTTCTCATCTATTTAGAGCGTAGTATGAATATACTTGGCCTTTTTTGTAGCAAACATTTGTTGTAACTGGGAAAATGTAGCTGGACTTCTTATAATAAAGTAATGTTAATAATGTTTGGGAGACAGAACAATAGCCCCAGATCTCCTGGGTGTTACATACTAATTCATGCTCTTATGTGCCAACATTTAAAAGAACTTTATCTAGTCAGAACAAATGTGAGATGTTTTCTTACTTTGTTACGGAAGCCTTCTCAAACACTCTGCTTCCTTAAAATCAAAATGATGAAAAATACATATATACATACTAGCTATTTTCTGCTCTGCCTTTTGCTGCTGTGACTGTGCTCCTCAAAGCCCTAACTTTATAGAAAATCCTTTCAGCTTAAATACATTCATATATATTTTTAGGGGGTAAGTGTTTACACCTGAGATATTAATTGGAAGTGTCAGAATCTTCTGTAGTAGCCTGGACTGGTTTATTAGTAACAGGTTAGCAATACAAGTAAGAATTCCTGAGCATTCTTGATAAAACAAGAAGTAATTCATAAAACGAAGCCTTGCAGTAACATTTGGAAGGTGGCAATGAGCACAAACCATGTAGGACTGAGTTCTAGGGATGACACAGCACCTGGAGCTCCCTCTGTATGTGCAATCAGGATTCTGACGACAACACCTTTCTGGTGAAGCATTTTCACTGACAAACTGAGTGACAGCTTTTCCCACTTGTCTGAAGTATTTGCATATTACAGTCTTTTCCCCACATGAGGGAATTTTTGCTTTTAATCTTGTAATATACCATAGCAACAAGCATTACTTGCACTAAATATATTTCTGTGATTATTTTGTGTATCATCAGCAAGCTTAAATGAAAATGACAATGTCGAGATATACTCTTTAGCTGATAGCTGTATTTATTCTGTATGTTTATGCACTGGCTGTCAAAACAGCTGTAAAATATTCATGTGAGGATGCAGATTTCTTGGAAACTCAGAAAAGCGAGGTAGACCAGTCTATCCCATTTTAGATACATTTTGCAGTGCCTGTGTATCTCCATTGATGTTTTTATTACAGTCTAAAGTAAGGAGGCTTTTTAAAGCTGTTTTGGATGTCAAAAAGAGGATCTCTATTCAATTCACTTACCAATTTGTCTATTATTAAGTGTTCACCAGGCTGTGTCAACTCCAGTAAAGTGGAGGGAACTCTAAGGGAGTCATGTGTTATGAGTTTTCTTATTCTTTTAAAGCAGATCTAACATTTTCCCCCTGCTAAATGCAAAGTTACAAAAACATGATCATTGCTGTCTTTTGAATGTTGCTGCATGGAAAAGATCAAACTCGGGAAATCATGCAAGATTTTTCCAGAATACTGCACTTTGTATGCAAAGACTGCGAATTAATATTCAGCTAAACCCCACCCTTTATGTTTTGCTTAATGCCTGCCTAAGTCCAGGTTTAAGCATCACTCTGTTTAACTCCAGTATCAAGCTCAAAGTGCAGGTCCTGACTGTGGTTTGGTATATGATTTGCAACCATCTACATGCAAATATTATTTTTACACATGTCCAGATCCACTGGCTGTACATACCAAAGAACCCTCTTTGCCTACATGGACTAACATTCACCCCAAATCAAAGAACCCTCTTAACCCAAATCAGCCACAGAATAGGAGTCAAGCAATACTCAGGCCCAGCTGACAAAACATCCACCAGAAGCCTGGGTAAATTCACTGGGCTGCATGAAAGATTTTCAGCAGTTAAGAGCAGGGTTTGATTTTTATGCAAAGCCATTCTGAGACAGATGCTTGCTTCAACAGCCCACACAGTCAGACCCTCAGCTAATTACAAATCCTGTCTCTTCTGAATGAATAAGCATCTGTGCATCTGGGATGAGTCATGGTGCTAACGGTTTTGTCAGGTGCTTGTCTTCATTTAGCAATTAAACCAGTACAGCGAGGAGAGGAGGCTTTTCAATTTGCATTGTGGCTACCTGTGAGATGTCTGGAAGCAGCAGTGCAGAGTAAGATTTCAGGATGTGGGGGGAAAGAAGTTTTGGTTTATAGGCCTTAAAAGAAAGCTCAGAACCCAGACAGGTTCCTATTCCTAAGGAATTGTGATGAGAGATGGGACACTCTGGTTAGTCTGTGTGTGTCAGTGCTGCTGATAGAGCAGCCAGGGCCAGGGATCAGGCACAGGCTGAGTTAACTCCTTTTTGCAGAAGAAACTTAGATTCTGAACACATTTCTGCTTTATTTCTAGATGGTCTTCCATATTCTTTCTCTTGGATAAATATATCTTCAAAACACTTTCTCATAAAGAGTCTGACTTTGCTCAACCTAATACTCCCAAAATATCTGCTTTTCTCCTCCTTGATTCTGCACATAGAAACTGTGGTGCTGCTCTAACATTCAAGTACATTCTGGCCTATGGAAATGTGGTGGCTAACAGCTGGCCCAGAGGCCTCACAGTTATAAATAATCCTAATTATAATATTATAACTGAAGGGTGGCTAATTATGTAACTACCTTGGTTATATAACTGGACCACTCTGGGCTGTTGGGGAGGAGGTTGAAGCTGTTGGGGACATGAGCAACTATTGCCCAATTTGTTGCTGGGTAGCAACTAATTCAGACCCTCAGGACTAACCACTTAGTTAGTCCACACATGTGGACTTTCAAAACTATATAAGGAGAACAGCACTCAGTAAAAGTTGGCTGTTGTCTCATGAACCTCAGTGTGCTTGTCTCTGAAACTGTGACATAGAAACCATGACACACATTCTGCTCTTATGCTGATTCTGAAACAAAATTGGTAGGGCCTTTTTCTCCTGGCTGGTTGGAATAGTCTAACAGGTGCACCCTAGGAAATGAATTTTTTATGTATAAAGGGTTGTTTTTTTTTTTTTTTTAATGATTAAAGTATATTTTAGCCTGACAACAGAAGCAGAACACAGAAGGCAGAGTGGCAGATTCTCTGTTCTAATCACTTTTTAAAAGCTCCTTCACAGGACACTCTGGGGAGTGGTTTTTATTTTTTGGAGATTAAAATCACTCAAGATTGATAGATAAAGGTGTAAGACTTGGAGGAATCTAAATGTGAACCTGCTGTCAAGACACTTTACAGCATTACCCGAGGCATATTCTATTTCTCTGGATATGCACTACCTGTCATCATATATTGCTTAAATATTTTAATTCTTCATTGCCATCACAGTCCATGGAAACTTTTCTCATAATTCCTACATTTATGTCTTTGCTCCAGGATAATTATCCACTGCTCTAGTTCTTTCTGAGCTGCTTCACTGAGTTTCAGTCTGTCTTCATGACAGAGAAATTATTTTCTCCTCTGCACTATCTTTGACCTGCCCTCGGAAGCAGCTGATAAGATCCTGACTCCTACTAATTTTGAACTAGATTCCCACTTTAACTTAAAGAGTATTCCATAGTTTCTGCTCTTCTCAAAATCTTTTTGGTTACAGCTAAATTGTAGCAATCCTAGTGCTTACAGGTAGAAAGGAAATATTCTTCTCTGTACTGCATCACAACTCTGTTGGTGACTCCACAGGGCAGAATGAACCTTGTTCTTTGTTTTAGCTACAACTCTAAATGCTTTGCCTTTTAACCTTTTTTTTACGAGACTCTTTAGCTGGACTCCAGGCCTTGCTTATTCCAATCTCCTGACAGCAGTGTAAGGTTTCAGCAGCAATACCTGTTTCAGACAGGTAACATTCCCTCAGTGCCAACATCTCCCAATTTAGTCTTAGGTACAAGAAAACTTGGACAGCTCCACTGCCTCTGAATGCTGAGGACAGCTGTGAGAGAGAAAGGAGGAGGAGGAAAGTCTCACAAAATAGCCTTGTGGATTAAAACAAAATTACAAACTCTAGCATTTTATGTGAATTTAGAGCTAGGTGCTCAAAAGAGCTAAATTCTTGATTAAGCACCTTAATGAAGTGGCCAGATGTTTCTCTGCACGTCCTGAGATCTCAGTTATGAATACTGAGCCCACCTAAACATGCTTGCCTAAAAGTCATTTCCCTTAGCTTCAAGTGGATTACAATAAAATATTAAATGAGAGAGCAGTGACCTGGGAGATAACAATGAAGATTAATATGTGAGCTGCATCACTTAGGTGCATACATACATACATACATATATATATATATATGAAGGTATCTCAGGAAAAACAGTGGCCATTGGATCAACAAAATATCCTGTGGTTAAAAACGTATGAAATCAATACAATGCTAATCTGATTTTTCAAAGATCTCTATCCAAGCTATCAAAATGACCAGGAGGCCTCACATCCCACAGCAAGGAAGAATAATTTTCCACAGGAGCCACGTGTTTGTTGCACACCCACCTCACTTGTGCCCAGTCACAGATACTGGTGAGGGCCCAGCTGGTCAGAGGTGATGCTTTATTGCTACCTCAAAACATATACAAATCAAGTTATGTGTCTTCATGCAAGGCTTGAAGGAGCACATTTCCCTCTGGCTCTAAGGCAGCGTTTTGGTTTAACAGAGACTGATTTCTCAGCCTGAAGGGAATTCAGGCCTCAGTGCAAGGACAAGCCAAGGCCTTTGCAACTTAAACTTTCAACACTGAGCTTAAATCATGTTTATGTTTTACACCAGACTTCCACTGACCCTCTAAGGCTCCATTCCAGCTGCTCTGGAACCTTCATGGAGGACCAAGACTGAGAAGCAGCAGTAAAGAGATTAATATGATTTTTTCAGGTACAAATTTAAAGACAACCTGGCTTCTCTCTGCTTGGCTTGTACAAATTCAGGCAGAGATCCTTTACCACACTTCATCCATCATGGAATGGCCATGAAAAAAGTCCAAATGGGCTGGGGGGCTCAAAAAATCTGAAATTCTGTGCACTGAAGCTGAAAAGCCATGTTTTGTGGCTGGGTATTGTAACAGCCTCAACCTCAGTACATTTAATTAAATGAAAATCTATACTGCAGACTTTTTAGTTGTTTGTTTTTGGGGTTTTTTTGTCCCCAAAATAGAAGAATTTTCTCATGTGAAGCAAAATTCAACAACAACAACAAAAAAAGATACTATCACAGCAAGGAAAATGGCTTAGAATGACTAAGTAATTAATATGGGTCCCTTGATTAAAGTCAATTTGCCTTCAAGATCTTGACTTACTTAACTTTCACTCATTAAAAAAAAAAAAGTTATTTCAGTGCAATCCTTGATAAAAGGGAAGAGAACCCTCAGCTCTCCTCTCACCTGTCTGGCTGGAATTTTTCCCTCTAAGATAAAGAGGGATCCATCTGCTGGTCCCCAACTCAGGATATAAGCAAAGGGATCTGAATATCCTCACCAATCCCACATCCAGCCCTGGAGTGGGCACAAGAGCAGATAATTATATTTTTGAGGTTACAGCTCTGGCCTGGCCAAAGCAGCTGGGATGGAAAAGAGACTCTGAGCATCATTACACAGCACCACTTCATTTCAGAGAGCTGACCATCAAAACTAGAAATGCTGCTTGGAATTAGGGAATACTTCCACAAGCCACCACCATTTATTAGTTGTGTGGAATTCTGCCTCCTAAACTCTGAGCTCAATAGGTGCAGCTTTTCCTCTACAAAATCACCTGCACCACCACAGCAAATGTTCCTCTAATCAAAAGTGACTTTACTTAGATTCCACCCTTATAATCCTGAAAATGTCATACTTTTGAGATGTCAGCAAGGGAACACTTTCACGCATTCTTATCTAGGAAATGTAATTTTTTTATCTCAGAAGTTATTGAATAAACTGTTTATTTTGAAAGATACTTTGACATGCTTCTGCAATTTAAAGATATATTGTGAAATAACATTTTCAAGATCAGAAAAAAACCAATATAATATTTTTAGAAAGATCTGTTTATAGTTACTGGGTTGAAATTCAGAAATACCTGAATTAAAATGCTCAAAAAAGAAAAAAAAATACTTTGTGCAATTACATGCATCAGGCTGGGGGGTTTCTTCCATACATCTCCGTCAAGTGTTAAATTTCCTTTGTGAATTGACTTTGATATCTCCATGAAGGACATTGCTTCCTGCAAAAACACCTACTAAGAGCTTTATTAATTGCAAGAAGCCTGCATTCACAAAAAAACCCCAACCCTACTTGGGCAATAAATATCTAATGTAGTACCATGCACATCAGCTCAAGTGAATTTACATAGCTAGAAACAGCTGTTCAGAATACTGATAGACTCAAAGAATTTACTATTCACCATCACCTTCCTTTGAAATATTTGATTAACCTAGAAAGGCACGAATTCAATCAGTCAAAGCCTGCAGAACCCATTCAGTGTAAGGCAAGCATTTGTGCTGTTAATAAGACTAATTGCTATCAATCAATTTGTTTCACTACCAGTGGAGATGAAAAACCTGGAGCAAAGTAATGCCTTGCCTTCAGAAAGAAAAGCAAAGCAGAAAAAGAGATCTTGTGGATATTTGGCCTTAAACATTCTCAGCTGGGAAAAGTGCCTTTGTATCCGCAAGTATTTGAAGCCTCATCAGAAAAGGCATTTTAATTTCATGTTACAGGTAAAGACATTAAATACAGTTGCCCAACTGCTCCTGAGGAGCTGGAATTGTCACTGGCAAAGGCTGCTTGAAGACTGAGGCCTGGAAATGCAAAGGGTTTTGGTCTGTCTTCCTAAACCATTCTCCACATCAGCCACAGCACAAACCATCCCTGTCCCTGCTGCCCCCACCCTCTGAGTCCAGGCCTCCCAGGGTTGTGCAGCATCTCTTCTTCTGGACTTGGTGCTGAGAATATTCCTTTTAAAACAAATATTATCCTGCTTAATCTTTCCAGATTTCATTGTGGCTGCCACTGTAACCACACCATCCAGTGGCAAATGAACTCGTGCGCACAGGGAGTAGATGCAGCACCTAAAGCAGATTTATATCTTCCCTTGATATTATAACACTAACAAGTTTAGTACTCAAGAGTTGCAGGCTTCCCAGTGGCATCTTTATGAGGCCCAACTGATTCTCCACCAAAATTTATCTCCGCTTCAGCATGTTCCCCAAACCACAATCATAGACACAATAAATTTAAAAGCTCCTTTATATGACACAGACACTTCTCAATGCTTCCTTTACGTGGCACAGAAGAGATAGCACTTCTTTTTATTTGGCAAAACTCTTTCTTGGTACTCACAAGTATTTTGTAGTTTGGAAAATACAAATATTATGGAGGAGAAAACCAATTTATTGAGTTAATTGTCTCCGAGCCTGACGGATGTGTTTTCATCAATAAGACCTCAATTTCTTCTGTTCATTCAAAACCCAGCAGTGAAATTTATACACAATAGTGTTAACATGGAATGGTGTCCCATGGTAAAATCCAAATGGCTCCTCCAAATTCACAAGCAAGGGTGAATGTAGTCCACTACACGTTTTCACCTTGAC
Source organism: Sterrhoptilus dennistouni (assembly GCA_013397095.1). NCBI lineage: Eukaryota > Metazoa > Chordata > Aves > Passeriformes > Zosteropidae > Sterrhoptilus > Sterrhoptilus dennistouni. The sequence continues at coordinate 48,054 of VWZU01013641.1, read as the reverse complement.
CTTTAAAGTAATGACCTCCATTTGAGCAAATAATCTGCAGAACTTCATAAAACCTGACCAGCTAATGTGTTTTCACCTGAGACAACTTCAGAAGAGAAATATATCACATTATTGCTGAAGTCTAAGTTGAAGAAAGCTTTAGCTGTAAACATAGCTGTTCAAAAGATAAATATTTAAACAGAATCTTCATGTCAGAGTCTATAAAATATAATATTCACCACTTGGTTGTGAGCCAATGGGAAATTTTAACAGAGAATAGACTACTTCTTTTCAGATATTTAAAGCAAATTAACAATGACAGTAATGTAATTTTCTTGGCACAACTCTTCTTCATTTCTTTTCAGCTGTCTCCTGCTAAATCTTTAGAGAAGTTTAAACTGATTTCAAGAAATCTTGAAGAAAAAACCCTGCACTTTGCTATTATATATCTTTCAGGTGTTCACAGAAGTGCAGGGGAAAGAACATTTGCATTTCCACTTAAATGCTCTGTTTATACAGAGGCGTAGATGGGAAATGACAACATACATTTTTTTGGGACCATAAATATTTACCATTACTAAACTGAGAAGTTGGTTTTGGGCTGTGACCTGTTTCAGGCAACTTGTGCAGGAAATCTCCTACATAAGACTCTTGTAAGGAGGGCAGCCATTGAAGAACTACTTTGATACAAAGACTAATTAAAGGGTGTTTCAAGTTCACAATTAGTGAAGCAACTACTTCAACAGAACCCTTTCCAGAATTCTACTTACTTAGTCTAACAGTGATTCTGTGCTGTAACCAACTTCTTTGAAAATACCTCTCATTGCCTCAAATCATTGTTCCATATGTGAAATACTATAAAATAAACTCGATAATGGAGAATTCTCCATTATCCACTGAGGCCAACAAAATTATTTTCTTTAGATTCAGTTGGGTTGTGAGGGTCTTCCTTTTTCTTCCAAAGCTTGATAAAAACACCTCTGAATTCAACTCGTCTTTGACTTCACTTTAGTAGTCCTTGAAAGATATACCCAGAGAATACTTGATTCAGAGCTATAAATCATAGATGTCATAGATGAAGTTGAGTTACAGCTTTCAGAGTCTTCTGTATTGAATGGAGATTTATGCTGTTGAGAAAAGACCTCAAAAGAATTTGGACTTTGGGCTCTGTCTTGTCCAGTTCCTGCTGTCTCCCATTGCAGATCCTGGCCAAGAGCCAGCCCATTCCTGCAATTTCACCTAATGTCACTCACTCCTTCTCTGTAATGTCTTTCCAACAGCACCATCCCCATTATTTACTGCAGAGCACTGGCTGTATAAAATACAGAGGTACTGTAGGAACTTCTGATCTCTTTTTATCTGCTTCTGTCAAGATATTCATGCCACAAACCTCTGGATCTTTGGGGAACCTTATGGTCCCACAATGCCTGACTACACCCTTAATTCCCCAACTCTGTTCCTAGCAATACCAATTAATACAGGTCACATCATTTGTGGTAGAGCACAAGGCAATGGAATTAAGCCTCTTGAAAGCAACCTGACTTTCAGGGCTCTCTGCCAAGAAACCTAATTGCTATAACCAATCATTTGCAGAAAACACAGAAAACCAGCTTGATGGTAGAAACAGTGCTGGTCCATTGGAGGAGGAGGAGGAGGAGGGAAATCAAAGCAAGACAGTTTAGGTGAAGCTATTAAATGAAATGAAAACAACATTGGTAGGTTTTGTCTTAAATAATCAAATCTATGACTACGTTCTCAGAGGGGTTGTCTGTTTTCCTAACATCTCCATTTTTCATGCCAGGGTTACAGCTGACGCAGCAGGAAGATGAAGTTTTGGGAAAGATGATTTTTTGATCTCTTACTTTTGAGAAGAGTTTTGCGAAAGCTATCTCATGAAAATAATGCAGACTTCTAGCATAGATACTTACAAGAAGGCAGCCTCAGAGTTGCACTGCAAAAATCAAAGTAATCACATGGAACTACTTCTTAATTTCTTACATTATCATTATCTAGTATTGGACAAAAGTTGCTTCAAGGAAAGTGTAGTCCATCCCAATAATTGAGGGGGTTATGAAGCAGCTGATGTTGCTTTTCAGAAATCACATCCAGGGCTGGTTCATTTTCTCTGGAGGTTGAGCAGTGCTTGGACTCTACAGCTCAACCTTTGCCAGGTTTCTGTTCCGGATAAACAGCTTTGTAATCCACTGAAACAACAGAGCAGGGATAGCAGCTCTTCTTGGTATTCCTGGATACATCTGTCTAAAGATAAGCTGCTTTCACAGTTTTTTTGGTTGGTTTTTTTTTTTAATATTTTATATTGAGATATGGTACCAATTAAGATACAATTGCAGCTATTTTAAAAATTTTCTCTCTTTGAATTATTGTATAAATAGATTTTCCATAACACCCCTCTTAAAATAACTCAATTAATGTAATAATTAGCACCAAGTGCATTAACCATTCCTTAATTAATAGTTCCAAATGCCCGTATTTTCCTTTATGCAAATAAGCAGCTATGTCAACAAAGTGCTAGCAGAGGGTGCTCTATTAAAGAAAGACATTAGGAGACTTTCAGCTTTGTTTTTCCCTTCTTCTCTCAGCCATCTCCATTAATATAATAAAATTCTCATTATAAAATCATTAATGTAAATGCAAATAAAGTTTTACATTGTTAATGTCCTCACCAGATCCTTAATCACTTGCCAAGTCATGCTGCATTAAGTATAACATCGATTACACATGATAAGAGGGGATGACTTAGGAGATGCTGCATTACCTCAGACTCAGAACAATTCATAGGACATAGTGGGCTTTGTGTTCAGAATTATTTTTCTGTGTTGTTCATGTGCTACAATTTTAAAAGCCCTAACTAAAAATGTTAGGCTTGATTGTGGATTTCAGCCCTGTACTTCCTGACCTCTCACTGCCCTTTCCATGTTACCCTTATCCAGCTCAATCCTCCCTCCCCATCCCTTCACAACTAACCAGGGAGAAATGATGAAACCTCCATTCAGGGATTCAGATTAAACGATGCAGCATGAAGCTACTGAATGCATTTCCATCACAATGCTTCTCCTGCAGCCACACTGCATTTTTCCATTTATCTGGGGATCATTAGTGTGATATTGGCTCTAGTCACCATGAGACATCAAGACAGAACTGAGCTCACCAACCACCAAATTAAAAGAAGCAGCTCCTGCACAGCACAGACAAATCTCTCTGATACAAGGCAACAGGGAGAGACAATGTTGCAGCCATATTTTCAATTTTAACTCCTAGATATTGGTACTGAAAAAATACATGCATACATATTGAATTATTGCTGTATTACTTTTAAAAGAACTGCTGCGTACACTTTAAATGTGTGAACATGGTGTGACTGGAGTGCAAAAGAAGGTCTTGATCTGGTATCTCATTTTTCTGTGATTCCTACCTACTCAAAGCTGGTTTTGTTCTTCCAGAAGAAAATAACGAGGGCTATTCTAATTAATTACTCCAAGAAGGAAGGGGGCTGATTGCACAAATAATCATAAACATTTCAGAGAAACATGTAAAGTAGGAAGCCAGATACAAGCAGAAAAGTGAAAATAGCTCTTCCAGATTTGAGAAGAAGAGTGTATTTTAATGAAAGAAGTTCATAACTCCTGGTCTTAAACTGCGAAAGTATTTTTTTCATAACCCCTCAAAAAATCAAAAGAACAAAAAAATTGGGGCCAGAGACTTTGGGTAAACCAGCATAAAAAAAATGGAAACTGAGTTTCTCAACTTCTGACATTCACCATCTATTAAACCCACAGCTAAGTGCCTATCTCCAATTAACCTGGATCTAATCATGGAATGACAACCTATTGCCATGGTTAGTCTATCAGCAACCCATTTGACAAGTGTTTCCAGCCCTGCTTTATGTGACCAAGAATTGCATGCTATTTAATGGCAGCTGAAAGTTAAACAAGAAAATCAATTCCTCTAAGAAACTCCTTATAAACAATTTTTAAAGGGGAAACACTATTAAAGTTGCCAGTCAAGTATTTGAATGCCAGACAATGCCAAAATTGAGGTTGTCTGTGCAACTTGAATTCAGCCTTTTGGAGACTTTCCTGTGTGTGTGATCATACATTCTTTAATTACAGAGAGCAATATCCAAATGAGTTCTGCCAAGAGACATGCCAGTCTTCTGAAGTGAGACAAAGGAAATTATCTCCTTTTCATCTTGACTCACCGTGTGATGCAGTCATTGTTAGCATATTGTACCTCCTATTTCCAGAGGGGCTTCCCAGATTTACAGCTTAGAGAAGCACTGAATACCTGAGGCTTTCAAGTTAGTGAAGGAATGGCAGTGAATGCTCTCAACATCTGGTGAGTGCATTGAGGATAGAGCAGGGGAGAGAGAAAAAAGGTGAGGAAATGTCGTGGTTTGATATGGACCAAAATAGGAACCCATGAAAGTTGTTCACTTACCCTCTCCTGCTACAGTTGGGCAGAGGAGAGGGAAAAAAATTAACAAACCTCTCATGAATTCTGTTCAGTTCAATAACCTCCATAAGACAAGAAAGCAAGTGGTGCAATGGCTGCACACAGTAATATACCTACCTTATATAAAAAATGCTGTATTAGAGGCTCTGGTGATCAGAGGGATAGCTCAGAAACAGAATTATCTGTGTCTAACTGGACTTGGACTCTGTACTAACCTTGCACAGATTATTCAAGGTTTACCTGTATCATGCAAAACACCATTTAGGAGGCTTTTGAGCTGGCTGGAAATGAGCCAGCACCAGAACGGAAGGCAATGCAGCAGCATTAGCTTGATTTGGGTGTTCTGCTATGCTACACTCTTGGACTACTACATAGCTTGGACTGCAAGCTCTACTACAGCTTGGGCTTAGGACGTAAAGAAAGCAGCTCAGTCAGAGCCAGCTCAGGTGTCTTTACATCACAGTGGATCAGGAAGTCAAACACATGTTAAAAGTGCAGCTACACTCAGTGCCAGCTGCTGGAGTTACTAAGCTGGTCCTTCACAGCCCTTTCCTCTTCCCCTCCTCTGCCCCAGCAGAATCACCCCTGCCCTGGGGCCAGGCTGCTGAGCCCACAGAATTTTCAGCTGCTGCAGGAGTCAGGATGAGCTCTGGCAGCAGCAGCAGCCTCAGATGAGCTTGAGGTGGCTATTCCAAAAAGGGGACAAAGGCATTTCACTGTCCCCAGAGAAGTATCAAGCAGTGGGGACAGGGAGTCAGGAGTAATCTGCTGGACCAGGGCATGCCAAGGCATAAAGAAGGAACACACATCAAGGAAAAGAAACAAGCATTCACTGGTTTTAATCTGCCTTCTTTTACTTCCAATACGAGCAGCAAAGTATTTAGGAATCACCTGTCCAATTTTTGCACATGGAGCTTTAGGAAGGAGCTGGATTTGTTGCTGTGGAGGTGGCTGGGAAAGCTCAAGAAGAGAAATGAGATAATGAAGCAGAGACATTACCTACTGGATAGAATGACTGCAGGAGGGTCACCTGTATGTCTGGAGAAATAGTGCCATTTAATTGTTGGAAGGTTAATATTTAAACTTCTTTCATGCCCAGCTGGCAATTCACAAGGCCATGGCTGAGGCTTATGTATTTTCTTTTTCCCTTCCCATGTGAAGTGACACAGATTCAATTCAAGGCTGAAGTTCAGAGTGGATTCAGGCTCAAAAGATCTCAGAGCAGCCAGGGCAGCTGTAAAGTCACAACTGTGCAAACCAGAGGCAAAGCAAAAGGATGAAGAAAGGGGTTTTGTAATTTTCGTGCTTTTTAAATTCTTAGACAAAGAAAACTTGGTATTATCCTGTGATTCACCAATCATTTATGGAAAATTTTCAGCTTCAGTCTTCTCCAAACCCCTTAAAAACCAGATTCTTCACAGTGCAACATTCCTACCTCCTGGAGTTCAATCCTATTAAATCAAGCTTGTCCAGGCAGTCTGTTTTGCACCAATTATACTGCCAAGTCACAGGCCTTGTCACAAAAAGAAAAACCTCATTACTTTTTCAATAGAACAGCTAAAAGTAAAGTGGAATTTACACCATACTGCTTTCCTATTAATTCTCACTGTCTCATACTTTTTCTTTCAAAGCTGTTTACATCGGAATAAATGATATATTTACAGTGCCAGCCTTGTTAAACAGTGTAACACTCAGCTGATATTCAAGGAAAGATCTGGAAAGAGAACAAGATGGAGCAACATGGCCCACACTGGCAATTTGAGTCTTATTTTCAAGTTTCAGCAAAAGCCTGCTGGTAACCAAGAAAAATTGTAACTTGTAATGAAAGCGAGTTTTCTTCTTAACACAGCTGTATGGGTGTTTTGGCAGCACATATACTGCAGATGCACACACTCACTTGGGGATTGATTATCTGAGTGAGAAGGGCAAAAGAACAAGATCCGATTCAATTCCACAGCCTGCCCGGCCTCCTGGTGCTGTGATATTGCCTGGGTGGTTGGAGGTGTTACATGAGGAGTTGTATTTGTACAATTCATTCTTACTGACCAGCACCACTTGCCCAGGAAGTTCCCAAATCAAAGGGCCAGGGAAAATGCTGGTTTAAATTGTTTGTTTGAGCAAAGAGACACTGCTAGATATGACCAAATACAGATCCAGGTTCAAGCAGAATTTGGTTTGTTTAGATGTCCTACCACTGCTTGGGTCACTCTGGCACATGGGCAGAGCAGGTCCATAATCAACAGTGTAGAAGGTGTCTCTCCCTAGAGAACTGAACAATTCAGTCTTGCCAGCAAGAAACCATCTCCACATAACATCACCCAACACAAATATATACTTGTTCTGCTTCTACCGTGTGTTTTCTTTTTGAAGAGCATAAGAAAGGCTGCAAGAATGCTTCACTCCACTCTCCATCCTGGCTGAAAGTGGGGAAACATGCCAGCATCCTTTTGAACCACAGAACTCTGGGAAGTTTTGTTATCTCTGGGGACACAATCTTCTGTTTGCATGATAAAGCTCTGTGCTACTGAGCTGTTCCAGCCTGAGCCTGCAAATCCCTCCCTGTGTAGTTAACAAAGAGAGCAGAGTGTGATGTTGCTGGTGGGCAGAGTGCCTTCCAGCCAGAGCCACCAAACAGCTGCTTGAGGAGCTCCCAGAAGCCTCACCCTTAACACTCAGGATCAGCACTGGAGGAAGGCACACGAGATGCCAGGCTCACAATTTAATGTGATGGAAATGATAACAGAGACTGTTCTGACCCACACTCCTCATTCCAGTGAGTGCACCTGAATGCTTAATTGTCATCTGCTGTTCTCATGGGCACTGCTGTGCCAGGGATCAGGGCACTGCCTTGGGAAGTGTGATGGATCCTGTGGATCTGAGCGGAAAACACTCTTTCCTTGTCACATTTAATGTCAGCAGCAGAAAAGCAGAAGCCATTTCAGGGCCTGAATTGCCAAGAGGAGGAGAGAGGACAGAATTTACTCAAATTCATGGGGATTTTGTTGTTACTGTGCTATGCACTGAAGCCCCAGGACAAAGAGGCTTCACATGGCTCACAGGGCACCCATATGTAGGGGTGTGGAATTGAGTTTTTTAATTCTTTGTATAATTTTTATTAAGGTTTTGTAAAGTTTCATTCCTAACCCCCCACATCCCCCGTTCCTAGGCCCGGGCCAGCCCATTGTATGCCTCTGATAGCCTTGGCCTCAGTTGTTAAGAATCTATTATATCTTATCTGGGTGTACACCCAAGCATCTTAATGGCTCTGGCCAGGCCAGGCGGCTCTGCCGAGGCCTCAGGCAACATCCCACCCCCTTCAAACCCTAAATGGTAATGCCACATCCCCTCCTTTGGGTCACTCCCCTTAATTTGTATTCAGTTCCACCCCTGTTGATAAGAGCAAGACAGACCAAAAATCGGTCTCCAGTCCGTCACTCGGACACACACTCAAGCTTTGACCACCTGGGCTTCTGCCCTGAACAAACACCTTCTTTACCACCGATTGTGAGTCGCTCCTTCTCCATAATAAAGCATGCTTCTGCCCGGGTCCGGACCTGCCTAAAACTTCACGATATCACGACAGAGCCCAGCAAGCCTGAAGGCTCTCTGGGAACGGTGATACCCATCTGTGCCCTCAGCCCTGCCTAGTGCTCAGTGTGGCTCCATCAGGGCAGCACCTGGACCTACACATTGTCTAACAGGAATCACCACTAAATCTACTGCCTTTTAGTGCTCTCTCACCCTCCCTGCTCTCTCACGGAGGTTCCCCCTCCAAACCAAGCAGGCACCTAAGCAATTCACACACTGGCCATGTCTTTGTCCCCAGTGTGTTGCTGGACCTTCTCAGGGTTTTAATTGGTTTTTTTCTCTCTCGAGATTCCAAGGTTGGTGGTTCGTGTGGGCACGAAGGGAGTGATTTTCCCTCTAGACCTCTGAAGGATTTAGAGTCTGCTGTCTGTGTCTCTGTGTTCTGTGCTGAGCTCGGTGTTTGGCGCGAGAAGGATGAGGAGTCTCAAGGTCTTGGTTTTCTTGTTTCTCGCGTTATTAGTTCTTATCTTACAATTCTCTGTGTCCAGCCAAGATGTTCACAGCAGCCTCGACATGAGGTGACTCCCCCCCGTGATGGGAGGTCACTACCTCTTATACAGATAACTATGTACCCATTGTTTACAATTCTATGCCAATGTCTATCACCTATACTAACAGGGTAATTTCTACTCTGATCCAATCCACTGAAACTACTTTGTGCCCACTCACTGCAGAAGATGGATGCCAAGGGAGAAGAAGAAGAACCCAGGGCATTGCCCTAAAACCACCATCTTGTCCCCTTTGCATCTACATTCTAAAAACCCAAAACTACAAAATCTTCTGCACAGTGATAACTACACTACTGTCAGTCACACATTTGTGACTTGGAATTCTTCTCTCTGTTGGATGTTTTTCACAAGGACCAAAATCAAAGATTGTGTCTTCCTGGGCTCTGTGCCTGGCAAACCCCCCTGCACAGACCCCAGACCCTCTTTATCGGGTTCCAGGCCTCTCTACCGAGGTCTGTGACTTTCCAGGGCACCCAGAGGGTTGCCCGGGACTCCAGCAGGACCTGACAACAGAGGCTGGTTTGGGAACAAGTCTCAAATGCAATCAGCTCATCGTTTCAGAGAAAATAATGCTTCAGAGAGGAGGGCAGGCCCATCCTTCTAAATGTCCCAAGTTCCTTTTAGCAGTGACTCACAGGAAGCAGTTTGCATTATTAACCTGATCTCAACACCCAGCAGTGGCTGCTGTGAGCTCTGGTGGAACCAGGCATCAAATGAGAGTGTTCTCACGTAATCCAGCTAAGCCAGATATGCAAAAGATCAAATATTAGAACATGTTAAATATACATGCACTGATTTCAGACATGCAAGAGAAACATTGACCTGATTCATCAGGATTGTCTCAGTTTCCTACATGGAGATGTTCCAAAACTTTAAAAAGACACCTCTATTCTTTATTAAAAATTCCTTGTCTTTATGAAAGTGTATTACATGGAGGGTGTTCATGAACCTGATTTATTTCACTTACCCAAGGAAGATTTATTAAAACAGGAAGAGACTTAAGAATGTATAAAAAATATTGAGCTATATAGGAGTGTGCCAAAACTATCCTCCACTGCTTCCTTCTTTTAGAAAGGCTATTTTCTACATTTCTAATTATTATTTTCAACTACACAAAATAAAGGGGGGTCCTCCCAGCCCCATTTCTTTATTCTCTTCCTTCTAATAGCTGTCATTGAGTGTACTGAGTGGCTGCAAGGCTTCATGAAGCAATAATCAAAGAAAATATTGGTATAAAAGAAGAAAGACAACCAAGGAATTTGGATTGTATGAATCTGAAGGGTGCCATTATGAGCCCCCTACTTTTTAAATCACTGGTTTTTTTGTTTAGCTGGTTTAACATACATTCTTTCCTAGAGTACCTTGAAAACAATAAAATAAAGGAAGAAAAGAAAATAAACCCACCTAAACAGTAACAGCATTAGTGCATTTTCTTTTGCAAAGTTACAGTTTAAAGAAACTTATCTGTTTAAAGATAGAGAGTGGGATGAAGTTCATTTTTCAATTATTTGGGTTGGCAACACCCTACCTGTTGAAAACACACCCAGGGACACTTAAACCTGCTGTACCCTGTCCTCATCTCTTCTGTAGCTGCTGACATGTGACTGACAGAAATGAAAGGGCGCATTAAATACTGAAGTTTCCCAGTCCTGTGTTCAATATTGAAGTTTCTACTTGTACCCTGTGTCTGACAGGGTAGTCACATCCTTATGAAAGAATAATGTGGCAAAGTTTGTCTCACAGAACTTCCAAGTGACATGTCTGGGTGCATCCCAGTGAAGTCCAGTTTGGCAGTCTCAAACTCAGAAGTGCCCTCAGAACAGGGCAAACTCAAGTCTTCTCTAAGCCTGATCCCTTTATGTTCAATCCTATGTGATTCTATGGAGTGTTCTGCAATTATTTCCTAGTCCAGACATTTTTCTGATGCACAAGGGGATTAATTTTCATTGATAAACCCCTAAAATATGGCCTGCCCATAACACTGTGTGTCAACTACACTATTAACATTTTGCTGTTACTGGAATTGAGCTGAACTCCTCCAATCAAGGCTGATGCCCCCAAAACAATTTTCTTCTTATCAAATTAGTGAGATGTCCTGGTTGCAGCTGGCAATCAGCTACCAGATAAATATCGCCATATCAGACCCCAAAACTCAACCAACCTAGAGGTAAAACAAGTCCTCAGATGAGGCAGGAATAGGTTTGATTCAAACCCAAGCAGGGACCTCAGCCAATCATGTTCAATCCAAAAAATAGACTATCACTGGCCAAGGAGCTGGGCAGTGTAAAACCCAGACCAAAAAACTGGCCTGTTCAGTTGGGATCCAGAAATCTCTGCCTCAGTTTATTCCTGGTTGGCATTTAAACAGCAGAAAAATAACATTAACATTTCCATGGGCTACTATGTGCCCCAACAATTTAAACGGGATTTAGCTTTTAAAGTGAAACTCTGTAGCTCTCAGAGCTTATTGTTTGTGGTAACTTTTAGTGCTGAAAAGGTCAGAAAAAGTATCAGCTGTGGTTCCTAAGTCCCAATCAAATGTAAATGCTCTCAGTTCCCAAGTCTGAAAATGCAATGATGTTTTCCTCTTTCTGTGGTTGCCAGAATAATGTCAGTGTCCATTATTCACTGGAAACTCCTCCAGTCTTAAACACTACCTTGGGTACACTGAGTTTTAAGATGCACATCCTTACTGAAGGATTTATTCCTCAGGCTTCGTTCAGTTCCATCCTCTGCTTCTTTTACCCACTGGAAATCTGTTGATGTGCCTGCAAACCACTGATCTCAACCTCTGACTACAACTGACCATGGAGAAATCCAAACCCCTTCCCTGTTTATTTTGGCTGAAGGCAGGACCAGGAACCCAGGGCAGTCCCTGTGTGCTGACACTCTCGTGGCATTAACAACCTGATCATTTCACATGCCTGAGAATGGCTGCTTGTCAGCATTCAAAACTGGGGCTCAGATGGATACAGAACACAATAACTATTAAAATTTCACATTTCCTCATATTTTTCTGGTAATTTCGCAGACAGAAGGACTCAGTTGTGCATGAAGAAGGCACAGTCAGCTCAGAGTCAAGGCCAGTGGCTTTAGGAGGACACGTAGGACATCCCAGGGAACACAGACTAAGGGATCAGCTGCTTGGAGAGGTGTTTTCCCCTCAAAATGAGGCAATCTGCAGCTGGTTCCTGTGCTACAGTAGTACGACAAGACTTTGATCTTTAAATATATATATATATTTATGTTTAAAATCCTTTCAGGATTCTCAACAAAAAGCTCCTCTTCAAAGCTGTTTTGCTAGAAAAATACTTTTCCCAGCAACTGAGTGTTTCAAGGCAACTTCCCTTCAGGACAAAAATAAGAGCATTTAGTAAAGATTAAAATGTTTTAATTTGGTTTCTTTTTTGAAAGGAATTTCTCCTTTACTTCAGGTAGCTCTGTTCAGATATTTCTTCTATGGTACAGCTGCACTGCTGATGTTAAATATAGCAACCTAAAATAATTTAATTTTTTTATAGGTGATTGGAAATTCTTTGCTTTCATTTCTATTGGGATTTTTTTTTACACAATATACCAGGAAGTGTTGATGCTGGGCCCTTTCTAACATCTCACTGCTGTCTCTGGGTAGGAAGGGAGGACCAGTATCACTTCATGAAGCCACATGAAGTTCCCCACAAAGCTACTTCTTTTACTTTACATCATCCCTTACTGAATAACTCTGTTTCTCTCAAAAAGGTGCTTTGTGTTTGCTCTGACCTCCTACACCCTCAGGATAATCTGAGGAAAGAAAAGAAAGAAGAGAAAACACAAGACAAAAGCAGTGGGGAAAAAAGTGAGATGTGAGCTCTAACCTCACCCAAGTCCCCACTCTGAATTCAGGATTACAGCACTGCATCCTGCTTTAAATATTTTGCTTGCAGGCAGCACAGAGAGGGACATAAAAGCACTTTGAATTATATCTGCCGAGATGATGTATCAGAGCAAGACAACAATGACTTTAAAAGGAACAGTTTATCCCTACAAAGTATTAAACTTTTGAAACATTTTTCCCCCTCTAGAGAAAAGCCTTTTAAATCACAATGCACTGAGTCACTGGATTAAACCCTGGGACCCCACTCTGCCACCACAGCTGATGAGCAGCTCCTCTTCCAGAGGAGTTATTCACACACTGCAACAGGGGAAAGGGCAATCCACAGCAGCAAGACTCTCTTATGCCTTCAAAAGAATTTATTTCCTGAGCAAAAATTGCGTGATATGGGGGTCACTAAAATTTGAAGGGATAGGATGAGGCCAAGAAGAAAGGGGAAAGAACCTGGACACAAACAGAGAAGAGAGATGATGTGACTGACTCAGAAAATGTCCCTGTCCTGTATTTTACCACAGCCTGTCTCTAACACAGCTGCAAAAGTACTGCTGGCAGGCACTCATGAAAATAAAACCTGATTGCTTGAGCATGCAGAGATAGCAGAGTCACAAATTGCCAGGGACACCAAAGCAGCTCCAGGACAAGCAAATGGTTAAGATCAGTATGTCATATTTTACTGATGATTTGTTTTGTGTGTGTGTTTGGCTTGGTTTTTTTTTTTCCATCTTTCTCCAGGATTTGATTACCTCTGTCAAAAGCCCCCCCACAAATGCCAAGTTAAGGCTGGGCACAAAGCAGCACATCCAGATCCATTATTAAATTAAATGTCCTATTTAAATACATGGAGTGAAACCGAAACAACTCTTATAAGAATCAATAGTTTGAATCTCATTTTCCCCCGCTTCCCCCCTTCAACCCAGTATGGAACACTGAGTATTGCAAAAATATATTTTTAGTTTGGAAACACTTCCAGTGAAATAAGCATGTAAGCAGCAGATCCAGGGCTAAACCTGAAGATTTTAAGTTTGCTAGCTCCCCAGCTAGCAAACTACCAAGCCAGAGGTGGAAAAAGCTTCCATGACCAAAACCCCTTCATATCCCTGCCATATATGAGTTAGAGCGCATGTGTTTTACTCAGTACCACAAGCTCCAATGTATTAAAAAACCCATTTCAGACCTCCTCCATGAAAGCCAAACAGATAGGGTTACATGTACTTTGTTTATTCCAAGATTCAGTGAAAAGGTTTGCACAGAGTCAGTACTGAACCTAAATTCATTTTACTCATTCTCATTTTGGAGTATAAAATGAAATTAGCACAGCTCCATCTTCCAAACATAAAATTGTGTTGGTATGTGAAAAGCAGCCTGATTTGTAAATATCTATTACGCGCCACTTGTGCATAAGTAAGGATGCAATTAAGCAAATTCATCCTGCATTTGTGCTCTTTGGTTGCCAGAAATCTTTACCACAGGAGCAAAAGCTGCCCCAGCTCACAGGGAGCCTGGGCTGAGGTTTGAGCCCAGCTGTGTAACCCTCAGCCCCTTCCCTCCTGCATTCCTATAAGATCTGACCTCAAACAAAAATTCAGATATGGCCCAGAAATATTGCTGCAATTCCTCGTCTCCAAAACCAGCCTTAAATACAATTTCTGAAAACCAAGAATGAAAAGATTAAGAGGTATATTGATTTTCAAGGTAATTCAAAGCACAAAACACTGAGCTTAGTTAATGTTTTCGCACAAATATTATGGGAAACCTAATTTCCTGTTTAATGAATGATGAACCAACTGCCCTGACTGCCTGACACTATTTGCCTGCTGCTGAATGTACTTCAGGCTACTTTTCAAACCTCATGGTGCCAGGACAGCCCTCCCTGTAACTGGGACAATTTCTATGAAAAAATAAGTGTCTTGTAGGAGGCAGCTGGTTGGAAATGGAACACCACAGACCTGAGTCTGACTTGCAGCTTCCTTTATGATCAGCAGCAAGTTTTAAGTCAGTCAAAAATCTAATTCATTCTAGTGCAACCCGCTTTTTGCCTACCTGAATGCCAGTGTAAATTTGGCTTATATTGGTTAGGGCTGCTCCTGCCAATTACCTCCAAAAGCCACATAGACATGAGCAGCACATTTACAGAGAAGCAAATATGTGTAAGGATGAGATGGAAGGAGGGTTTATTGGATGGGTAACACTGACTCACACAGGTGGAGCCTGCTTTGGGTCACAGATGTGGAAGCAGCAGCTCCTCCTGTCAGTCTGGAAGCCCCCGAGGGTGACATTATGGTGCTTGTATCCCAAGTTGTCTGTTCTGTTTGTGTTGGATATTGTCTTCAGTACCTTTCAGACTGGTTCTGAGAGAGAAGCAGGGAGAAGGAGAAGCTCAGGGTTTGTTTTCAGAAACTGCTCTGACTTCTCCACATTCTGTTCCTGGACTATCTACCTACCTGTCTGCAGCATGGACAGACAGCAGGACAGGGATCTCCTGTGCTTTTAGTTAGTTTAGCTAGCTGAGGCAGAGAAGCTTTCTGGACTGTTTTTTCCTTTTTATTGGGACTGTTTAAACCTGTTCTGGACTGAAAACCCAGAGGAGCACCAGGAGCTCACACCAGGGCCTGGACCTTGGCATTTTCCATCACCAGAGGGACTGATAAGAGATTGGGTGATCTGAGCTACACCCACAGCAAGGACTTTCTCAATTTTGCCACCTCTCTTCAGAACGAGAAGTTTTATTGTTCCATTTTTTTTTTTTTGTGCTTGTGGGCACTTTGTTTGTTAAAAAAAAATAGGTTTTTCCACTTTTCTCTAAGGAGATTTTTTCTCCCAGACCAACTGAGGGAGGGGCCATTTGGGTTTGCCCTCCAGAAGAACCCCATGCAGAGGTTTCCTCCCAAATTTGCCCTAAAACAGGACAGTGGCTCAGGAGCTGAAGGGTATCAAGTTCACATCTACCTCTGCACAACCCAAATTAGGATTTAACATCTCTTGAAAATGAGCAGCACTCTTCTGCAGATGAAGCACTAACAAAACCTGATCTCCTGCAGTCTTTAAGACTAAAAGCCAAGTATCACAACTAGAAGGTGGAAATAAAGGCCTTTACATTATTCATGCCAGTCTTTAAAATGCCAGGTATGTCACTAATTATAACAGCCAGGTACCAAAAGTGACTGTTACAATAGAAAAGTAACTCTGTGCTTAATTGAAAATTTGCCGTGATGCTTCTCTGAGTTACTCTTCACCAAGAAATGAAACAGCCTAATTGGCTTCACTTTTGTGTGTAACTAATCTTGGATCTTTTCCACTTCCCAATTCACATGCACTTGCTGTAGGCTGGAGTGTTTGATTTTTTGTATAGGAGAGCTCTCTCTCTCTCATTTGGGAGGGGAAGAAGGCTCCCAGTGCAAATAATGACACTGGAATTACCGAGCTGCTGATGTTTGATTTTGCAAATGCTAACTTATAAAATGAAGACTTTTTAGTCCAAATTGACCACATAGTTTGTCCTTAAAAATCAAGTAGATGCAAAGTAATTAAATATTGCAAGTTACTGGATACATAAAAAAGTTTTTTGCTTGACGCAGACTAGAAAATTAGGAAAGCAGGGATGTCGCAAGACCTATTCAAAGAAAATTTACTTGAAGTATATGCCTCTTAGTTCAGAAATAACATCTCCAATGGTAAAATTCTTGTGTGTTAACTTGAGGGAAGCTTGATAGGTTTTTTTTTATTTTAGCACCGATCCAAAAATTCCTAATGCTGGCAGAATATATTCCAGACATTCTAGTTCAGCATTTTTAGTGCTTGGAATTATGCAGAGAGACAATATCTTTTATTGTAAGCGATGTTAAAATATAGCAATTAACAACAAACTGCTTGATTGGCAAGTTTGATGCTTTCATTTGAAAGTGGACTCAGCTAATTAAAACACTATTCTACTGCAATAACACTTTTAACATAAATACAGAGTCATCACACACAACAGTTCACACTGGGTACCACAAGTTAATTCTGGCAGCAGTACTGATGCCCAGATTCTCATTTTTTGCTGTCATGTGTGTGACAATAACCCTGGAAAACACTGAGGCGTGGCTCTGAATATGAGTTTATGTATCACAGAGGCACAGACCTTCTGATCCAGTTTAAAGCTCAGATCAAGCAGTACCATGCAGCAATCAATACTGAGCAATACTCAAACTCCCAACAGCTTTAGTTGGTGAGGAACAGCATTAAGAAACAAAAATTTAGCTCATGCAGTTTGTACAGTGCCACAGTTGAATTCCAGAGGTACAGGAGGAGCCTGGCAACACTTCACCCTCAGCTGTTCTGAGAAATGATGTGAACCACCTCCCTGCTCCAAATTCTCTGTCCAGGGGTGAATTTTACCTTGGCCAAATCCAGCTTAGGATCCTGGTTTGCAGAGAACTTAAGGAGCTGCTCTGGAAAATATGGAGTTTGACTGAAGAGACCTAAGAGCAGCATCACTGACTCTGATGAGCAGGGTTTGTCCCAGATAGGCAGAATTTTCAGTAGGGACAGAGTTTCCTAAAACACAGTCAATGGAATTGTAGATAGGAGAAACCAAAGCTTCCCTAAGCAGCATAATTTAATACCACTTGGCCTAATTCATCTCCTTGGAAGATGTCCCAGCTTAGTAGATTTTTTAATTAAGGATATCCTGATTACCTACTGAGGTGTCTGTAGGTGAGCATTCAAGTGACATTAAAAATAAAATAGGAGACATGAGAAATGTGTTTACTGGGCCCTGCCACTTTAGAAACATGGGATGGTTCAGCTGTCAATGAAAATTAAAGGACGTACATGGTTTTCCAGATGGATCTCTGTTGGTAACTGCAGACAAAACAGGAATAATGATAACCATGAGGTCAAGCTACCTTTCACCTTCAAAAGTGATTCCATATGAACTAATGAGAACTGGACCTGGTGGAACAGAGCAAAATTGTACCTTCAAGGACAGAAAGGCTTGAAAAGACAGGCTGTTTAATTTCAACAGTGCTGACATTTTCAGTCCATTTTTGTCACAGATGCTCCTGTGAAGATCTGCTTGCCTTAAAAGTGTGGAACAGTTAAAACCCAACAAATGTTGGGCAAACTGCCTTGAAAGACTAAGCTAAAAATCTAACTTTACCAAACATAAAGTAGCTCAGGTCACTTCACCTCCCTGAGTTCCAGCCCACGTGCTGATGCCTTGGTGAGGCACAGGAATTTCTGCTCACACAGTTCTGCATCTATATTTAGCAGTACTTGCTGTGGCATTTTCTATAGAAGATGTGGACTGAAGCTGCCTGGTATCAAACACTAATTTTGAAATATTTTCTTTCAAGTTTACTATGTAGCTGTGCTACAACCTTTCTAAAGGCAAATGCGGCATAGCTCTGTGCCCAAGAACACACTAATCCCAATTTGGGCTGCACATCCAAGATACAATGTTTGGCATGTGCTTCATAGACTTCTAGACATTTTATTTCCCATCTAATCATCAAACTTTCAATAATATTTTATCAACTGAAAATTGCAAATAATTAAAATAATGTTCCTATGCTTTTAGTCTTAGTAAAGTACAGGAATAAAACCACTAAGTTTCTCCTGGTGCAATCCATTAATCTTCACTTCTTCTTAAGTAATTTCTCATTTCTACTCCCCAAACACCAAATCTAAGAACCTTTAGGTCTTTGGTAGTGCCAGGTAGGTGTGTGCTGAAAGTGTGAATAAAAACATATCTCACACAAAGATCACATAAAGCAAACGTGTCCCAAGGTGTAATGTGCAGGAGCCTGTACAATGCTACCAAAAGCTCTTTAAGATCATGCATGGGTGACTTAAAATCCATCTTGACTTTAATGCTGCCTTAGTCTGGGGGAGCTCCCCAGTAATGAGAAGCTTTGCAAGACAAAAGGGAAGAGACTTACTCATGTTTTTAAGAAAAGCTGCCAAGAAATTTGAGCCTAAGTTACAACCCTCATGTGAGAGGGAGTGGGCACAGATCACACAGCTCAGTTAAGGATCTTGATATGCCATTTTCACACTTTCACAGCAGGCAATAATACCACCAATTATACCAGATATTACCATTACGGCTGAGACAAATTCAACATTCTGAAACTTTCAGAACAATGCCCCCAAAGGGCACATGGCCATTCAGAGAGCCACAAAACTGCTGAATTCCAAAAAGTTTACCTCAAATTCTGCCTAAGATCCACCTTTAGCAGCTACACAAGGAACAGCAACTCCATCCTCAAGGAATGGGCAGAAAAGAGTTAAAAAATAGGAAGAAACCATAGAAAGTTATGAAGCATTTTATTCTTTAATGTGTCTTCTCTCAACTGACACTAAGCAAGTAATAAAGACAAATGTAAAAACTCCGATTACGTTTGGAAGAAATCAAGCCAGCCAACACAGCAAATTCTTACAGATGTCTGAGAGGCAGCAGGCTCCAACAGTACTGATTGATCTTTGGGGAGATCTCAAAGTCTTTGGTTAACTCAGGGGTCTTTATAGTCTTTCTGAGGTCCACCAGGGAGGGGGAACAGGACAGCATGTCGAGGAAACAGGTAAACAAGTCCAGACATGCCAGTTCCCAACAGGCCAAGCCCGTCCCAGCAGGACCCATTGTTTCAGGACTGGGTCCCAGTCCTGGGCACCCAGTCATNCCATTGTTTCAGGACTGGTGCCCAGTCCTGGGAAACCAGTCATGGTCCAGCAAACGCATCTGCAGGCAACACTTGGCAAACATTCAGTCAGGCCAGCTTCCCTGTGCTAGAAATTTGAGGGTCTCAGTCTCAGTCCTTGGGGAGCTTCAATCTTCACCCTTGACAGCGGTTGTGAGGCAGATGAGGGAACTTCGGTGGCCTTATGTCCTGGGTTGTAGTGTAAGATGTGCACAAAGTATTCTATCACCATCTGCATGAACTGTTGAATCCAATTGTTGGAGCAGTGTCTTCCGCGGCCCCCTTCCTTTGGGCTGTCTTCTGCTAATGGCCCATCAATGCCTTGCCCATGACTCACAGGTAACTCCCTCCAGGAGTTATCTCTGTTTAATGGGCCATCAAGGACCCACTTCACGACTCTTCATCCCATTGGGAGATGCTCCGCCCAGGGGGAGGAGCCAAGCACTCCCACATGGATATAATCTGGGATTTGGGACAGGACAAGCAGCCCTTACCCACTGGATTCCCAGAGGATCAGAGCTACCAGATCTTTCTACAGGATCACTGCTTCAGGAAGACCACCTCATCTGGACTGCTTCCACCATCCTGCTCAGGTTGTATTCTGACTCTGTCAGTGGTCTTTTGTATTATTCCATTTATTTTATTTTACTTTTTTACCTTCTTTTTAAATTGTATTTCTGACTTGGAGCCTCTCACTCATTTTGCTTTCAAACCACCACACCTTACAGGTGGCCAGGCAGGCAAGGCTGGTACAGGCTGTGCTGGTGTGGTGGTGGCCATGCTGTGCATGGTGACAGTCTGCAGGGCTCCCCACCCCTGGGAGAAAATCTGTGTGCGTGCTGTTTTGATTTTCTTCTTAAATATACTATCACAGAAGCATTACCAACTGTAGCCCTGGTTTGTGCCTGAAGTGTTTTGATTTTCTGAAATTCTTTTCCCAGAGAATTTCCTGTAAACAAGAGAAGTCTTATTGTACCTGTACTATGTTTACATTCTTTTACTAGGAGGGACTTCTTCTTGATGTGCCTCTGGTCTGACCAATGTGAGTGAAGAGGTTTGTCTTTGTGTCACCAATCAGATTGGTCTCTGTAAAATAGTGTAAAAGGGAGACACATCCCCAAAATAGAGGAGTCATTTTCAGCCTTCTGAATCTCAAAGTCTGTGTCATTGTGGTGTAAAACAGAGTCAACCAACCTCTCTAACTGGGCCAGCAGCATGTCCATCTGCAGAGCCATCATAGTCTGCTCTGTCAGACATGGTGAAAGCTTCTAGCATCTTCTCACAGAAGCTTTGCCTGTGGCCCTACCCTGCTACCCAAAAGTCAGCCTGTGCCAAATCAACACACAGCTTGAAGAGAGATGGAAAGCAAATGGAATTCTTCTCAGCCTTGAAACATTATTTTTGTTTCACAATTTCCCCCTCTTGTGATAAGTGTGTGGCAACAGCCTGTGTTTGCCTTTTAGCAAACTTTCTGAGCAGCAGCAAGGGCTGCTCTTGGAAGAGCTGATTTGCTTCTTTATTGTGTTTTGGGTTTGTTTTTCAGTGTGAAAGATAACAAGTAGTTAAGCAGAATGACACACTGCTGAAATCCCCTCCCTATAGCTTCTCTCTCAAGTGCAGACAGATATACAAAATAGTTTAACAACCAAGGAAAATCACCTTCTGTAGCCTCAGATTTACAATGAAATTATGTAATTTTTGGAATTCATGACTTCTGAATCTTGTTTCTCTGTGAGCAGAAAAAAATCCCAAAGCTTGAATTTTCCTTCTGTGTAAACATGCCTTAAGGATACGCCTTAAACTTAAGGACTTAAGGATGAAAACAAACCTAAATCTGAAGCACCTGTACAGAAGACAAGGTGAACAGATTTTGCTTCTTCAAGGCACAAATTCAAACACTGAAAATTTCTTGAAAATGGTAGTGAAAGATATCTTTCTGCCTGCCTAAACAAAGCATTGCTAGAGAACCACTTGCTTTGAAGGCCAGCCTAACCATTAAAAAAAATAAATAAAAGCAGTTAAATTCTGAGACCTGGAATGGACCATAAGAACAGCTTATTTTACATGGAAGGGAACAATGGCATCTTCATGCACTGCAACTTCTAACTTTGCATAAATTTGAACAAAAAAGTGGAAGAGAAGGTCATGGCATCTCTGAAGAAAGGAACTGAGCAGAGCTGTGGGCTTTTAAAATATTTTTTTCTCTGGTACAAGGAACACTAAGAGGTGGATGGCAGGTCCCTGCTTTCCAAGCTAACCCTACTGTAACTCACAGACAATCTTCTTATCCGCAACCTTAGTTCCAGACACATAAATATGTCCTTGGACAAGCCTTTCTCCTGTACTCAGGTTAATTTTATCTCTGCAGGTTTTCCTGGTGCCTTGGAAAGAAGCCTTTCCTTTAGCAAAGCTGGAGAGTTTTCCAAGGAGACAGGTCATCCCTCCCATCCTCAGTCCCAACCAAGTCCTATCTTCTCTCAAACCAGGAAAAACTCAGTTTTTCTAATCATCTGTCATCATAAATGCAATTAGGAGAGGGTGACAAAGCTTTGAATGCTTGTGCTTATTCTTTTTTAAAATTCCTATTTTGAAGCACAGGCAGTACCCAAACCTGCAGCTTTTATGAATGAACATGTTTACAAGAGACAGGTTTTCCCAGCTGTCAGGATAAAGGCTGTTGCTCTGGAGCACTGAGGGATGATTTATTACTGGGGCAGAGATATTTATAAATAAAAATCACAGTCATCTGGAGGGGCCAGGCACATCCACCCCTTGCTGATCTGGACCACTTGGCACTCAGAGCAGAGCAAAAATCACAAATCATTTGCTTCTTGCTCATTTCTGGGTGAAGCAGATGCATTAATCACTGGCACACTACCTGTAAAGATCTCCTTCTCTGTCTGTGGTGGCTTGATCAGGGTCCAGATGGCTGCTGCCAGAGCAGGGGCATCTCCAGCAGCAATTCCTTGCATAAGTGAAAGGCACAGGACTAAACTGAGGCATCAGAGTCCTTGGGAGACAATGACAAACAGCATCTTGAGAGAACAAAACGAAGTGATGAAATAAAACAGCCATCAGAGATCAGGGCATGGAGCCAAGGCAATGTTTAAGCTCCAGTTTGTGGCTCTGACACCATTGGATTTGGGAGTAGAGAATGAGCCTTTGAGTTTTGTCTAAAAATAAATGAAATTCACTCTAATTTTAAAGTGTTCTGTGAGGCATCACATTTACTGCCATGTAAAACTTGCTGAGATCTTTATCTGGAGGATGCTGTGTACAGTGAGCTCCAATTACTAATAGTATCATTAAAAATAATTAGCTGGAATAAAAATGCTGTTTGTTGGCAGACCGCTTGAATTGTCTGTGGCATCTTCCAGTGACTCCATATGAATTTTATGAAATTATCTTTCCAGTAAATCTGCCTGTGTTAATTAGAGAGACTGAGAGAAGCTTCATTCTGGGAGCAGCACAGCAGAGTCTGACCCATGGTGAATGCTCTCAACTACAGCCTGAAGAACCTTGCCTCTAGCTTCTGACACCTCAGGTAAAACTAGAAAAAAATAAAATGTATGAACACTAATGCCTAATTAGGGTCCCTTCACTGCATCTCTGCCAGGCCAGATACATGTTTGCAGAGCTACAGTGGTGACTAAAGAGCAGTACTTGATGGGGGGAAGGGAAGTGTGCTAATGGAGTTTGGAAAAATACATGCTAATGAACCCTTCAGAAGACAAATGGGAAATAAGGAGAAGCATCTGCAGTGGCAGTTATGTCCTGCACATCACCCAGGAGCAGGTCACAGCATGGATTCTTCCTGGAAGTGTTCACAAGCAAACATCTGGCTTTGGTTCTGATCCTTATCCAGATGTGAGAAGTGACACACTTTGTACTAGACTGCCACATGCTTCCGAGTCCTGACAGGTCATATGTGCGAAAACTTAACTTTGTTACTTTGTAGGAAAAGAAAAAAAATCATATGAACACATTTAAAAGTCTCTAAATCCTTGGGCATATGAGGATATTCTGGTAATTTCAGACAAGCAACAGGGCAGCAACCAGTGCAGATGCTCAAGTATAAATCAAAAAAGAAAACCACAAACACTCTAACTTTCTTTTTAAACAGTCACTTGAAATTTACTGTTTCTGAAAGTTAGTTTTAAAATTATGCTGTGAGCTATGACCTTACTGTGGAAAGAATTAATTTGGGGAAAAAATAAAAATAGAGTAAAAAAGAGTGCATGCTTTGTAAAGGTGTGACTTGGAACAAATCCCAAGCTTCTGTAAGAAGTGATTAGGAGGTTGATGCAGTACAAAGGGCAACAGCTGTGGTTGACCAATTAATTAATTTGCTAAAATATTACAGAGGCAAAATACAAAACGGAGTGCAGAGAAACAAACAAGCATAATTAGTTTAAAAATTCCATTAAAAATTAAGAAGAGATCAGCATGTGGTCTGAAAAACACTGCTATGGAAACCAGTCCTTTTTGTGATGAGGTAAAAAATGGCAATTTACGTTGTGAACCAGCCATCGTTTTACAGGTCTGCTTGTTTACTTGCTTTCTTAGCCCTTAACAGGAGCAGGGGAAAGAGGCATCAAGTGAGGAAAAAAAGTCCTGAGTCTCATTCTAAAGAGAATTCACAGAAATAAAATAATTGTCAATTTTTGAAGAGAGTTATGGGTTTCCACACAATACAATTAAGCCACATCCAAATTTGGGTGAGGATAAATACAAAAGTCAGTAATTTCAGAGCACTGTTAGGAAAAGACATCCCCAAGAGACACTGAGCAGAAAGTAAATTACAATCAGTTCTTCCCCCAGACTGCAGCTTCCAGAAATGCTGGTTTCCCACCCAAATCTCAGTGGGGAGGGGGAGAGAAAAGGGAGACCAAGACATAGAAGACATTTGTTGTGTAATGGGAATTGCAATTCTTCACTTCAACAGAGAGAAGCTCTTGAAACCTTCCATGGCTCAACTTTGCTGCTGCAGATCACGGGAAGTTGATTTGATTTACATGAAAGTTCAAATTGAGTAACTCGGCTCAACTCCCCAAATCCTAGATTTGCATGGATGTTGCACAAACCCCACAGGCTGCCAAGAAACACCTGAAAAAAGTGTTCACATCAGTCAGGTTGGTGTATTTCTACCTGCTGGAGAAAGGGAAGGAATACAGAATTCAGGAGGAAGAACAATGCAGCAGCTTTTAACATTAAACTACTTTGTGCCAAGGTTGCAATGCAAGAACATTTAAAAGTGATCACCACAGTCAGGTTGATTTACAAGCTTCTACCAAGCTAGATAATGAATGAAACAAAAAGGAAGTGCCTGGTTTAACCACAACCAAACACCAGGATATTAAGCAGTGTCCTTTGAATACATTCGGATTTTTTTCATTTTAATAATTTCTCTGCAGTAAGAGGATTTCTGCAGCTGTTTATCTTGAAATCTAAAACTATCTCAAGCTTTGCTCCATAGAAGCTCTTCTATTTCCCTTCAGTTACCAAACATGAAAAATAAAAGATCTTTTTGTTATATCATATTTATTGAATGTCTCTGAACTCAAGGACTGGAAGAAACTGTGTAAAATTGAAAAACCCAAATGGTTTATAACTTGAAATGACCTTGCAGGGGATTTCTATATGAAATGCATAATAATCTGCTTTTACACACCTGGCTTATACATCAGATGGTTGGCTTTAAAGCTTTAATTCCTAAAGCTCTGAAGACAACAGCTCTCTGTATTTATGGCTAAGTCTTCACGTTTATGTTTCAATATTTTGTCCAAACCCTCAAATTCCAAAAATGGAGCTGATTTGGGCATCAGTCAGTAACCACTTGCCTTGAAAATGTTTGATAGTTTTGTTTTTAAAAATAATCTTTATGAAACATGCTAGTGAAACTGGCCAGGAAGCCTCTTCTCATAATCTTGATTATTATATTTACTCATTTTCTGATTTAACCACTGAACTCTTACAGTACAGGCATGAAGTGTGTCTTGGTCAGGAAGCAGCCTAGGATAAACATTAGGGACAGCAAAATCTTGAAGAAGTTATGGGTGGGAGGGGGGAGAATTTAAAAGAAAACCCATTTCTTCATTGAAACTTCATGGAAATTTAACAATGAAGCCGTGATTTGTGCTTTGAAAAGGAGAACAAGAAGAGAAAAAAGCAGTCCAGAAATGATAGGAGTGGTTGGTCTCCTGTTTTTTGGGGATCCCCTTTAGAATGACAGCACCACCAGCAGCTCCCCTTCCCTGCCCAGGCACATCCTCAGTCACTGCAGACAGGCTGGGGCTCCCATGGAGCACCAGGCAGCCCTGGCAGGACCTGACACTGCAGATGCTCCCCCAGGAGATGTTCACCAACGCTCTGCACATGAACATGAAAGGTTCCCTAGCCCCCTTGCAACCCTCAGCTGAGGCTCTGCTCTCTTCCATACTGCTACACGTAATTAGAATTTAGCAAAGAGTCTGTAATTGATTTAATTGCTGCTGTTTTTCCCTTCAGGAAAACATCTAAAACCAGACCATTAACCCCTCAGATTTCTCTGCTGTTGCTTTAATTTTTTTTAGCCTTCTGATGTTTGTGTTTATGTAGTGGAGTTTCCCATGAGTTTTTAAGCAAACAAACTGATTGTTTATCATTCCTCTCTTGATAAACTTCTAGTTTGACCAGTGTGGCTGGTGAGGTGGCAGCCTCATCCTCCAATCCCTGCTCATTGTCCAAAATTTATATAAATTGAAGTCAAGAAAATAAAGCCCTCTTTTTTCCCTGACAACTAAGTGTGTGTACTCTTCATTTCATCTCCATCTAGCAACACTCTGCTGTCTGGGATTATTCAGTGGCATTTCTCAGAAGTTTTAAACTATTTTGTTACATAAATGCTGAAAATCTGAAGTACTACTCAAGGTGCTGTGTGCATATCTGCATTGAGGAGGGTTCTGTTCAGCAGGGACAGCACCTGAAGTTTTTGAAATGGAGAAAGAAAGAGGAGGGAAGGGAAGGGAGAAAGAAAGAGAGAAAGAAAGAGAGAAAGAAAGAGAGAAAGAAAGAGAGAAAGAAAGAGAGAAAGAAAGAGAGAAAGAAAGAGAGAAAGAAAGAGAGAAAGAAAGAGAGAAAGAAAGAGAGAAAGAAAGAGAGAAAGAAAGAGAGAAAGAAAGAGAGAAAGAAAGAGAGAAAGAAAGAGAGAAAGAAAGAGAGAAAGAAAGAGAGAAAGAAAGAGAGAAAGAAAGAGAGAAAGAAAGAGAGAAAGAAAGAGAGAAAGAAAGAGAGAAAGAAAGAGAGAAAGAAAGAGAGAAAGAAAGAGAGAAAGAAAGAGAGAAAGAAAGAGAGAAAGAAAGAGAGAAAGAAAGAGAGAAAGAAAGAGAGAAAGAAAGAGAGAAAGAAAGAGAGAAAGAAAGAGAGAAAGAAAGAAAGAAAAACTTTACTTCCACAGAATCCCCGTTCCCAGCAGCTATTGCTCTACTCACGGAGTAACCAGTCAAACCCACCTCTTTGCTCCATTTTCTCCTCCAGAAATCCCTGGTTTTGGTTCTGTGTACCTCCAGACTTTCTGTGTCAGTGGCCAGATGCACATTTTTTGTCCAGCACTAATTCCCCACCCAGATATTCCTGCAGAAATGCAAGTGCCCACAGGAAATAATGACTTGGACAATAGAATGGTAACCCCTGAGCTGAAACTCCATTTCCTCCCTCATTACTCAAGCATCAAAGATTGAATCTTGGAAAATTTCACTAGAAGAGGACAATGAATGTGTGCCAACATAACCGAAGGGAATTCATTTACGACTCCTGATGAATATTCATAGGAAAATATTTCTGCATTGTTTGCCTAGCTCTAATTGTGTTCATTAAAGAAATGCTTCATTAGTGAAGGCAGGAGCATATTGTTGTGCACAGCAGTGAAGAAAATATAATCCTAGAAATAGTTATAACTGGTGTTTTTTGAACACTGTGCACAGGTTTTTCAGCTACTGGTAACAAAGGAAACATTTCAGAGTTATAATGAGCTCAAATGTTCATATTAACAATTCAAATCCATAAAAAGGAAAGGCACAGTTTGAGTTTCTCACAAAACAAACAGGAGCACCAAATATATTGGCACTGAATCTTGAGGGAAAGGGTTAGACTCTAGGAGCAGTTAATGGATAAATAATAGAATTACTGCTCTGCATCAGGGTAGATGTGCATCATTGACCAGTGATGGATGACTTCTGGGTGCTTGTGAATATGTTTCCATCTAATTGCTGAGGATCAAAGGTACAATTTCTTGTCTTGGTGCCAGCTAACAGAAAAGGGCTCTGTTTTTCAGCAAGAACACCCTCAGTTCTGCAAGCCACAAGCACACACCAACAGCTTGACTGCACACTGGGTAGGATTGAAACTGGGTATTTACTGGGCAAAATCAAGGTTTACTTTCTCTGAGAAACACTCAACCCTCTCACTGCCATTAGCAGGGTGTCATCATTCCCCCTATGGATGACAGTTTGGAGACACTGCTCAGCAGTTCCACACCAAGATCCTGCATTCCTCCTGTGGTCAGTGAATCACCACAGGAGATCTCCCTCCATCCTGAGGAGAGGATGTGGAGCCAATCCTGGAGTTGTGCCTGATATTGGGCACTGCAGTGCTGGTGTCGCAATAATCAGATTCATTTGTGGGCTGAGTGTTTTATGGGAACTCAACTCAGGGGACACTGCAGATCCTTCATCAATAAACAAAGCTGATAACACTTGTCTTCTTCATGGGCCTGGAGAGATTAAACACAACAGGAGGCACTTTTACAGCCTTTAAACCACACAGGTACCACAGTGACAGATCACCTTTGATAAACATTTCATGTGATGTCCGGGAATCCAGCCAGGGATTTTATGTAAAGCACAGTAAGTTTTGACTGTAAGTGTCTGCCTCAAATGCCCTCAGCCTTAAACCTCAAAGTTTAAGTGAGGAGTGGCTCACCATATCCTGCACATACCTGAGAGGGGGATAAGAGTCCTGAATCCAAAGCTCCAACTCATTTATACAAAATAATTTTGCTACTTCCTTCACTTTACCAAGAGCATCTTAGGGAGGATCATCCACTACCATTAGAAATAGTGATTCTGTCAGACCAAACCTCCTGTGTATGTGAGGAAAAATAATGAGAGAAATTAAGGGAGAAGCAGCAGTGCTACTTTGTAATGTCCTTATTCAAATTTCTTTCACGGCTTTTCTAAAAATAAATATTTGAAGGGAATTTTTTGGGCTGTTGTGGGTAAATTCTACATAACTGAGAGGCTTTGGAGGTGTTCTGTTTGCAAGGGTGGTTGTAAACAAAAGGAGGAGGAACAAAAATGGTATCAGGATTACCAAATTACTGTATAACTGACATAACCTGAAATTTATGACCTGAGCGAATAAAGGTAATGTGTCCAAATCCTGGAAAACATGTCAAATGCACTAAAAAGGGGAAAATCTAGAATCTCAGCAGGAAAACTGAGAAAGAAGGGAGAGAAACCATAGAGTGGTTTGAGTTGAAAGAACTTTAAAGTTCTTCTAACCCCCTGCCATGGGTAGGGACAAGTTTTGACTACACAGTGTTTCTCCTAGACAATAAGCCATTTTTGAGGGGAAAAAAACCCCAAAACAACATTGAATCGTTCTTCAGAGAGAATGATTTCTGTTACACACAGAAATGGTATATAAGTATGAAAATGCACATTAATATAACAGATATACACATACAGTGAGCAAATATCTACTCCGAAAAATGTTACTCTGCTATTTGAACAGGTTTTTTCTTTTGCAGTGAGCTGTATGTTGATAAAAACTGGAACATAAAGCTAGGGGAAGCATGAGAGAAGGAAAAAAAGGCAACACATTTATCCCATTTATTTGAAACCTGCTACTTATTACTTTATGGGGTCGTAGGTTGGAGAGAGACACATGACAGCACTCACTGATGATGCTGTTTTACACCACAACGACACAGACTCTGACTTCAGAAGGCTGAAAATGACTCTTAGTGTTGAGATGTGTCTCTCTTATATACTATTTTACACAGACCAATTTGATTGGTGAAACAAACCTCTTCACTCACATTGGTCAGAGCAGAGGGACATCAAGAAGAAGTCCCTCCTAGGAAAAGGAATGAATAATGAAGTTACAGTTACAAAAACATCTCTCCTGTTTACAGAAGATTTCCTGGGAAAAGAATTTCAGAAAACCAAAATATCTCAGGAACAAACCAGGGCTATACACCAAGATCATGAGACAAACAGCAAAGATTTATTATAGCCACCCTCTTACAGAGGAAGCTCAAAACTCCTGGGCTTAGACAACTGATTGGTTGGGGTCTCAGCACTGCCCAGCTCCCTGACCAGTGATATATCTGCATTCAGAGTTGAATGGGATTGGCTGGGGTTCTCTTTTGGGTTCAAATCCATCCTATCATTGCTCACCCAGGGACTTGTTTACTTCTAGGCTGGTCAAGTTTGGGGCTCTGTTATGGCCAATTTTACCTTTTTCCAGCTGCAGCCATGACAAATTTTAAGTGGCTGTTTTAGATTTCTGCAAGTGTTGAAAAAATAATCAGCTATAGTTAGGTGGGTATCTGCATGGATAGTGAGAATTTCCACCTTCAAGACAACTTCTAAAATCAAAACAAAGAGAAGACTAAGTGAAAAATTCGTAGGTGCCATCATGTTTAAGTTTTTCCCACTAGATCTCACCTATGGGACACTATGGAGCAGTTCAGCCCAGACCAGACCAGACCAGGTACAGGCAGTTACGGCCTTGTTCCAGCATAATGCTCAGGTGAGAAAATCCATCATCATTGGCAATATATATCCATTAATAATAAGTGGCAATACTAAATTCTGCCATAATAATACAAACACTGGAACACCTAGATTCCAGACTGCTAATTTAAGTGCATCCAGGGTGAAACCCAGCCTAAACATTAGAACAGGATGACATGCATAAGGAAGAGGAAAGAAGGCTTTTACATCTGTACAGCAAAGACATGACGAGGTGGGAAGGTCCCTCAAGTCCCAAATATTACCTTAATCTACAGAATATTTTTCCTGACAGAATTTTCAGATTATCTTCTAGCAATCCTGTCCACCTTCCTTCATTTTTCAGCCCCATGTTCTATCCAGTACATTGATTTTTGAATGTCTATTCCAAGAGCTTCCTTTGTTTAAAGAATTCTATTAAGTTCAGCATGCAGGAGGAAGGAGTCATAAGCATTAGCCAGACCATCAGAAAGAACAAAAAAGTTAAAAGTAATAAAGCATAAAGTGAAACAAATAATGGGGGGGAAAAATCAAATTAAAATGAAGCTCAAATATACAGTCCCCTAATCTGCAGAATTTAATATAATTTATAGTCTTAATGATTCCATATGCCTTCCTTATTGAATTTCCTCTATTAAACTGATATTGATGTTGTCTCAAATGCAATTGCCCTATATTGGTGTCAAGAAAAGGAAGCTGAGCTCCAGTGGTTTTCCAGAAACATCTTCCTATTCTCAACCTTCCAGCTTCAATAATGCAGAGCTCCCCATGACACGACATGAATGGGTTTTCATTTGTATGCACAGCACCTCTGTTGCAGGAGCAGTCCAGGATCACATCGAAATGTCTTACGGGCTTTTTATAGCTACAGTACATTTGATTTACTGCTACTCCAGAAAACTGTTGTGCTTATTACCATTGTAAGCCAAGGCACTTATATCCTTTTTGCTTTCCATGTCCCTTTATTATTGCAATTTTAAGAGGCTCCAGTGAAAGACCATAGATGAAAAAAGATCAGACTCATATTTTCAGCTTATAATTATCTCATTTAAAGACAGAAATTATTTCCTGGCCACAACATGGCTGCAGCACTCTCTTTAGTCATGATACTAAAATTTATGCAAAACATTCCTTTTTACTACCAACCAACAAACAAACAAACAAACACACAAAACCCCCACAAAAACCCTAACCCACCATGAAATATTTGAGTGATTGAGTAACAGTTCTTTAAATGCTTAATACTGTGGCATATTGGTATTCCAAAGTGAATTTCAGAAACTTGAACTGCACTTGAATTGAATTAATGTTTATCATACATTTACAGGAACATCTGCATCCACAAAGGAAATTATTTTGGTAATTAGAAGGTGGGCATGGTTTTGTTTGATTAGCTGACAGGGTCAAGGATTACAAAGTAGAATGTCCTGACACAAAGATTTCAATAACAAAGGACCCAAGCAAATCCCTGAAACACCTTTGCACACCTCTATAGACTCAGTTTTTAATTAGTACACCTTGACTTCACTAGCCAAGAAAGGAAACTGTAGAACAGATTCACCAATAGTATCAATAGTCCTTCTATTCGGATGCAAAAAGGTTTATTCTAGTAAAAGTTTTTTAGGTAGTAAATGCAAAGAGAGATGATTAAAATAAAAAGTTTTCAGAGCAAGCTCTTTTACTTTTTTTCCTCTCTCAGTCATAAGAGAGTCACAGATCCAGCCAACAGTCAGGGAGATCATGAATTTGAGTTGCCAGAACGGGCACAATGATTTTGAAGGAAAATCTTCACTCCACGGTGATTACAAGACAATGGCCCCAAAATTAAGGTCTGATGGATGCTTAAGAGGGTTTGCCACATCCTCCCTTTTCCCCTTGGAGTGTAAGGAATGCTATTCTCACACACACACTGATTACATATTCAAAGCTGCTACAATGGTTAGCAGTTAACCAATCCCCCTTTGCAGATTTTCATTTGGCTTCAATTCACAGGCAGAACCCATGGCTAGAAGCAAGATACACACTTCAAGGTTATTTTCAGAGCCCTCATAATTTCACCTCAGATTTTGATCAAAAAAATTGCCTCCTATTTTTTCAGAAGAAAAAAACCAAAAACTACTCACCTTTGGAATCGCTGATATCCTTGAAGAAATCTTTACTTTAAAAAGTAATTATTATAGCAAGGTCTACACCTCGGTCTTTAAGAATAATTAGGACCTGTAGGGATTCCAAATGATATTAAGATGCATATTTATCATAGCCAAGTTAATTAACACTCTTCATTAAGGACAAAATAATTAAACTAGTCATGTTCAATGAAATTTCAGTGATAGTTGATGACTCCAAGTAGGAAATCTAAAATACATTAGTTGGAATGATTTGTTTCTAGTCAGATTTCTACTAATTAAATGTCCTTTCTCAATTTATGTTGAACTCCCTTTTCAATTTCTACTGCCATAAAACAAAGGCCTCATAAGCTCCCAGCCACTTCTTTTGGTGCTTGGAAAGCTACCTGAAATTTCACACTTAAGTGCAATTTCTAGAAAAGCATTTGTTTTTACATGCACATTTTGTATTAATTTTAATTATTCCCAGACATTCAAAGGTCCTCTGGGCTGTACCAAAGCCACCTTTCTCCCTCTGTCCCCACCCTGATATTTTCAGAGCTCTTCTTGCTGTGGCAGCATCCCAGCTGTTGGATGTTCTCATGCATATCCTTACCAGAGCACAGAATTGTGCAAGTGGGGACCACAAAATGACCCAGGCAAATGGCCTCTGTCTCATCTGCTATTTATTCAAATTAGGAATCAGTGTTGAAAGCAGACTCAAAGTCAACACTGCTTTGATATCCATCCGCTCTGCACTGTTTCAGGTGTGGAATTGCATGGACAGATTAGCCCTGGTTTTGTGACTGAGATGTTTCGGTTTTCTGAAATTCCTTTCACAGGAAATTTTCTGTAAACAAGAGAAGAGTTTTTGTAGCTGTAACTTTGTCATTCATTTCTTTCCCTAGGAGGGACTTCTTCTTGATGTCCCTCTGGTCTGACCAATGTGAGTGAAGAGGTTTGTCTTTGTGTCACCAATCAAACTGGTCTGTGTAAAATAGTATAAAAGGGAGACACATCCCAAAAATAAAGGCGTCATTTTCAGTCTTCTGAAGTTCAGAGTCTGTGTCATTGTGGTATAAAACACTGTCAGACAGATCCTGTGGTTTCAGCTCAGGCGTTTCCTAACGAGCTCCAGTAACCAGTGTGTGCTGATCTGTCCTCTGCCTCCTCGGATGCTTTCTAGACACGGAAAGAAAAGATGATTCAGTTTGCAGAATGTGTGTAACAATTAAGCCAGGGTGGAACAACTGCACCCTCCCCTGGTTTTCTTTTTTTAGAATTGGAATTAAGAAGTGACTTTTTGTCATCAGCTGACACCTTCTCTGCACAGCACTTGTACACCATATGGCGCAGCTCCTGCTCAGCACAGCTGAAGCCAGGGCACACCAGGGTCACTGTAAGCATGGTTTGGATCCAAGGTCATTTGAGAGGCATAATTTCTTCATTCAGACAGTCTGGCTAGCCTCCTATGAATAAGCTCTGGACTCAGACCAAGATCCCTGATAATTAGGTGATAGATCTGATCTGGTAGTTCCTTCTTCCTCAGCCTTAAAAAGCAGTGGTCCAGCAACTGGTCATGATATGACTCTGCTTTAGTGGAAAATCATCCCTTCAGAAAACACTGACTGGTGCAAAAAGTAAAACTCAATACTGCTGCAAGACAACCATTTCAGACAGGCTTATTGATCTGCTGATTATCTTTTTGTAATATACAGCTATTTTGGGTTGTCACACAATGTTCATGTATCTGTTGGCTTTTAAAATCATGTTTATCTCTGTATCAGTACAAAATAGATAGAAATTACTAAATAGAGGTGCACGGCATTGATTTAGTGGTTTTTACTTCCGTGTAACAGATTTGTTTTCAAGAGCTTTATATATTTCAACAAATTTTTTCCCTGTGGTTCAAAAACATGCTATTTCTGCCTCTCTGCTGCATGACACTAACAAGTGGGCTGTGAGTATATGATACAAAGCAAATGTTTTCACAAGAATCCTTGTACATGCTCTTCACAGAGCAGAGAGAATCGCTAGCATGGTTAAAGCTCAAACACTGGAAAAAAAAAACTTCAAACCCAAAAAATATATAAATCATTGAGCTCATTACTCCTGTACAACATTTTTGTGTCTCACCATGAATAAGGTCCCTTTGATACTGAGATGTTGTGACCATTACTGTGGTGGCTTCCTTTGAAGGCTGCTGAGCATCCAGCAACATGAGATGTCCCTGTATCAAAATTGCAAAGACTGAAGGATGGTCTGTGCCACAGAAGTTGCCCAAGCAAGAGAACAAAGCAGCTGAGAGTGCCTGCAGTGAGCCCAGGAGGGAAGGCTTACAAAGGGCACCTTCAGCTTCTCTCAGAGAGGAGTTGGGGGTCTGTGGACTCGATATTTTCTGAGCTTGAAAAGAGCTAGCTCTTCTCAAGGGAAACTTTTCAACAGTTTTCTTTTTCCCAAAACAACCCTGTGTAAACAATATTCCTTTCTCATAACAACAGGTGTTGTTTGCTATTTCTGTTACTGAGCCAATGGAGAGGTGTCAGTCCTATGGACCAACAACGTGCCTTAAGCACGGCGTGTTATAAAAGGGCTCAATTAATTGTAAATAAACCTTCTGACTGGAGTCAAGCATCTTTATTTTGTGTCCTATTGTGACAGGGGCCCAAGTGCCAGAGAAACAGAACTGGGAGCTCCAGCTGAGGACTGTCCCCCTGGGCAGGGCAGCAGTGGCACAGAGCCCCCTCTGCCCCTGCAGCTGTTGCACACACACAGCAGCATGTGCACAGATTTGCTGATGGGGACACTCCCATGTCCCCTTTATTTATTGGGCTGTGTCTCTGGCCCTCCTGTCAGGCTGAGCGTTCCCTGCCTCCTCCTCACACTGCTGTCACTCAGTTTATTATCTTGATTTATCCTTTCCTACACACACATATATAAGCAAACAACCCAGCAGGTTGGCAGTGTTTTAGTGACATAGAAACCAGACAGAGACATTAATACATGGAGATCACATATGCTGGTATTTAGCCTGAGGACTCACAAGTTCTGCTGAAGCATGATATGAAAATAATAAATGCTTACAAGGGTGACCAGGAAGGGGGAGGCTGATTAAGTCAGTGCTTTGGAGAGCAGACACAGCTCTTACTCCTGATGCAACTGAGAACCTACTTTTGTTTTTCTCTATTGACAAAACACTTCTCCTGGGCATTAGAATCATTCTCCAAGCACAGTCTTGGAAAAGAAGAAAGGTTTCCTCTCCTCCACCCACACCTAAACATAGAGTCTGCTTCTGGGGTTGACTTTATTTCAGTCACCAAAACCCAGTTATGTTGCCAAGTAGGTATTTTAATTACTGCCACAATAGCAACAAAACCAAGGTCATGAAGTCTCTGCAGAACACGACACACCTCCATTCAGCAGGATCCATCCCTGCCAGGGAAAAAAGAGTGCCACCTTCAAAGAGTTCTGTCAAAGGAGGATCAGAGAAAAAGCTGCTGTAGCTGGGAAGAATTTTTCTGCTCCGTGTTCACCACAGGACTGCACTCTGAATCTCCTCACTCAGGAAATATTAATTGGCTGCTGGGAACTGGGCTGATAATGGGACAGTTTTAGTTATCTCCTTCAGTGCTTTGGTTGGCACCTGCACCTCTGTGGCCCTGAGAGGAGCTGCTGAGGGGTTACCTGCCTGCTCTGAGTGCAATACATAAAGCTAAACAGCACAAACAGCCCCTCTCCAGGTGCACTTCATGAAAAGGGACACATTAGATAGAGATTTATAAAATAAATACAGTTTTGTCAAAGCAGTAGAACATGACTTCTGATTTCATTTCCCCATGTTAAAAGCAGTGACTGAAAAATCTCTTTACTTAGGATCTGATATCTAGGCAGTGCACAAAGACACATTTCTTACACAGAACACTTCACCCCAATAAAACAACAGAAAAAACCCCATGATTGGTTATGAAAT
The DNA here is from genome assembly GCA_013397095.1 of Sterrhoptilus dennistouni. Taxonomy (NCBI): domain Eukaryota; kingdom Metazoa; phylum Chordata; class Aves; order Passeriformes; family Zosteropidae; genus Sterrhoptilus; species Sterrhoptilus dennistouni. The sequence continues at coordinate 12,104 of VWZU01013641.1, read as the reverse complement.
TGGACTATTCACTATAGCAAAGACCTTTAACAAAATGTAACAAGGTGGAGGAGGAGTCTGACACCAAAAGCAGAATAAAATGATGGTGGCTCTCTCTCCCAACATATCCTGGCAAGCTTTAGTCCACACTAGCATGAAAGTAACCCTGCTGAGCACACAAACACCTCACAGGACAAACAGGGATCACTAGATCAACAGCCCCAGCCAAAGCAGAGTGGGCCTGTCCTGGCAGAAGAGTCCTACAAAATTAAACTAAAAATGTAGTATGGAAAGGCAATGTTTTATCTATGAGGAACAGCTGTCTTCTTTCTAAAAACAGTTTGGGCTTCACCTTCATCCCTTAACTATAGGCAGAGCTCAACCCATCCAAGCTCTGCTTCCACATACACCTGAAGTTCAGGATTATTTCCTTCATCTCCTCTCCCTCAGTTCAGGCCCAGGGTACCTCAGGCTGCCCCTCCCCTCATTGCTGCAGCTCTTTATGGCATTTGTGGCATCTTTTAGTTCGTGACATCTTTTAATTCTTGTCTCTGCTGCTTGTGGGGATGTTGAGGCCAGAGAACCACCCCCAGTTTCCCCCAGTGCCACCTGTGGGACCAGGGGCTCTGCTGGCCCCAGATGTTGCCCATGCTGGAGGAACACCCCTTCTCTTCCCAGTCCTTTGGGTATCAGAGGTTATCTACAACCCCCCAGTAACCAGCAGCAGGGTTTGATTTATTATCCTGTTCTCTGGAGAAGCAGCTCCCAGGCCTTTGGGCAGACCCCATGTGGGTGGCACACCCTGTGTGGGGGTAAAAGGTGCCAAGCTCTTCTAAATCCACAGTGATCATCCAAAAACTGCCTGGAGTGGCTGCGAATAACTCCAGAAGTACATGAGAGCCTCCCTCTATGAAGTGCCCATCCTTCTGGGACCTTGGCAGTGAGGCTGAGGAGTGGCAGCCCAGGCTCTGGGTTAATTGGGGTGATTACAGATTAAAGCCCGGCCCCGTGTTAATACTGTCACACCAGCTGGGGTTTTATTTCCTTATGCCATAGCCTTCTCTTGGCTTTTTCACCTTAAAAGTTCACAAATCTAGTAAACCCCAAGGACCTCTGCTGATTTGGAAGCTCCCTTGATTTCAGAATTTCTATCGCACACAGAGGAGCAAACTAATTCTCCTCTAGACAGAATCTTTATCTCCCATGCAACACTTTAGTTTTTGTAGCCTAAGTGCTGTATGTCCTCCCCAAATCCCACCACATGGCACTGCACCATCCTCTGTCACTCCCTAAGTCAACAGCAAACCAGCCCATAGAATGAATTCATATGCAAAAACTACATTATTCCTATAAGCAACTTGTTTTGTGAATAAAGCCTGAAGACAGAACCCAATTCTCCACGCAAAGCCAATGTGCAAACTCCTAAATTAAAACTAAATCTCAGGCAGGTAGAAGTGCTGCTCTGGGACCTTTCTGGTGTTGCAGTTGCCAAGGAAACCTCTTCCTTTGTGCCAAGTCAAAAGCTCTGGCTGTTTGGAACCTCATCCCAGCCATGCTTGGATGTGCTGCAGCATCAGGATTGAAGGGAAACTGCTAGAAATTCTCTGATAAAAGAAAATATTCAAAATAAGGGTTTCCTCTTGAAAACATCTCTCCCTAAAGAGATGTTTTCTAAACATCTAAAAAAAAAAAAAGCGGGAAGGAGTAGCTGTTCTAGTGAAGCCTGGGGCTGTGGTTGCAGACTCCCACCTTCAAAGGGGAAGGGAGAGGCTCACAGGGGCAGCTCTTTGTGTGTGATGCACTCCAACAGTTAACGATAACGCATAATAAACAGCCAAAATTTAAAGGATATTTCTGACTTAAAAGTCATGCTCCTCCCTATAGCTTTGACCTGCACCAGTAGTTAAAAGAACTGTCAGGAAAGAAATAGAATTGATTCTTGTTTCATGACTGCTTTTCTTCTTGTACATAATTACTAGTGCAGGGGTTTTCTATGAGTTCTGTGTAGACATCAGGGGAGCCTCAAATAGAGTTGGCTTTTTTTTTTTTTTTTTTTTTGTGTGTCTGTGTGTGTGTGTGTAGAACTAAATTATTTCCTGTGCTACTGATTAATTTTGTATGAGGAATAAGAAAAACAATAGCAAACCCCCTAGAATGAGGAGGACATCTCTCAAACCTTGGCTTGATCTTGGTAAAACTGCTTAGCTGCTGATAATATATTTAACTTTTCTGACATTGATTTACATTAGAATCATAGCAAAACAATCCTGGTTTAATGGATTAGCCTTCATTCCTTGATGCATTCTTAGTCTTAAATTATTAGCACCCTCAGGTTACTTTGTTTTTCTGTAAGTGGTTTGTATTAGCTACAACATATTGATGTGGCTTCAGTGCATTTAGCTTGCCCTTATTTTAGTATGGGCTGATGTAATGGTCACCTTACATCCATTTAAAGTCAAAGCCAGGACAGGAGATTTACAGAGACAGGGGACATAAGCAAAGTAGGAATGAAAATTGATACCCAAGAATCGGAGATTTCTTTTCAAAATAAAAGGGGAGTAGAAATTAACAGTTTAAAGAATCTCATCCCACAGTCTTTGGACCGGAATGACCATTTAAATCTCTTGATAAATCTCTTGAACATCAAGATGTGCAACAAAAAAGTGTGACATGGAGCAGAAGAGTGTTTGAATCCGTGGTGTTGCTGTGGGATGAACTGTGCCACAGAACAGGGTTCCATGGATCTCAACAGTTACTCTATTGTACCCCAAATTATTAATCCCAGTTTACAGGACTGAGTACCATCACAAAATAATAATGAAAAAACCTGAAAAACCAAAACAGAAAAAAACCCCAAAACC
>VWZU01013632.1:125823-140387 GCA_013397095.1 Sterrhoptilus dennistouni | reverse complement strand
GGATCCCTTTTAAGGAGGAAGAGCTTCCCCCCGCTCTTCTCAAACTGAAAAACCAGTACAACGATAAAGCACCCGGTCGCATTGCCCACTCGTTTCACTCTCCTAAAGCCTACCTCCCTTCCCTTCTTCAATCCACCCGAGCCTTTATTGAGATGGGGTTGGAAAGGAAAATCATCTTGCCAGTCTTTAACCCCCTGGTCCTCTGTCATGACTGGGTTGCCACCCTCAATCGGGCAACTGAAGAGCCACAGGAGCTGGAACTCCTCAACTCCTCCCCAGCCCCCTTTTGTGTCCAGTTTATTTTCCCTCCACCCAGAGGCCAGGAAAAATCTTTCTTCCCAGTGTACCAAATTTAGGATGTTTATACTGCCGGAATGTGGTGCAACAGGATCGCCCATGTGAAGATGGCCTCCACCCTTAATTTTAAATCTCTTACCGTCCCCAAAGGCTTGTTTTTGATTTGTGGTGACTGAGCGTTTCCAGGCATCCTGTCTCGGCTCACCGGAGGCCCATGTACAATTGGTAAGTTGGGGCTGCTGGCACCTAACACAAATTATGGATTAGATTGTAAGAAATTCCTCTAAGCCTGAACCAGTCCAAAAAAGAGACCTGGCAAGCTTCAACCTGGACTGTGAATCGGACATCATCCACTGGTCCAGGGTGAAGGCCACAGCCATCACTGTTTTTCTGCCCTGCCATGGCCTCTGTTTTTCAGTGGCCAAAAGCATGGGGGAACTCGGCCGATTGGCGTGTTGAGTGGCCAAGCAACCCAATTTAACTTCAAACCCCTTATCAGACCTCCTCTGAGACGAGGAGATTACTAGGCAGGTGACTTCAAAATTGGGTGGCAATAGACTATCTGTTATTGTTAAATCAAAACACATGCGAGGAGTTTGAGGGCCTATGTTGTATCAATCTTTCATCACGGGCTGAGGACGTGCGCCAATCCATTACCAAGATCAGAGACTTAGTCAAGACCATCGAAAGAGAAACCAAGGACTGGTTTGATCAGCTTTTTGGAGACTGGGGGCTCGCTGGCTGGGTGGGGTCAGCAGTTGGAACTGGACTATTAATTTTATTCATTATCCTTATAATTGCTATTGCGTTTGGACTGATCAAGAGACTGATCTAGACTCATAGTTAATGCTACCACCCCCCCAAGCATCAACCACTTTGATGTGCCATCGGCCCCAGAAGAGATAGGGCTACAAAAAGACCTCCCTCCAGAAGGGGAAGATGACCCAGAGGACTTCCTACCAGAACACCAAGGACAATGGCCGATGCCTTTCGAAGAACGGCCAACAAATCAGCAGTGGTTTGGGGACTTACACCCGGAATCTGAGTATTTAGCCCCCCAAATGCAATTTACTTCATTTTAATCCATCATTCAATAAAAACAAAAGGGGGAGATGTGGTGGTGCATGGACGCAGTTGAATGATCAGTTGAAGTTGCTTGGTTTGTGTTGTGTAAAGTTTTATTGTTCAATGGTATGTTCCATGTTGCCCCCTCCTATTTTCTCTCCTTTGGTTTCTCCCTGCACCTATAGTCAGTCATCTGTTATATAATCCCCTGGCCCTGTCCATCATTCTGGGGCTTCTCCCTGCGTCTGGAAAGTTCCAGGGAAGGCTTCAGGTGATCGGGCAGGATCCAGGAGTCCTCCTCCCAGTTTTCCCTGATTCATTGTGATGCCTGTGTGTTCTGTTCAGAGCCACTCCCTGCTTATTTCTCATTGGTCTCATGTTCTGCCCTGCCCTGAGTTACGCCCACCCTTATAAGCTGCTTTCCCCAGGTGCTGGGGGTCTCTTCTGAGGCACGGCCCTGGGGTGAGGATCCCTGTGACCTCAATAAACCCGGTTGCCTTTACCCTCAGAGGAGTCCCGTCTCTCGTTCTTTTGCACCATTGCCGTGCCTCTGTCTCTGACAAGCCAAGGACCCCGTGTTGCCATGGTGCCAGGGCTGGCCGAGGCAAGCAGCACAAAGCAGGCACCATGACATCCATCAAATCAACCAATAGCATAAAGAACCTCATACAGTTTTCCAGATAGGGGGAGAAGGCTCGGAAAGGTTGGACAATTTAGGAGGAAAGGGCAGACTTAGGGTAGACAGACATCCCAGTGGGTGTAACCAAGGGAAGGGTCTGGAACAAAGGGCATGGGTGAAGGTAGGGTTGATGTGGGATTGGGCATGGTTTAGGGTAGGAGGGTACCACATGAAGGGAGGAGGAGACTCAGGAGACACCGAACAAGTGGGGGAACATTAAACAACCCAAATTAACCAGAAACGTAAATTAACTAATCAACACACTACCACAAGCCAGCTTAGCAGGGACAGAACAGAGCCTTGGCGTGATCCTGCATGGACACTTGTCTGGCACGGAGAGGGGTTCATGCCTGGGCACTGTCTCTCTCTCTCCCCAGTGTGTGTGCTGCTCCTGGATCCCAGGAGTGAAGGACCAGCCCTGACAGCAGATCTGGGCCAAAGGGCTGCTACCAGGAGGTGTTGTGCGCAGAGATTGTGGCACAGTCAACCCTTGGGGCTCCAGGCAGGTTTGGGGTTGTGCTGTGGCAGTGCAACATCCCTTCCCCTAGTCTAGACCTGTGGGGTGGTCACACAGCCCCAGCCAGGCTGCTGAGGGGCTGCTGTGGTGTCTCCAGTGCTGCTTCATTTGCTACAACATGGGGGCTGCCATCACCTGCAGGATGAGCAGGTGGGGCACCAGTTTCCTGCTGCCCTGTGGCTGCCAGGGGGATGTGTCAGGCAGTCCTTGTGGCCAGACAGAGAATGGGTGGCAGCTGTGGTGCTGGGGATTCTCAGTGTTGTCATTTAGCCCTGTGCTGTCAGCAGTGGCCACCCAAGTGAGGAAGCACAAGGACCCTCCAGCAGCAGCCTGGCCCATATGGAGCAGAGCCCACACAGCTGGTTCTGCTTTGGCGCCCCGTTTTCCCACCACCACCGTACAAAATGGTGCCTGCAACACTCCTCCACTTATCCCTACTCCCTCCTCTGTTGGGCTCCTCCCTTGCGACATGCTCTACCTGTGCTGCTACACCTAGGCACTGTGGTTTTCCTGGATGCTGAGCTTGGGGGTCCGTGTGCTTCATGTGTGGGGCCAGTGGGCCAGGCTGGGCTGTGGGCACCTGCTGGGTCATCTGTAGCTGCTTTGCTGTGCCCTTGAGGCAGCACAGCAGAGCCCAAGCAGAGCTGTGGGGTGGTCCTGCATGGACACTTGGCCGGCCCTGGAAGGGGCTCATGCCTAGGGCACTTGGCTCTGTTACTTTCTCTGTGTCCTCAATGTGTGTGATGCGTTAGGGAGGAGAGGTGGACCCAGGTATTTGTGGATGCACAGCTGTAGGAAACAGAAAGATAAAAACTTCCACAGATACTGAAGGGTTTGATTTGTAGTCTTGGGAGAAGCTTGGATTGATGTGAAAATGTAAGTCCCCAGACATTAGGCAGAGAAATTATAGATACGTGTTTCTGTAGTTGTGAGAATATGCCTTAAATAGTGAAGAGTTTAAAAGTGTAGCAATGTGATTTTATAGAGTAAACTGATTTTAGATGTTATAGAAGAAGTATATGTGTGTACGTGTAGTAGTAGCCCATTGGATAGAAGTATATGCAGTGCAGCAAAATTAAGCAAGATGATAGGTCAGAAAAACAAACTCCTTGGCAACTTTCCATTGGATCAAAATGTTATATATTGCCTTGTAACGAAGAAACTTGTGACTACTTTGAGCTATGGCCTGCTTCTTGCTCTTGTAAAATCTCATGGCCCTTGAGGCTGATGTTTATCTGAGTAATAAATCATTTTTAGCCCGACAGTGATCTTATCACTTCATTAAGGCATCAATAATACACAGCCAGAAGGAGTAACCTCTGTGTCCACACCTCCTGTGTGATGAGTTCTCTCTCAGCTCCCTGAGCTTTGTGGTGGTGCTCCCTGCAGCTTTGTGTTGAGGGTGGGCCATTGCTCATTGACCTAAGAAGCTGCAGGCTTTGTGCTGCAGTTGCTGGCCAGTGGGATTGTGGTGGATGAGATCTTGAAACGCTTTGAAGTGTGGGACAGCAAGCACACAATGCTGGAGGCAGCCAGGAAGGATGTGCAGGATGCAGCAAGAGTGGGAGCTTTGCAGTAGGAGGGGCTGGTGGGAGCAGCTCCTGGAGCTGAAGTCAGCCAATGCACCAACAGTTCTTGGGAAATTAACAGCGGAGCACGGGACAGCCCTGCACGATGACACCAAATGGAACGTTGTCTCGTCCCACCCTTCCCACCTGAGGAACAGAAGAAGAAGGCCCTGCAGCACCCAAGAGCCCCTTCTTCAATGTAGAAGATTCAACATAAGCCAAGATACAGGTGGGAACCTGACGCCAGTTGTTAACTGAACTTTTAATTGACTTCACAGATGAATCTACATATAAGATTCCGACTAGGAAATATGGCCCACCAGATGGCCCTTACGACATTTTATCATAGGAGACCCTTTACATAGACCTTGTCGTGTCACTGCACGCTTTCTTGGCAGCAAAGCAGAATGCTGTGGGAGCTCTGATGGTGTGAGCTCCCAGCGGGGGCACAACACTACCCCCAGAGCCCTGGGGTTCCCCAGCAGTCACCTAAGGATTGGTGCGTTACAGGAACAGAGCAGGCCTCGCTTGCAGGTCTGAGGATCGTTTACTGCAGATGGTACAATTCAAACCAAGAGCCAGGGGCAAGGACCCCTAGCAGGGGCCATGCTGTAGTTTATAAGGAGAAGGGCCAAGGGAGGAGTTTTAGGGTCAGGAACCAATAACAAAGCAATCGGGGTGGAGTTCAATGTGGGGTGACAAGGCTTAAACCAAATGGGGCGACCAAGGGAGAATGCCATTTTGACTTAATCAATGCAGCATCAAATAGGACAGAAGTTTTTGGACTCAGGGCTGCGGTCAGAGAAGGATTGACACTTGGTGGGTGGGGGTAGAGCGTAAGTGCAAGGGTAAATTGACAGGGAGGTGTAGAAGAGGAGAGTGAGTGAGGGTCAAATCAACTACAGGAAAGATAGAACAAACCACTAGGGGTATTAACAAGTTACATCATAGGAGGGGGGCTACAAAGCTCATTGCAACGCAATGGAGCATAAAAAAGCTCACACCACAACAGACCTGATGAATTTTTTGTTTTACCTGAAGTGCAAACAGTAGGCCCTGTTTGCACAGGAGACGAAATCTTTGTCTCTGTTACTTGCAATAATCCACCATATTTCTTAGCTGCAGGGACTCAACTGCACAAGCCTTTGTACTACCAAAAGACTACCCAGAACAATCCCTCTAATTTACTTGCTACGTGGATGCAAATTATGGGATCTTACAAATGCATTGTGAAATGTAGCCTGTTTTGTAAGGGGGAGAAAATCAAGCATCTCGGGATGATGGATAATGGAGCGTATGTCACCGTTATTGCCTGTTCTGAGTGACCATCAGATTTGGGATTAGAACCTGTGGCTGGGATGATCTCAGGGATTGGAGGGATGGGAGTCTCCGTGATGAGCAAAAGGAGTGTGATCATAGGAACACTTGAGGGCAAAATGTCAACTGTCAGGCCATTCGTGGTGAGGGCTCCATCACCCTATGGGGGAGGGACATGATGACTCAATGGAGAACTTTTCTGCAAGTCAGTTGTAGAGGTTTTTAACTGGGGCCACTGAAGAGCACACACCGCCTACCATCCTTCAATTCACCTGGAAACAAGACCATCTGACGCAGTCCCCAAATCAACCAGTCTCTGCTAGCTCCAGCCGATGTGCACCAGCACTGCGCCAGGTATGGGGAACTGCCTTGATGTGGGTGCTTGCTTTAGGCAGAACCTTTAGAGCCGCTTGCTCTAAGACTTGGGGTTGGGTGACATTAGGGATCGGGTAAAAGAGGAGGAGGAGACTCTCTTGCTGAGGTTCCAATGGGACAGTTTTATTTCAGAAGGGTTCAGTGGAGAGAGCCCCGAACAGCAGGAGAACCCTGCTTTTTAAACAAGGGTGGAACACAATGGGTAGATACGTAACTGTAGTCAATCAGGACTTTATAGGGGAGAAGCACAAGGAGGGATTTACAAAACTTCGACCAATGGAGGGACTTACAAGACTTTGACCAATGGGGGAGCACAGGGGGAAGGGTGCAACTCAAGGGGACCAACAGGATATCAGGGAACACAGAAGTTTACAGAGCTGTGGCCAGGGACTGGGGAGGATTGACAAGTCAGTGGGAGGAGGGAAGGGCAGGTCTAGGGGACATGGACAACCAGAGCAACAGCAACAAGACGGGGAAAGGAACAGTCCATCAATATGGTTGCACCAAATCTTTGCCTCCCTTGAGTCCCTGTTACGTATATCCAGTTTGTATCTCCAGGTGCATCTCTGTTTCTGCTACGTCTGCATCTCAACTACAACTCTGCCCATCCAGGGCCTCAGCAAGGACACATCCCCTTCCACCTGCAGGTGACAGACAAGCTCTGGCACCTGGCTTGAGAAAAGCTCCCCAACACTGTGAGAAATCTCGGGGATCCCCAGCCATTTTACATCATCAGGTGACCACAATAAGCTTCAGGTTATTTTCCTCAACATGCCTGTGTCCCTACAAATCGCTGCAAATGCAGGACTTCAGTGCCAACACCCCATGTGCCATCCCAAACCCTCGCAGTCCCTGTGGCCACTTGGTGTCCCCACATGTCTATGGTGTAGCTGCCATGATCTCCCTCAGCACCACATCCACTTCCTCTGCCTCGGCCAAGTTGCTGCGTTCTGCTGGATGCTCAGCCCAGGGTGCTGCACACCCTGGCACCAGGCAGGAGCAGCCATCCAGCACCTCATCCCCAGCACCAGCCATGGATATCCCCAGCTCCCATCAGGCACCCTTACAATTTTGCTCTTAGCCCTTTTGTGCATCTCTTTATTTGTGGAAGTGTGGTCAAATTTTATTTTGCTGTCATAGTGTAGGGTGTGAGGAAGCAGCACATCTGTAATAGCTGTAATACTATCTGTAGATGATATATTCAGAATGCCGGGGGGGGGGAAAAAGGCATAACCGAGATATTTCTATCATCTTACCGTAATCAAATAACATCAACTTTGTTTTGATCTGAAGCTTAATGGATTAAAAAAGCCCTCAGAAACAGAACTGGAATGATTCTTTAAAAAAAAAAATGTCTTTGATCTGGCTTGGTTTTGTGTAAGAAAAACTTTTAAATTATTGCATGGAATGTCTGAATTCTAGACACTGAGCAGAAATCAAAAGGGAACTTTGTTGGTCAATACCAGCAGCTCAAGGCATTTATGTACCATCCACAAGAGATTCTGAACATACATAAGTGACACTGGATAGTAGTAAAGCTTCTTAAGGAAGAGCGCAAGTCTTGAAAACAAGTATTGAACACTGTCTATTGAGAAAAAGAGTTATTTAAAAGCACAGAATATACATATATGTAAACAGCTCCGAGTACCATCTACTAATCTACCTTTTCAATATTTTTCATTTTATGTTTCCAGTAGTACTAAAACTTTTTATCTAAAAATGATTAGATTTGAAAACATGTTAAACAACTGCTTCAGCTGTTGCATTGAAGTTTTTTCTAATGCAGTTTATCTGCAGTTAATGCAAAATTTGCACTTGCAGTCCGGATCATGTCCTGTCGCTGTGCCTGTGTCACTCGCCTTGGCCAGCCCTGGCACCACGGCAACACTGGGGTTCTTGGCTGACCAGGAGCAGCGGCGCGGCGAGGACGGGAGAAAACAAAAGACTGGACTCTTCTAAGGCTGAACGAACTCAGTTTATTGGACCCAGGGGATCCTCACCTCAGGGCTCTGCCTCAGAAGAGAGCCCGAGCACCTGAGGGGAGAGACTTATATGGGGGGGTGGATCACAGGGATGGGTACAGTGAGCATCCAGTAGGGAATAAGCAGGGAGTGGCTCTTAACAGGCAAATACTTTCAGAAATCATAGGAAACTGGTAGGGGAATGCCTGGATCTTGCCCAATCATTCAACGCCACTCCTGGAACCTTCTGGGTGCAGGGAGAGGCCCCGGAGTGAGGAACAAGACCAGGGGGTTTATAACAAATGATTGACAGATAAGAGCTGCAGGGTAAACAACTTAGGGAAGAACCAAGGGAGGAGAACAGGAGGGGAGTACAAGGAACAAACCATTTGACAAAGAACTCTCTCGAAACAAACTGCATAACAGGAACCAACAAGACAGACTCATTCACGCACTACCACAATGTCCGTAGCATCATTCTGTCATGGTTAGAGGATAAGATATTCCTTCTCAGACAATGACAGAGAGAAGTGATTTTCCTAATATCATGCAGGAGTTACCGTTTTCCACTCATTTTATGAATAACAAAAATTAATTATTCCTAGGTGTAGGAATGGTATGTCTGTCTTGAATTGGCTCTTGCACAAGCTGGTGCAAGTGTTGCAGCTGCTTCTGAGGAAGGGGCCACTGGTCCACCCACCCAGGACAACATGTCATCCAGGTGAGGGCTGGGACATGATGCTTGGCAGTGGCTTCTATGATAAATTCATTCCAAACACAAGACCCTGTTGGCTAAGGCAGTCTCATCCCCACAAAGTAACAGGGCATGAGAGTACATAAGGTTTCACGGTGGCACTGCTTCAGTAATATTTGTCGTGCGGTGATGTTGTCTATCTGCTTATGTAGGGCAGCTTTTAGTTTATCTAGAAACTTGATAAAAGGTTCATCAGCTCCTTGTCTGACATTAAAAAAATGAGGTGGTAGTGAGACCAATATCTCTCGTTTTACAATAAGCCCACAAAGTGAGCTCCTCTGAATGCCAGAGGGCTTCTGCAGGCAGCTGAGCCTATCTGGCAGTAGGTACATATGTGCTCTCTGCCACAAGTGCTTCAACACCTGTACGTCGCAAGACATACCCTGGAGTTGCTGTAAATTGTCCATAGCATGAATAGTGCAATGCTCACTCCATTCTGTCATCCAGACAGTGAATTGTATACCTGTCAGCGTAAGTCCTGCTGTCTGTTTAAGGTCTGGAGGTGCCAGATCATGAGTTCATCAGTTTCCAAAAGGCTAATTGTAAATGGGGCACTAATGCCGTTGTCTAAGGCAGAGTGACACAGCTCTTTTTTGACACCGTAAGGCAAGCCTTCTCATCTAGGTTGTTATTGAGCTGGTAAATGACCAGAAAGGCATGCAATAAATTGGCATCCCTCTCTGTGGCAGTTTGTTTTTTCACTGCTGTTCATTGATCATGCTGATGGAGAGGGGGGAAGATCAGGCCCCTCCTCAGGACCAAATGGATCAGGCGACCAGGGGCCATCCACTGGTTCTCTTCCCACAGCCCCACCAAGCTTACGATTAGAGCCTTGTGTTTCACTCAGTGGGGGTGCAGAAGCGTAGCACAAGAGGTAGCTCAAGAATTCTTTCTCAGATCTCTGACTTCTGCATGTGCTTTGAGTGCCTCAAATACTGTTTGCCATGGACACAAAAGCTCTGCCAGTGCTGTTGCCCTACGTAGCTCATTTCCACAAAGCAACCCCTAAAGCCTCCCATATCTGTGGGTCAGAACATTGGTATCAGTCAAAGCTGAATCACAGTCTTTAGCCTATAACAAGTCTTTTCAAACTGTAGGTTCAGTTTGCCTGTTGCATTTTTTTTTAAATCAATTTCAACATCTCTGTGACATCTTTTTGTTCCTGAGATATATTACTCCCCATCGTTCTCAGCTGCTTACCTTCTGTCCTATGGAAATGTCAATTGGCACACCAGGGGCTTCATTTCAGCCCCCGTAAAGTTCAGCTGAGTGTCACCACCAGTGCGACCATGATAGTTGCCTATTTAAGTCCCTGTTCGGGTGCCATTTGTGACAACTGATTGTACAGACTCAGGTCGGTGAAGATACTGAGAGGTTTATTGTGAAAAGCAAGCTGGTTTTATATGGTATTTCTTTCCTTTTATGGTGTTTTTTCACTAAAGCGAGCTATCACACATTGCCATGTTAGCAATATACTTTAATATCCTTATGGAGGCAAACACGTGCTAGTCACTTGTCCAGCTCCTCCCCATAGTGTATCTGCCACATTGCATTTCTTTCCCCCAAGATCATGTGGAGACAAGATTCAAGATTCTCTGTGCTGTCATCGCATTCTGCAGACAGATCCAATGGCTTGTAGCTCAATTTCATCTTACCTGCCTCTACAATATTCTTCTCAGAGATGGAGAGAAGTGATATGACTATGAGCTACAAGTGGTTTCATTATTCTTTAACCTTGAAGGGATTGGTGCTGCATTTCCTGAGTGCCTCAGGCTTACAGTATTTTTCAGTGATGAGTGGATTGCTGTTTGCTTTCAAAATGCAGTTGCAGAGAAGAGGAAAAGAGGGGAAAAGGGAATCACTAGAACCAGAATGATCTTTAGAAGGCCTAGTTGAAATTCAAGGGGTAATCACAGCCTGGCCCTAGACTTCAAAGATACAGGTTCTGGGGATTGGAGACAGCAGATTGCAGAACAAAAGTGCAAAAAAGGGAAAGGAAGCAAGGTGGCAAATAAATGCAAATATAAGGAATAAAAACAAAACCAACCAAATGAGGAATGAGAAAGGATTAAGTAAAATTGTATGAAAGAGATTATGTAAAAATAGCATTTAATTAGGGAAGTTTTTCAAACACATACACCCATCCTGCATTTCAAGACAGACAATATTTTTTAACCATTTCTTAGTATTTTACAGCAAAAGCAATGTGGGCCTAATTTTAGGCACGATCCCTGGTGGCAATCTTGATATGATACGTAAAAACTATGTTACATGAGAGAGAAACAGGACAATTTGAAAAGTGCTGATTTTTTTTAATGTGCCTTTGGGTGCAAAACAGGCTTTTAAATATTTAAGTAAAATTATAATGAAAGCTTGACATGTAAAATGGAATTATCTATGATTTGAAAACATAGGTAAAAAAGGACATTCAGTATTGGAATTAGTAAGTGTTCTGCTGTGTAAGAGTTAAAATACTTTGATGTGGAAACAATCCTTCTTCACTTTACAGTAGCATTCAGGAGCTATCAGGTGGGAAAAAATACATGCTGGGGTCTTGGGACGACTACTTAACATTCAGCATCTTGAATCTTACCAGCAGACGTACACTTTGTTGGAAAAACCACTACAGCACCCTAATGACAGAGCATTTTCTTCTCCCAAACCAGGTTTTTTCTGTGACATTCCAATGTGCGGTATTCATAATTCCCAGGCAGGGTATAAACAGTTTCTAACTTATGCAACCAATTGTGTCCCTTGGAGCCATAGGGCCATAAATAGCAGACAATCACTGACATAATCAATCAGATGTGCTTTAATCACATGTTCGGTTGTACTGTTGAAAATCAAGCTATTATATGGCCTTTATTTAATAGCTGGTATTAGGTTTGTAGTAATAGGAACCACTGTCTACAAGGTCCAAACTTTTACTGGTTTTAAGTCACAATAAGCCTAGAGTTTATATATAATATAAAATATATATAGCTATAAATATAAATATAAATTGTATTATATATTACTACATGGACAGTGTTGCTGCAACGAGTTTGCCTCCTCATCATTGCAGCACCCATGGGTTTCAAATACATTTTTGAATTCTGATTCCTCGTGTAGATAAGGAAAATAAACCAGTAGCACTTTCAATGAAATAGCTACTCAAACATGCAGGAAAAAAACTGACACAAACACAAAATTTCAATTTTTATGATTTCTTCTTGTGATCTCCTGTTTTGAAATCTCAGTTTAAAATATGGCTTTAAGGGTACTTCTTAAATACTTCCTTTTATTTTTAAGACAACATAATGTAAATTAACAGACTGGTGTACAAACAAACAGAATAGATTATCACCATTGCAGAGAATAAGAAGACCTTTTCTTTGTTTTCACTGTTTTGCAGTATCACCTCTTTAAAATAATTTTTCATCCCATTAGGAGTGAACTTCTTGTGCTTTGGAAAACATAGCCCAAAATACCTGATTGCACTAGGCTATGACAAGCTGCCATTTCAAATTCTTGAGGCTTGCTAATAAAATTTCGTTTCTGGGAATATGTTTGCTCTTCTGCAGCAATAATTGTGGGTTTTCAGGCTGATGCATTACACAAAAAGGAGAAAGAACATAAGTAAATATCAACCATACCAAAGCAGCACTCAGATTGAACAGAGTCATTTTCACTTGCATGGTGACAATGGACAAACCTCAACTTTCTTAGAACCATTTTAGCTGGAAAAGACCATTAAAATCATTGAGTCCATTGATAAATTTGAAAATAAAGTTTTTTCTGCCCCATTACCAGCTACAGAATGTTGGCATGAAGGGTAGATGTGATAACCTCTACACTGTGGAAGCACCCCTTGATTACTTGCTCACATACTCTGGAGAAGTGCTTATAATCAGCTCAGTCATGGCATACAAATTTGTTTATTCCAGTGTAGTGTAAAACTGTAATTTCTCCCATTCAAATACCAGACCCTATGTGTGTGAAGGGTATGTATTAGTGTATTTGTTTGAGATGACAGAAATAACCTCCATAACTTTCAAAAAATTCCCTAATGTAATGAAATTTTCAATGAGAAAATTAGGTTGGTGTTCCCAAAGTTGTATTTAGATCCCAAACAAGTAAAAAATCCCCTTCACATAAATGAAGAACCTTATTTGAGGATTTGTCCAAGTAACATTTGGAGGCAGTGCAATGTGTCCAAGACAGAAAGTTTTCTTGGACCCACAAGAAGATGCAGGAGTTCTCTTGCAAGTTTTAGTATCTTATGAGAATATAAATTTAGCACTTCATTGTGACCTCTTGATTGGGATTACATTTTCATATGGAAGCAAAGGAAACAAATTTGGTGGCAGAGGCATTCATATAAAATTTCCTGCTACAAACCCCCTCAAGGTTGGTGTGTTGAGTAATTTAACATTAAAGAGAACTTAGACAAGAGAAAAATGAGGCAAACCAATGTGTAAATTCGCAGTTAAGAATTTCTGCAGTTCAAGGTGTTTTTTTTAAATCTAATCAGTTTTACAGAAAACTAAAAGCAAAATAATTATTTACACCCTCTTAGGCAACTTCATCCTCAGAGCAGAAAAATAAAAATACTGAGAGCCTCATAAAACTAAATGCAGTGTAAATCCATCACACACCTCTTGTGTGAAGCAAACAGAAGAAGAGCATCACTTGACTGAGTCACAGACACTGGAACATCATGAGCTACCTGGCACCAAACGCTGCCCTGCCAGCTGCATTGGGAATCATCAGAGATCCCCCATGTGTTTAGCTCACAGTTTAAATGTAACAGCCTTAGCCTTGAAAAAGGTGGAGGATCTAATCAACACTCCTCAAGGATTTAGTGTTCTCTTTTTCAAAAGATAGTTGTGTTTTGGGATTACTTCTTTTGCATTTTGAATTCAACTTCAACACTTAAGTGGATATTCTTCCAATGTAACAAGTGGTATGTATTAGCAGCTACATTTTCTGGCAGAGCTGGAAGTCTGAAAGACTAGAAATGCCTGCCGGGTTAGAAAAGGAAAAATAGGAATTACTGCCACGTTCCTTCCAATGTAATTCAGTAGCCTGAAGTTCAACTAGGTGCCCCTTGTTACTTGCTGTCATTGCTTTGCTTTATCTCAGAGCAGTTTCAAAGCTCATGGAAATAGAACTGCAAAGAAAATGTGGAGATGATGCGTGGAACTATGAGGCATTGCCAGATGTGCCTGTGCTTAGCACAGCTCTCTGCTGCTGTTCATATTGGTACCTAAGGGGAGAGAAATCGATAAGGCAATTATATTTACAACTATGCATTCTTGATAACAAAATCACTGTGCTCTTGGGGACAATAGATCAGGTGCTGAGGCTTCAGTGTGTGTCTGGACTCAACAGGTCAATATTAATTTATAACTTTATTTATTACCCATAGGGGTTGGTTTGTTTACTTTATTTTACCCTGTATTTTTTAAAATTATGTACTATGCTCACATCACTCTGGAAACTAGGCTGTAACCTTTGCTTTCTCCCACGTAATAAAGCAGAAATGACTAATTATTTTTCACTTCAGCATCGGAAAGATGCAGAAGCTGATGTGGTGCCTTATAGAACTGCAACCAGAAAACTAAAACAGAAATGAGAGCACCTTCACAGTACTTTTTTGTGTATTCACCATGGTGTCTCAAGAACTACAGCCACTCCAATGCTATAATGCATGAAAGTACACACAAACCCCAAAATTCATAGAAACCATTTAGAGGTAAGGGAAGCCCTTTGGGTAGTTTTTCCAGATGAAAGGAGTCAAGGCTCTTATGTAGAAAATACTAGTTCATCCCCAGTGCTGCAATAAACAAATCTAACAGAGGAAATAACATCAGTGTGAACACCTCTGTATTGGTTTTTAGCTCCAGGTGCTGCACCAGCAGCAAGATTTTAGGCTCAAATTACTCTGCTCTGTGTTTGCAGTGTACAGTTCAGAGGCCTTTGGATGAAAGCAGGAGTATGGATTCCAAAATACACTCTAAAGCAGACATTCCTGTATCATGGAGAAGTC
>VWZU01013632.1:113164-125810 GCA_013397095.1 Sterrhoptilus dennistouni | reverse complement strand
GAAAATTTAGGTGAAAAAAAAAAAAAAGTATTTAAGAGGAAAAATTCTTATTTTGAAAGACATTTCTTAGTGTTTTTATATCTACAGAAAAAAGGATTCTTTTACAGCTTTAGTCTTGTTCTCTGCAGAAGTCTATGAACAGAATACTACTACTGTTAAATACATTAACAAATTATTATTAGATATTAATATATAATTTTTATTATATAAATATAATAACCACTGTTACAGGGAATCAGAGATATTTCTGAGGTGTAGGCTTCTACTGAGTAAAATTCTTGAGGAGCCGTTTTTCAAATTAGGACAAGAATTTTTCAAGCTAGAGAGTTTAAGGAGTTTTATTATCCCCCTTTAGGGGTGGGGGGGGGAGGGTTGGAATGGGGTATTTTAGTGTCTGAAAATAAAAAGTGCTTTTGCCTAAAATGTTTCTGTGCTTTACCTAGTTTCTGGTGAAAGATCCATCTCTTACTCCGTTCATTATTAGCTTTTCTGGAACAGAATGTCCAGGCTTGAATGCAAACTACTCTCCTCATATTATAATTAGGCTCCTTCCAGTTATACTGCATATAACCCTTAGCAGCAGTATATATTTTTACAACCAAGCTGGTGAAGTTTTGGCACTTTACATACCTAAATATTTTTTCTATGGAATAACATGTTAAAAAAAAATAGATTGTGAAGGAAGAGAAAGCAACACTTCTTCAGTCTTATTGATCAGGAAATTTTCAGAGAGAACATATAAATCAGTAAATTTAAAATTAGTTTTTTCTTTTATGAAATAGTTGATTGTTACAAAGCAGCTACGAGGTCTATGAGATTAATATAAATATCTATACATATATAAATCAAGTAGTTTTTTTTTTTCCGAAAGAAGCATTATATGTTAGTGTAAGTCTTCATTTAAGCTTAAAGAAATTTTGCAATAACATAGCCAGCCTGTCTGCCAGTTACCCCTTATGTGTTGCACAATACAGGAAATTTTACTTGCTTGCTAATGATAAAATATTTTTTAACATTAAATATATCACTTAATTTTTTAAAAAACCAAAACCATATATACTATGTATTCCATTTTGAATATTTGGATTTTTTAGTTGATATTTCATTATCACCTTTGTATATTTTACATTAAATGCAAGTAGATTTGATCTAAAAATCTTCCACGCCCTTTTCAGACTTCTGGTGTATCTTCAGAGGACCTAAATATAGAGAGTTTTGAACTGCTAATGATCCATCCAACACTATCTGCAGATAGGATGGAGCACAGTTACTGAAATGTCATACTGACATATTCCAGTTGTGCTTTTTTTTAACGTGTCAAAATAATTATTTCTGTTCTGCATTAGAACCTAAGTGGACAAGATTGTTGCAAATGTACTTATGGAACCTGATGTTTATTTAAAAATAATGCCTTTCTTTCACAACTCCACTTGAAAATTCAGGAAACTGAAATTTATTTTTCAGGATCTTTTTAGTAAATTTCCTGTCATAGAATTGTTTCCTTAGCCTCTGATGCAGCAATATCCAACAGCTCAAACCTGAAAGGTGTTATTGGCATAATTGATTATTGAAAATATTAACATATAAGTAAATACTGGTAACAATTTACCAGCTGTTAGTATTTAAACATGCCAATTAACTTGTCATTAGGGAAAATTACTCACTGAGCTCTGCAATGTTGTATCCTGCCTGCTACAAATCGAGTGGAGTAATTTTAAAGCAAGTCAGGTATCTCCACTGTTTTGCTGTAATTTTTCTGGGTGGAGGGGATAATCTGATAGAAACCTGTCAAAAAAGAAAAAATAAAAGGATCTTCATTATTCTCACTTCCACCAACCACTCTGCTCTCTTCCTCCTTTTTTTCTTATATTTGTCAGGTTGCTCTGGGATTTCTTACCTTAGTAGTGTTGCCTCCAGCCCAGCCCCAACTGGAGGGGCAATTGCTGCTCTGGAACTGTGATTCTTGTTTCAATATATCTGAGAAAAAAAGTCAGCTAGCAGGGGCTGTTCAGCTACTGATTCAATGTCTGAGACAAAACCCTGAAATACAGGTGCAAAATCAGGACGGGGTATATGAAATAAGCATATGTTACATAAACTTAACAACCTGCAGATGGAAGAGATTCACAGGTTGGTCTGGTTCTGGGCAGGTCAACTTTAGTTGAGCCTTGTTTTGGCCTATGCAATCAAAATTCCACCCAAAATGCAGTTGAAATCCTTTATACTTCCCTGTGTGTTTTAGTTATAATGTAGTCTTCTAGAAATGCTGATTATTGCTTTTAGTGCACAGCCAAGGCACGTGTCTGTACTGCTGGTACAAAATCCATCACCTGGGACTTGGGCTGAGCCCTGCTGAGTGCTGAAAATTTGGTGGCCAGCAAAATCAGAAATACATCAACATTTTAACTTTGTCCCAAGTAGAGCACTAACCTCTGCAGGGATTTATTAATAAAGAAATTTCATCACATAGGCTGTGGAACAAAAGATAGTGATACTAGGGTTGGTTAACAAAGAGTAAATTAAACAATACAGGAATAAGAGTCCAAACAGTGGCTTATTTTGTGTCACTGCCTTACTTTTTTTGACAGGCATGGCAGGTTTTTTTGAAGATGCTGTGAGTGACAGTGACACTCAGTAGTGTCACAGGGGAACAGGAGGTGTGATATGGGAAGGTGGTCAGAACGCTGCCTCACTGTTCAGAGTCCTCTGCACCAGCAGAACACAGGGCCTGCAGAAATTAGCAGCAGGCTTCTTATTTGAGAAATTAATTGAAATAATATGAGTTAGGTTTCTAAACATCAGGGGAATCAGCTTAATAAAGCCCTACCCGAGGCACTAATTGAGGCCCAGGTCAGTTTGACTAATTTTATTCCATACTGCTGGACATATAATTACCTGTAAATACCTTAGGAATGGCTTTGTGGCATCCTGGGAATAGTGAAAGTAAGTATACACAAAATTTTGTTTTAATAGCATTTTAAAGATGAAGTCATAATCTTGCCCCCAATGCGCTCTTGTCTCATGGAGACCATAAAGGTCTCTAAAAAGAAATTTGCTACCTTTCATGGACTCAAATAATTTCTAACTTGTGTTATAATAATAACCAACATGCACCAGAGGAAGTCTGAGAGATTTTAAATATTCCAAATCAAAGTCAAGCACGAGCCACAGGGTGCCGCTATTCTGCCAAATAACGAACATTTCCTGCGTTTTACTTGCCCAGTGAATTTGGGACAACTGGAAAAGTTGCGGTGATACCTTGGAGGAGCTGCGGAATGGTTTCACATCCCGATGACTCCACTTGTGGAATTACGGAGTGTAGTACGGTTGCTTCACTGCAATCAGTGAAATGATTAAAATGAGGAGTGAAATTCAGCATGAACAGAACGACAGAAGGGAGCAAAACGCAGAGACAGAGCCAGACAAGCTCCGAATAACTCTTCCTTTCCACTCTTATCACCACACAAAATTCTGATCAGATGCTTTAGTCTGTGGTTTAATTAGTGTGTACCGTATTTAGACAGGCTCCTAACATTTTGAAGTTGATCCCCCAAGATCTTGATGCTCCACCTGTTCTGGTGTTATGCACAGAGTTCTGAATTTAAAATCTGCTTCATTCCTGAGCTGCAAATGCCTTCTGGCAGCCTTGTCCTCCTGTGCTTGGGATGAAGATGAGATTAAGTAGTAAATGGCCCTTCCCAGGCCTTCAAGAAAAGCTGGTCTGCACTGATTGAGTAAATCTGTATTGAAATGGCCTTGGAAGAGATTAGCTCGCCTTGGTCAGTAGAAATTATTTATTCAATTGCTTTATAACCAAAGCTGCAAGTACCTTGTTAGGGAAATTGTATTGCCTTGTAGTTGCTTCTTGTAGTAACCCCAAAGTGATGAAGTGCTTCCTCGTCTTTATACTGATTTTGTAATACCTTGCAGCGATAATTTTCAAGAATAGCAGATTCTCCTGCATTTTAATAGCTACCCTGCTGAGGAGAATGTAATTACTTTTCCATAAACTGCTGTAAAAACATGACAAATAGAAGATTGTCCTACCTGAGCTCACTGCAGTATCTAAAATTTTTGGATTTATTCATTTCGGTTGTTTACACTTCTCGTCTTAGTTCTAGGCTAAGAACTGGAGCCTGCCTTCCATGTGTTTTACTGAGATTCTAGAACAGGAATGAAAACCAGGCCTCAGCACCTACTCATGGCAACTAGAAAAAAAAAAATACATTTCTAGTAACTTTGCAATGGGGTGCCATATTTACTTCCAAAACAGCTGCTAGGAAGAAGTCATGGACTGCAAGAGAGTGGGATTAGCTGGGCTAAAATACACCACAACTACCTATGTAGTATTTGGGATTTAAAACTTAAGGGGTGGCAAACACTAGAATAAGAATTGAAGCATAAACAGATAAAATTATTTTAATCTTACACTTATTCCTATTTATATATATATAAGTATCTTCTTTATAAACTTCCCACCTGTCTGCACAATTAGGCATAAATATCATTAAGAGAGATTTTATTTGCTTGTATTCAGTAACATACAGTATTTTTAGCATCACTCTATAAAATTCTGCAAAATTCCCCATTCCTCCAAAACTATTAGGCAAATGTTAGAGGAGTACTACTAAAAACAATGAAAGTAATAATAACAACCCACTACAGATTCTATGGGCACACCATTTCAGCCACTGAAAGTAATCAGAGATGCAAAGACAGTGAGAAAACTGTTACGCGAATTATTTAATGGACCAGTTTTTCAAACAATCTTACTTTACAACTGAAAAAAAGCCTGCAAGCCTGATGTCATTCTGTACCCATGGTAGCACACCATGGTTATAATTAAACCTAAGATTAAAGGTACTTAAAACTTTACATGGTTATATGAAAACTCAGCAAATGCAAGAAACATTTGGAAGCTCATTAGACTGAAGATCTGATAGTTAAAATTACATATTACACCTACAAAACGTGATTCCTTGATGGATTTATACTGTCTGGCTGAAGAATCCTAGGCCCATTTTAAAATAATTAGACCTGTACTGCATATAAACTTTGAATCATGGTTATTGTTCTGCTCTGACAAACTGGAAGTCCTAGAACAGATAATTGCACACAATTTTTGAGCCTCAGTTTTGCCTCCTGACAAGACTCCACTTAGCTCAAACCAAAGCGACATCACAGCGTCAAAACTGGACTTCCTTGAAATACAAGGAAAAACGTTTGAAAAGAGGCCCTATATACTGTATGTCAGTCATGTCAGTTCAATTTTATTCTTCAGTTAAAAGAAACAAATTACAACAAAATTACTAACACTGCACTTCATGTTGATCATCATCAGCATCAATCCAGATTTGTTACTTCATCTACTTCAGTTATTTGAGCAGTAATATTGTGTTGAACAAGTGCTTATACACTTTTTTACCAACCAGCTCCAAATTAAAAATCTGTAAATCATCATGAACTCTTAACACTGGTTTCTCGAAATACCAGTTTTCTACTAGTTAACAGGAAGACAGTAAAAAACAGGACTGTAGTTCTTCACCTTTTGCCCAAGATTGCACCCTAGGGAATAAGTTTTGCAGCGTGTCTGAGATATTAATAAATCGGGTAAATTAGGGAAAGAAAATAATTTTTTATGGAAGCCATGATGGAGCTCCTTTTCCATTTAGGCTGACTCATCAAATTCCTGTCTACAGAGCCTCACTGAAGCCAAAATAAGAATTCTGCATTTTCTTCTAAAATTTCTGCTTGAACTGCTTAGATGAAAGTTAGACTTTCCTTTGCATGGCAGAGTTCACTAATTATTCTTGCCTACTTAGGTATCTTTTTACCTTGTTCAGAAGGACTGTCTCAGTATCTTTCTATTTCTCTGACCAAAATAATAAATACGTGCATCATGCAATAGTGATACAAAACCTTGAATTGTAACTGCAAAAAAGCCTCAGCAGGTGCTCTCAAAAATCAGTTTTGTTGAATATCTATGTATTAATTAGATGCCTGGGCAGCATGCAGTCACATTCCAGATTTGCTTCATGAACAAGAACTTTTCTTGAAGCTACAGGCTGCTGGGCAGCAGGATCCTTTTTGTTTTCTTGAATATGAAACAACACTGGAAGTAGAAGAAAAACACAGAAAATCTGGTCAATTTATATAGTAAACAGTAAAGGCACCACCTGATTACTTGTTTTGTGTCCCATTAGTTTCTGAAATACTGAAAATAGCTGTCTCCAGCATAAACAGAAAGTCTTTCTAATTGAGCTGAAGCATTGCAGACAAGAATCTTAAACACATTAGTAAATATTCAATAAACAACTTTATTTATAAATAAATAAATAATAAAGAACATAAAAATGAGATGTTGTATGACAAGATCTAGGTACCCCAGAGAAGAAACCAGTGGAAGAGAGGGATAAGTTTAAGGGTTTGCCCAGTTACCAGCCTGGAAAGACACACTGTGGTGATATTCCACAGTGACAGAATAAAACAAGATGGCAGTGGAGAACCCCTAAGGAGGCAAATGATGTCTTACTTCTGCAGAACTGAAAACTAAACAAACAGGAGTAAAAAAGAAAAGAAGAAGAAGGGAAAAGGTACTTAAGTAGCTACATTTTCATTTGGACAGTAGAGATGTCTAGAATAAAGAAGTTTCAGCTTATATCAGCTTACAGTAGCTGAGGCTGTGTTTGAGGATTCATTCACTGACAGAGAAAGCACTGAGAAAAAAAAAAAAGGTAAATATTGTGGCATCCTCCCTCCTTTAGCTATTTTCAACCCAGTAATCCACACACCTGCACAAATTGAGAGCCGATCAGGAGATAAAGGAGTCATTAGAAAACAATAAATTTTCTCCTTTATGCGTACTGAAAGCTACAGTCTTGTTAAATGTTACTTCTGGATTCAAAATTGACTTTTGGGTAGAAAAACCAAAATGCCAGCACACTGTTTTTTTAAATTGTGGGAACTCCAGTGTAACCTCTCCGGGAAAGTGTTGAATCTCCAGTGAAGTACTGAATTAAATGCCCTGAAATTAAATCAAAGAGAAAGAACAGAGGGAGAGTAAGTAGGATGATATAGCTGCATTGATTCGGAATAAAATGAAGAGTTCATATTTTATAGCACCTGTGCACAAGTTACAACAGGATTGCTTTAATTGGAAATGCTGCTGCAATAAAGTTGCCATCCTTTCTGGCTGTTTATTTTATGTAGATCTCAGAGCAGTCGATAAAGTATGATGAGACACTTTATATCACTGTCCCCTTACAACTTTTCTACTGTGGGATCCTAATTACAGCAACACCCAAGGTGGGAATTAGCCCATGAGGTGTCTCTCTGCAGTATCAGGGGCAGTACTTCCCTGCATGCTGAAAAAAACATCATTAGAAGTTCAGCTCTGAACAGGGTTTGAGATCAGCCCCACTCAGAAATCCACACAATTGATTTTTGCTGCTGTCAAACCAAGTTTTTGAGATGTTTAGGCAATCTATAGCTCAACACATTTTTGATAATGCAATGTTTTACACAGGAAGTCAGAGTTCTCATCTGTGGAATAAAAATCATGGTAACATCACATTGTGCTAGATCACATTCGGAGCAGAAACACAACCCAGGTAAAGACCTAGCAGCAAATTAAGATGTTTTTGCATGACTTTAGGTTCTTGATTAAGAAAAGAATGGTAAATCCACAAGGAATTCATTCCCATGCTTTGGAAAAGTTCTCTTCAGGAGATAGGCTCTGTATGAATTTTGAAGCTGCACCCATTCGCCTTTTTGCATCTTCCATCTCACTGATGAAAGAAAAATTTTATCCTAAGAATCGTCACATCTCTAGACCTGGAAACTCTACTGCAGCTGAACCACTGTCAACATTTTGCTATATCAGGGTCAAATGCACCTTTTTAGTTTTAACTTTGAAATAATTTTATAATTGATTTTAAATCAACATAAAACACCACACTGCTGCTGTTATAAACTTAGCAAAATACAAAAACACTTAGCAAAAGAAAGTCCAATGGCATTAAAGGGAATGGATTATAACATAGATTATACTGGTAGTCAGCCAATTATTTACTGGCTAGCAAATAGGGAAACATCAGAAAGAAACAAAATGTCCCTGGAAAAAAAAATCATGCAAATAGAACTTTTCTGCCATGTGCTGACTTTAATCAGATAGCTAGGTTTAAAACAATTGTAAATTCAAATGTAAAGGCACAGGTTTTTATTCAGATGGACTTCAAAATACAGAGTTTTAGCACTCTTAACACTTCTTGTTAGCTTTTTAACAAAGGAGCAGAATATGATTTGTGTTTCACTGTAAAATAATCAATTAGAAATTACAGCAAAAATTAACTTTTGCATGATAGTAACTATCCTTGGATTAATTTGAAAAACATGCTAAGAGTGTAAGGTTTTAGAAGATGCATTTCCTTTAGAATCCCATATTATATGGGAGAAAATAAACACATTTTGTATTAGTTAGTACTTCATTATTTAACACGTCATTGCAAAGTACATCATTAGCCTGAAAAATAAATTGTTCTTCATTTCAAGACCACAGCAGAACCTCACACTCAGTCTTTTCCCTCATTTCCCTTCAAACCGTAAATACTTTTTCAAGTGATGATGCTTATAGGATGCTAGAATGAGAGGGTTTTTGCCTTGAGAGACACAGCACAGGGAGATACTTATTGGAAGAGGGTATGGATGTATAGGAGTAAAATGAAAATTCTGCTGTTCACTTTGTAATGCTAAGCTAAAGCTATTTGTTCACGTGTCACTTAGGAGCAACCAAAGGCACAGGGAGCATGTGATGGGAAAATTCTGGTTAGCAAAGTGACTGCTGCAACCATCACATAATTTACGTGGCCCAAAATTATACACATTATTTCACTGTCCTCTTATTCTTCAACTGTATAATCTCAGAGATGAGACGAGTAGGGCTTTTGCTGACATCATGTACCAGAACAGCTTTAATTTGTTTAAAATAAGTGTTCATCCTAGATCCCGTAAAAACTTCCATCTCCCTCAAATACTCTCCACTGAGCTGGAATTTATGTAAAGTAAATTTTGCTATTAAGAAAGCTGCTAAACACAACCCCATCTTAGCACTCAGAGTAAACATACCACAAATTATTTTCTGTACTGCATGCAAAAGGATGGCCTGACACAAAGCTTTTTAAAGGGAAGAGAAAGAATAGCATTGATTTCCAATGTGCTCTGGCTTAGCCTGGAACTGAGTGCTTTCCTGGTGAATTAATATTTGGATACCATGTGTCATCGTGGCAATGGTCCAGTAGAAAACATGAGGTACAAAAATAAATTCAAAGTGCTGCCTAAATCGCTATTTCACTATGTGTCAATTATGTGTCACCACGTTTAGTGCTTGGATGATCCTGAGCAGACACCAAAAAGTTCATGGGCAGGAAGTCCCCCTCCTTTCTGCAGGTCATTTATGCAAATGAAAATGCTCCTCCACTGGCATTCATAGTTTAAGGAACACTTTATGGGAGTTTTTTTAAAGCATATTCCTCAAGGTGCTTTTCCTCAGGCTAAGATCTCTAAAAGCTGTTCTTTCTACAGCAAAAAATTTCTCATATTGGAATCAAATTCTCTAACACATTTTTCTGGTGCTCCTCAGCTCCTTATTGAAGCTACTGAATATGTGATGCTGTGATTATTATTTCGATTTGTCACCTTTTCTGTATTCAAGTTATTTGAGTATTAAGAATTTCTACTTTCTACCGGTGCAAAATGATTCCTTCCACCAGGCAGCCTGTTCCAATGCTTATAATCTTTTCAGTGAAGAGTTTTTTAAACCTAATATCCTCAAGCTCCCTCAGGCCCAGCCCAAGGCCGTTCCCTCTCCCCCTGTCCCTGTTCCCTGGGAGCAGAGCCCGACCCCCCCGGCTGTCCCCTCCTGTCAGGGAGTTGTGCAGAGCCAGAAGGTCCCTCCTGAGCCCCCTTTTCTCCAGGCTGAGCCTCTTTCCCATCTCCCTCAGCCTCTCCTGGGGCTCCAGACCCTTCCCCAGCTCCATTCCCTTCTCTGGAGACTCTCCAGCCCCTCAATGTCCTTCTTGGAGTGAGGTGCTCGAAACTGACCCCAGGATTTGTGGTGTGGAATGGCTTTAAGCTGAAAAAGGGTAGATTTGACCTGGTTATTAGGAACAAATCTTTTCCTGGGAGGGTGGGCAGGCCCTGGCACAGGGTGCCCAGAGAAGCTGTGGCTGCCCCTGGATCCCTGGCAGTGTCCAAGGCCAGGTTGGACACTGGGGCTTGGAACAGCCTGGGACAGTGGAAGGTGTCCCTGACATGGCAGGGGGTGGAACTGGATGGGCTTTAAGGTCCCTTCAAACCCAAACCATCCTCTGATTCTGTGATTTTAAGTCAAAATAACACAGAGAAATAAAATAGAAATCTGGTGGAGAACCAAACTGAATGCAATCCATCAGAGCATGAGTTCTTTTTAGTTTGGATTGTGAAACCATGTCTACACTTCATTTAAGAAAGATATTTATAAAGAAAAAAAAAGGAAGACTTGTGCATTATAGCATGGTACATATGCAGCAAATTTAACCATTGAGTCATAACTGCCCTTGAAATTTAAAGACATCCTATATACCATAATGAAAAATAGAGTGGAGTTGTACTTCTTTCAGATCTCAGAACACATTTTTAAATATCAAACTTTACAGCAATCCATCTCATTCCTAAGCACAGTGACAGTGAGACATACTCTAAGTAATAATTCTTTCTGCATCTGTCACCATGAAGATTAAGAAGATTCATCTCATAAATACTGGATTAAAACCAAAGCTAATTTCGTGCTGAGATATCTACAGTGGTGTATCAAAAACCTGCCAAAACAAAACTGGTTGATTACAAAGCAGATGTTTGTAGCATAAGGAAACCTCTTTTTTTTTTTTTAATTTTTTCTTTTTTAATTTTTCCCCATCTTTCGACTTTTTTTTTTTTTAACATACATTTATTGTTTTATAAACAACTTGATCTGAGAGTGAAACCAGTTCACACCTGGTACACCTGGTGCACAGCAATAATAAACACATCTGGCAGTGTAAGAAAATTCTGATTTGGCAGGACAAGTCAGTGTTTTGGTTAATTGAACTGTGCTAGGCAGCATGACAATCCTGCTGAAACTAGGAAAGGAACACAGCCAGATCACTTCTCGTCTTGAGCAGCAATTTTGTTCAAATAAACTGACCAGTTTTGGGACCTGTCTCTTCCAGGTTGCTCTGGGAATTTTAGACACGTGCCCCAGAGAAGGCTAGACTTGCTTTGGGAGTGAGAGGGATAAAATTAATCTGAGACCTGAGATGTCAAGAGCATGCTGATCTCTTTACTTAAACCTGCTTTCCAACCTGCCTCTGCCCTCCCTCTGAATGTACTCCCACCCTTTCTGAGAAAGTAAAACCCAGGTGAGAGCCAGCTCAGCAATTCCCTTGTGTGAGGCTTGTCAGGTCTGTCCTGTACCAGCACCAAACACCAAAGCCTGACACTGGATTTTCTGATGCTGAGAGAAAAAATGAGCAGCCAGTGTCAGCTGCCAGCATTACATCTCTGCTCAACAGCAGGGATTAAGATAGTGGCTGAAAATGAGTCACTACGATCCCGAGCTCTCCCTCTTGTTAATTTAAAAGCTGGTTAATTACATGTGTCACATCAGCAGGGTAGGGTTACACCCCTGGAGAGCCTTTCTCCTATGTGCTGTTGTGCTTCTCAAAGCACAGATGAAGAGGGGAAGATGACTTGAGCCTCTGCTCAAAAGATTTGTCTCCCATCTCAGCCTAGGGACAAACTACTATGGCAAAACCAAAATCCTGATAGAAACACAGCCACTCTATGTAAACATGAGCTTGCAGCTTTAGTTGCCCAGCAGTGGACACTTGCTATTTTTTACTTAAAACTTTTCTGAAGAAAGGAAAATGAACACACACATGGTAACTGAAAGACCTCAGAGTAATCAAATGGCGTGTCAAGAGCATCCTCTAAGCACCTGCCTTGGAGATATTTGTATGCACTAATAAGAGCCCATCTCAGTCACCTCTAAACTTAACAGGCCCAGCTCCTTCCCCGTGTGCTTTCATTGTTGAGACCCTTTGCGTTCTAATGCTACCCTCCAATAATGTGGATTTTTTTCCATTATATAGTACACCCACAGAGTGGGTGCCCAAAATCCCTGTCGCAGGAGGATGGAGGAGAAGATTTTGAGGCTGCTGCCCACTTTCTAGTACATAACAGGGGGCATGGAGTGAAGGAAGTGGGGGAGCTGCCAGCCAGGATTGTGCTCTGGTGGCAGAACTAGAGCAGTGCTGGTCCTGGCCACGGGGAGCCTGATGGCTGTGGACCCAGCCAAGGGTTGTTGCCAACAAACTGAGGAAAAGCAAGATGTGACTGGAAAAGGGACCATGTGGAGGCAAGGCAGCACTTTCCTGGGACAAACATCCTTGCTCTAGGACACAACAAATAAAAGGCAGCATCAGCACAGAAGTGTGTATGAAGTGATGACCAAAGGTTGATTGATAGAGGAGATGAAACCACGGAAGACCCTCGAAGCCCCCAGGACCTTGGGCATCCCTTCCTTCCTTCCTTCCTTCCTTCCTTCCTTCCTTCCTTCCTTCCTTCCTTCCTT
>VWZU01013632.1:99719-111784 GCA_013397095.1 Sterrhoptilus dennistouni | reverse complement strand
ATATAATATTATTATATACAGATAATATAATATATATGTATATAATAGTGTTAATATATATGTGTATATGTGTCTGTATGTATGAGTATATATATGTATTGTGTGTATTTATATGTATATATATGTGTATACTTACAACATACAAGCTATACTTATATATAAAGTATATACATAATACACATTATCATTATATACATAATTAATATAAGGTATCATTATATACATTATATGTATAGCATAACAATAGTATCATTAATATAATTATCAATACAATACACCAAAGCAATGCTACATATTAATTATGTATTAATACCACTTTCTATTGGGTCTGTATAATTATTAACGTATTAATGTCAGCGGTATCTTAATATTTTAATATTATTGATATATTTGTTAATATGGTAATGCTATAGGATGTGTAGCATCTAAGATTTTAATATAATTTCATTAGATACATGGTTATATAAAAATATATGCTGTGTTCTATAAGATATTACATATATATTATACTCTATTATGCTATTATCACTATTACCTTTTAAACTCCTTTACAAACTTTACATTATGGTTGTTTTGTGCAAGTCCTGTATAGTATTCAGAATAGGCCATTACAGCAAGCTGTTGGATGCTATTGAAATTTCCTGAAATTTGGAGTGTGGCCCTGGACCAGATTCTAGGATGCACACTCCTGGAGGGATTGCTGGACAAAGTGTGTTTCTCTTTGGGTTGAAGTGATACTTCCATCCTTTCTGGGGTGGAATGCAGTGTGTTTATGGAATTTTCCCCAGGTTACTGTACTTTGGAGGAGAAAATGCATGGAAGCATACACTGATTGATGTGTAACATCACCCCACAGATACAGCTGGAATTGCTGATAATGTCTTTGAGTTTTGAGTTGCAAGAACCTGAGTATCCCTGAAAGAATTCTAGAGTTCTGTTCTTATGCAAAAAGATTTTTTTTGAATTTTGCAGGCCTCCTCTGAACGTCTGGTGGGGTAAAAGCCGCGTGGGGATCTCCACAGCTGCTGCAAGATTTGTTGTCCCCACTCACTTGGGCTCCTTGGTCGGTGGCTGTGGAACCTGTTTTCCTGCTCGTCATTTCCGTGGTAGGTAATCAAATGCAAACTGCAAGAAGATTTAGTTTCCTTGATGGCCATAGCTGTTCTTGAATGAGGGACAACAGGAGATAAGTGTTTTAAATGCCATCAACATGCATTCTGATATTTGCACTTACTTGCTCCCCCTATTCTCTTTCAGCTGTTACTTCAAAGGTAAATACTTTAAGAAAAAAAATACATGTATGTTTTTCCTTGATTGATGCTGAGATTAATTTTATACAGATAGTTATCTCATCTAAATAATGGATGGTTTCAGTGTCACAACTTACTTTTCCTGCAAATGAGAATTTATTGGGTGATGGAAATTCTATTAAACAGGAATTGAGTCCAACTTGGCTTTGCAAGATAGAGCATGGGCCAAGTCCAGGCTCAAAAGAATAATTTGTTAAATCTGTAGCGTTGTGGTGTAGGGGAAGATAAATTCTCAAGTTTACAAACATCCTTCTTTGCATTTATGTATTCATTTTTTTCCCTCAAGCAAATCTTTATAATGGTGGGTAGTCTAGAGAGAGATCCAGAATAATTGTATGGAAAGTTTTGTGCATTTTAGTGTCTTTAGTATCATTTTACTAAAGTGAATAAATAGATGAGACTCTTTTCTTTCAGTTATTTATAAAAACATCCAGTCAGTCTCATGCTAGCCCTGGAAACAGCAGATTGCTTCTTCAGTAGCAGTACTGGTCAGTGAATGCTGAAGATAGAATTGCTTGTAATTATGTAAAATTAGTAAGAAAGTTAAGGCACTGCTGGCTGATTTCTTTTTGTGGGGTCTCAAAGCTTAGGTACTGTTACTGCTTTATTCATTCCCCTTCAGGTGATGTTTTGGTAGGAGTTGTCCTCAGAACAACAGAGCATGGAGGGATCAAAAAAGGGCTATATAGGACTGAACTGGAGCTGTTTTAAGCACATATGTGTGTGAAAGAGAGAACGTGATCTATGAAAATCTGTGCTTTATTCATTGTGCTATCTGCAAAACAATTTCAGAGCATCTTCCTCATTTGGAAGGCTTCCTAGGCTGGCAACAAAAACATTCTTAAAAAACTTGTCAGAAAGCAGACCCTTCCTTTTTTTCCCCCGTTTTTTAATCTTGCATGTAAACCAGCCAACATGCTGTAAATATTTCATGCCAAAACTGCATCCATTCTCGACTTCTATTTATCATGGGTTTAAAAATTTTCCACATCTGACTAAAGCTCTTCCTGTCATCCAGATCTGCATTTTTACAAAAGGTTCCAAGCTTGTTCTTACATTTAACGTGCAAAATCCCAGACACTTCTATTTCCACCTGGCAAAGTGAAAGAAATGCAGTAGCTGCCAAGGACTGTGACCTTTGGCAATGTGTGCTGTGCCAGTCACTGCTCAGTGACAGGAATTTTATTGCTCCACTCCTTGCAGTTGGCTAACTAACAATTGCTGTCTTTGGCTGGGCAGGAAGATTGGTGGAGCAGTGCCCTGTCACCCATTTGATTTTCTTGTGATTGTGGCTTAGAAATACAGCATTAAAGTTTAGAATCCACTGCAGTGTTCTTCCTTAGTGGCTATTCTGGATAAACAGTCCTCTTAAAAAAAACTTTTTGGTATTAATACTGAGAGATCCAGTGAAGCAAAAGTGCACTGGGCTCTTTTTCACTGAACATCCTAAACTGTGCTTAGCAGTTGCAATGAGATCCTGGTCACTCTTCAGCTGTTTAATATTGTGACATCACGTTGTGTGTTTAACTTTAGATAATAAAGGTACAGGTAAGTCAGGCCTGAAACTGAGCAGAATCAATTTGGCTTTTGGTAAAAGGGATTTGATTTTGGTTTTCCTGTGTAAATTCTGATAACAGGTATCATATTTACTGATAATCACCATGCAGACTCCCTTTGGCTTCTGAGATTTTTTTCCCCTCAGTCCTAAAATGTCTTGTAAAGGTCACATTATGACAAAAGTTGGGTGGAAGCACTGTTGTTATTAAGGACATGAACAGGTGACTTCCAGATTCCAACATAGCACCCTTCAATAACACTTAACTTATTCAAACTCTCTCAAAAGAATCACAAATCCATCAATCAATTTGCTGTTGCAGGAAGGACTTGGGACAGTGTAAATGCTTTTAATATTACCAAGTTAAATCATCTTGGCTGCAGCTTTTTAGTCACTGCAGAACACATTATATTAATATTCTGATTAGGTACAGATTAGTTTTTTGATGGAATAATTCGGGTAAGTAGACTATGTCAAACACTGCAGCAAGATTACAGAGGTTCAAAGCATGGCACTTTGCATTTTTAAATATGTAATTCCAGCTGGCATCTGTGGAGCTGGAGCAGCATAATGCATTTATGTCAGCATTCGTGTTAGGGAATTTAAAAAAGGCATTTCAACAAGAAAATGTAGGTGTTTTGTTGTTCTTTCGTCTTTTTTTAATGGAACTGCTGGTTTTGAGCTGCACAGTGTTTCTGGCCTGCCACATAGTAAACCACCTCCATGATGAATGTGTTGATACTGTGAGCATGAAAGCCCTGGGATGAATGTTTTGATTGTATGTGATTTAGAGCCGCCACAGAAGCGTCGCATTTATCCTGACATTAAATTTCATGAGCTATAACTTGGCACAGAACAACTCAGAGTTTTATTTCTGCTTCAAACAGGATGATGGTGCTCTGTTTCCTGAGCAGAGCCCTGCCACGAGTGAGGCATTCACCCAGCCCACTGGGGAGACAAGTCTCTTCAGCCAGCACAAATAAGCCGGTGTTGACTTTATTCACCAAGGTAAGAGCTGTTTACACAATAAAGCTGTACAAGACAGTGTTTATCTGCTCTGATACACAGGAATCACAGATTCAGAAGCCAAGGAAATGGCTTATCCTTGTCCTTTTTTTCCCTCCTTCAAAGTGTTTTACTTAGTGGGTTTCTGCACACCAGGCTTTGCAGCACTGTCCTGCTCTCATTGTAGCAAGCAAGAATTAGCAGTCAACAAATATTTCAGGACAGTTTTGCATCAGTGACTCTATCGTTCATTTACTAGTTGAAGATTTGGCCCTGCTGGCAGTGTTTCACCTGAAAATGGATAATAGAGATGAATCCTACACAATCTGCCAACCACAAGCATCAACAGTCAAAGCAGGCTTATCAAAGTGCTCATTTTTAATTTCAGCACCACCTGTGAGACTGTAAAATGTATCCAAATAGTGTTGGGAGGATGTGAGGGGAAAATAGATTTTGTTTTACCTCTTTTTGCTTTATTTGCAACAGATGAAATGCATGTAGGATTCCTAGGCATATCTAGAAAACAGATGAGATGAGCAAGAAGGGTCGTTTGTGGACTGTCACATTCCATGAATTGTTTTTGATTATTGCCTGCATAGTTCTGCAGTTTTATAAAGGATGGCACAGGATGGATTATGTTGTAGCCTTCAACAGGAGAATAACTATAAATTCAAAGCACTGAGAGTGCTGACATTAGTGTGGTGGTTTTAAGTATGATTAAAATAATTTCCTTCTCCTGCACAATACTTGTGCATTTCATCAGTAACCATACAGGAGTTTTTAAACTGTGTGACAGCATCCATTTAATAATCAGAACTATAAAATTGCAGCTTTCTCTCCCCCTGCTCAGTTTGGCCTCAACTCATCCATAATTCAAATGGGGTAAAGGTAGGAAATAATGCTCTTACCTTTGGGTTAATAGTTGGAAAAAAAGCTTTTTGTGTCATAAAATTCCTAACTAGTAAGGCACTGTGTGAAATCAAATTTTCTAGTAGCAGATTTCCAGCAGTTCTCTAGAATGGCCTTTTGTTAAAGGTGTTTTCAACTCTAAATGTTTACTGTTAACTTTAAATGTTCACTGGCAATTGCAAAGAAAAGCACAGACTATAAAAAAATTAATCTACACTGTTAGGTTATGCTAATTGACCTCTTGTTTGCCTCCTTCTTATTTTTAATAAGGAGAAAACAGGAGGAAAAAGCAGAAGACAGTTGCGACTTCTGGATCAAACTGATAGAAACTACCAAATGGGTCTCCTCTTGCAGTCCTCTTTTCTGGCCACCTCAGTACTTGTGCAACAATTGCTTATGTATATCTACTTTTAAAAAAGATTTCATTGTTTGTTAAAATAATTCACTTTTTGTTTTAAGCCAGCACCACCTAGTGCCTAAGCTTACCATGAGAGTAAACCCATATCTTTTTCCTAAAAGTTAACCTCCTTTGCCAAATGCATTTGTATGCCTGGTATGTTAGGAAGCTCTCCACAGGTCCAGAGGAACCAAGTGTGTCCTGTTTTAACTGGAAGAAGCCTGTTGTGTTACAAAACTGATGTGCAGGATTCTGGGTCATTCCTCTCAGTCACCAGTAAACCCTGTTAAACCCTCCAAAAGCAACCAGGACTATGAAAGACACTGTACTTTATTATCCTGCATAAGTTTTCAGAGCACGAGGACTAGTCCAAGTGGGAAAGGCAATTTAGATTAGATCTAAATAAAGTAGAGTGTTTAATCCAAAGTAATTCACATGCAGGAAATAAAACGTAGCTGTTTCAGATTAACTTCACATTTTAAAAACCCTTGGAAGAATTTTCATTGGGAGAAGGAGAAGAAGGTCTTTTCCATCAGTGGAAGGTGTTTTGGGGTAGAGAGACAGAGCAAACATGTTCACCTCCATATACTTTGCCATGTCAATTATAGGCCAAATTCTGCTCTTGAAAACATTGGAGCAGCAAGCCTTCAAATGAGTTACTTCAGTTAGGGCCTGGGTGGTCAGCAGAACTCAGATATTCAACTGTAGTGGAAAATGAGGGAGTTCTCAAAAATGCGAGGATTTTTTGACCCCATCACAGGTCAAAACACTGCAGCTGTTTGCCAGTTCTCCCTGCTGGAGATTACTCTCCTTCCAGCTCTGCAGTGTGGAGGACCCTGCTTCATTTTTTCCAGGCAAAGCCACCCACGTTATCTTAAGTTGCCTTATTTTCCTTCATTTGAACTGAGCCATGTGTCTTGATCTGAGACAGACTGGAAGTTACTTGTGTGGCTTTCTCATTCCTCTTTTAGCAGGAAAGGTACCTGCAGCTGTCTTTATTTGGTGATGACAGTGCTTTGAATATCCATTGCCGACCAAAATGAGGGGTGGTCTCTGCAAGACCTTTAGGATCATTCCCTTGGATCAGCTTTTAGAAGACTGTTAATTTGCTCCATGAGAAATGAAATAGCAAATGTAAAAAAATTAAATTCAGTGGCTGGATAGTTTCTTGGGGGTTTTTTTCATCCACACTGCAGTGGTAACTGAAATTTTAGAAAGCCCTACAACAGAGTGCTTGGTGCAGGGAAGGGAACCTGCATTTACGGTAATGAATGCTCCTGTCTGTGTGTGTTATTTTACAGTACAAACAACTTATGTGTTTTACTGCATGGTTTAAGCTACTCTGAATGTTTTCGTTTAGAAACCATGCCCTCTGTGTGATGAAGCAAAAGAAGTTCTTGAGCCATACAAGAGAAGGGTAATGTATGGAAATACTGTATATGTTTTCTATATGGAAAGAACAGTTAATTAGGATTCTTTCTTTGTAAAAAGAAAATTGCTTGGATTTATTTGCATCTGTTATTCTTTCACGGATGACCTCTTCAAGACAATTTCAGCACTGATTTACATAAAACTCATTATCCAAAAGCATTTTGTGACAATGCTACTCAAATAAGTATAGGCAAACCAAACCAATATATAGTTCTTGAAAATACTCCTTTTTTAAACACTGTTGCCTTGTCTGAAGGGGGAGTTTGCAGTTTTTACGAGGCAGGTAATGTTATAATTTAGGAAGGATGTTACTAAGTGGAGCTTTGAATGAATGAACTATGTGTGACTGCGATTTTTGCCATTCTTCAACCAGTTTTTGATCTCTCTGTTGAAGGATGAAACTTTTAATGGAAGCATTAAGAGCTGTTGGACTCTGCTGCCTGTTTTTTCCTCAGCTATCTATTTGTTGAGGTTGCTGCCCACAGGAGAGTGGTTCTGCACAGTGGAAAAAGAATATTCTGGGCTAGGGAGAGGGTTCTTTGTAGAGAGGCAGCCAAGGGTTGTGGTTACATATATTTTGTACTCAAAATACCAGACCCTTATCTACAATACAAAGAATAAACCCACAAGCTTCAAGAAAATAGCCTTGCATTTCTGAGGAAAACACTGCTCAGAGGACAAGCAGGTGTTGTTTTTCAGTGTCCAGTAGGAACTGACATATTTCTTTCTCTGCCACAGTTTATTTTGCAGGAGGTGGATATTACCCTTCCAGAGAACTCAGCATGGTATGATAAATACAAATATGACATACCTGTTTTTCATTTAAATGGGAAGTTCCTAATGAAGCATCGAGTCAACATTCAAAAGTTTGAGGACCAACTTAGGAAGCTGGAGTTGCAAAGTGAGGGGAATCAGTGAAAAAATGCAGCTGCTCTGATGCAGACCTCAAAGGTGAAAAGAACTGTGTTAAAAAAAAAAAGAAAAAAAAAAAAAAAAACCACCACATTCATTATCTGGCCTTAAATTTCTTAGGACACAGGAGTCTAAAAAACTTCAGTGACTTGTGTTTTGTATTAATCACCCAGCCCAGCTGCATCAGGAGCCACCTTTTCTGTGCCTTTCATTTCTGCTCTTGTGGGCTGTTTTTTCACTGACAGAACAAAAGCTACTCCCTAACAGCAGATAAAGTAAATCTGCTTGTGTGGGGTTGGCATGGCCACATTTGGGTAGTAGGGGTGGTACAGGGGTGGTTTCTCTGAGAAGCTGCTGGAAGCTTCCCCTGTGTCCAGCTGAGCCAGTGCCAGCCAGCTCCAGGATGGACCCTTTGGCCACATCCATCAGTGATGACAATGAAGAAGGAGAGAATGTTCAATAAAATGACCACAAACCCTGTTCTCCATCTCTCTGAACCACTGTTGGGAAAGAGGAAGAGCAAATTAAGAGTGAAGAAGGGGAGGGTGGGACAAAGGAGTTTTTAAGATTTAATTTCCTTTGTCTTTATCCTACTGTGATTTGATTGGTAATAAACTAATTTCCCTAAGTCAAGTCTCTTCTGCCTGTGGCAGTGATCAGTGACTGAGCTCTCTCTGTGTTCTCAACCCATGAGACTTTTACTGTATTTTCTCTCCCCTGCCCAGCTGGTGAAGGGACTTTTGTGGGTTTGTGGCATCCAGCCAGGATCAGTCTTTAAAAGATGATTAGCACATGTAGACTAGATGTGTAAGAGAATTCCTTGAAGAAGTCTAGGAGCTATCCTAAATGATAGTTTGCAATGGAAAATAGGACATTTACTATTAAGTTAAAAGGACACTTGATTAAAGACCACACACTCTCACTGGAATTGTATCTATAGAATGATCATCACAATTTGATACAGTTATGCTAACACCTAACACTGAATAGTTTATTTTTCACATTTCAGTTCTGTCTGCTGCACAGCTGCACATCCATTTATCATGTGGCAAGAATGCCGTTTTATCAAGGATTGCTGCAGTTATATTGGAGCCCCATAGGCAATGTAGGCCTGTGAAGGAGACAGAATGCTTAAGTTGAACGTGTTTTCAGGAAGAAGAGAATGACAGATTCAGGGAAAATCAACCATTTTAGGTTAAGTAGTCTGTAATAGACTGGAGAAAGTTGCTGGTATATTTGATGTAATTAATAGATTCTTTAACACAGAAACTAATCCCTACATGCTGTATTTCTGTTCTTATCATGGTGATATTCAATCTTTTCTTCTCACTAGGAATTTGAGAAGGTTCACTTGACAGAAGTGTCTTCACAGAGGGAAGAATTCAGATGCAATGCCTGGAACAGCAAGCTGAAATACAGCAGGATTCATGACAGACTCTTTAAGTTTTGGAGGTTTGATAAGAAGTCAGCTGATCTGCTGTGGTGAAAATGGGCTCTTCCTTCATGGACTTCTCCTGCAGTGTCTTCAGGATTTGGCAGATAATTTGCAACCCAGTTTTGATGTATTCCCCAAGATGAAAAATTCCTGGGGAGTGGGGAGTAAGAAATTAAAACTCTTCCAGCTTAGCAGCTTCAGTCCAGTCTGATTGGGATCTGAATCTATCCAAGATTTCCCAGGAGGGAGATCTGTGCTATTTTTAAAGCAGAGAATTTGAGATACGTTCAGCCAGATCATGGATCCACAGTGTTTTCATCACCATTAGCAGAAGAACAGGGCTCTAGAGACAAAAACTTCTATACTTTCTGCAGTTCATAATGCTACAGTCAAATTTCTAACTGTTCCATGGGTTACTGTTAAATAAAAGTTCTGAATTACCTCTGTATCAGCAAGTGTCACTTACTTTTCTTCTATGATTTGAGATGGCTTAACAGAGGGCATAGGTTTTCCCCTTACTGAGGTTTGTGATAAGAGAACTGCATAGAGCACTTGTCAACCATAGCTCAAGTGCTCTTCTAAAACATAACAGCATTATCTCAAAGACAGGGACAACAGAGGTCATGCGGACTCACCCCATTTCCCAAAATACATAACTGACAGAGACTGGCAGAGCTCTCAGCATTTTGCTTTTGTTTTATTTTAGTAAGGTCTGTTTTGGGAAGAAAAAAAAGGGAAGCAAACCCTAAACTTCTTAATCATTTTAGAGCTAATGAATCCCTTGTTCCTTTTTCTGTCAGACTGTGGAGATTTTCTTCTGTAGCCAGTGCCAGATATTTTTTGCCCATTTATTTTTTAAAGTGAACGATAACAGGATTTGCATCATTGCTTTTGTCCATTTTGTAGCTTCTATGAGTGAGATGGAGCTTTTCCATTAGGGCTGTGCTGCCCAAAAACCTTCCAGTGGCTTTACTGTTCTACACTTTTAAGAGAGTGGAAACCCTCTTTTCATCAATTTGGACACAGGGATAGGGAGGTGGGAATGTGTCAATATGGAATGTTGGTGGCACAGTTTCACCTTCATTTTCCAAAAACAAGAATGGATGCATCATATATAAATTTGAGGTGGTTTTTTTAATTTTTTTTTTTTTGAATGTAAGAAATGCAGCAGTCTCCCAACACGTGCATCTTTAATCAAATGTGTTAAGTTATAACACAGATATTAAAATGAGAAGATGTATGCCCCTGCTGAATATATATTTATGGAGCAATATGCAACTGTGTGAAAACTGGCAATTTACTCTTTTGACTGTGGGTATTGGAGTGCAAAACCTTGTAATGCACTGTCTCTGTAGTAAAAGGAGCTTGAATACAAGATGGATTTATTTCCTATTTCTGGCCAATTAAAAAGCACATAGATGATGTCCCATCTTATTCCAGTAACTATAAACAAAATACCCACTGGGCTTACTTTCTTATATGTTCTGCTTCTCTGACTCTTTCTTTGTGTCTTTAAATTGTACACAAGTCATAGAAGAAAATGTCTCATTTCTTTTAGGCACAGCGCTCCAGGCACAGTGTCTTGCTGTCCAAACTGGCCTGTGATACATAATCTCAGATTCAGCTGTAGTCACATGGCCATCTGGATTAACCACACGTGGAAGTAAACCAAGCATCATGTTTACAAGATTGTATCTCTCTTGTTTTCCCTCTCCATTTCAGAGGCAATATAATTATTTCTTTTTTTGCTTTATAGTCTACCCATAACATCTCTCTTCTGTTCCCTCATGCCCTGCTGGCAAGAAGGCTCCATCCCATTCTTGTGAAGCTGCTTTATCTTGTAGACTCAAACTTGAGTTTTTTGAAAGTCATAACTGGAGCTGTGAGAACAGAACAGTTTCCAGTTAGGGAACTCCTACTGAATAATGGCTTGAGCTGCTTCACCAGAAAAATCATGGTAAGAATAACAAAACCATTCTCTGTCCTCTATCCTCACCTCTCATAGCATTTCAGATCAAGTTCTGTTTCTTGGTCTGGATCTTCCAGAGATAAATGACATTGACCGGGTTATCCAAAGGGTAAAATGAGTTCCTGCAGGAGACAAACACCCTCTGTTGTCTGTCTTGTCCATGGAATGAACTGCAGGGACTGAGGGCACTCCAGACCTTCCTCATTTTCCTTCTGGGAAATGCTACCTTCTGGGGCACATGTGGTTGATTACGAGGATAAAAACTAAATCCTTCACAGTTGTACAAAAATCTCACTGAAATGAGACACAATGCATCCACTCACTTCTGAGGAGAAGGCAAAAAAACAATGGTGTGACATGAATTACTGGAATGCACCTAGACATGAGGTTAGGCTGTGCAAAAATTCAGGGTTTAACACAGGCCAGATAGTTTTAGCCTGACACCTAAAGAAATGAGACTTGGACCATGTAATCTTGTGTCAGCCCAATCCTTTCTCTTCCTTTCTCCCCTTCCTGAATCCTTCTCAGGAGTATTTAACCCAGGGAGCTGTTCAACAAGGTAATACAGCTGGGTTTTTTCTTGAGGGTTTTGGTGCTGTTTGTTTGTTTTGTTCTGTTTTGATTTGGGTTGAGTTGGGTTTTTTTTCCTTAGTATGACATTCCCTGAACATTCCCTGGAGATCTGCTCCCAGAAAGGCAGCACGTATCTCTCCATCCAGTGGAAAAAAGCATGGTGAATCAAACCACCAAACCACATTGATACACACTGGTTTGATTTATACACTAGACACTAATTCAAGCTTCTTCTCCCAGAGGTGAGACATCCACTGCTACAGGATCTCCAAGGTGCCAGGAGCTGAAGCTGCAGCTCTGTTTGCAAGGCTGAGATCCAACCAACTTGGTTGATGTTCCCTCTACATTGAACACTCTTATTTCTGCTTAATTTATCTTACCTGCCTCCTGCTAAGGTGTGCTGAGCGATTTTGACAACCCATGCCAGGGGCTCTTTTTTATTTTAGTACAGAGGTGGCACCTGTGTGCTGTTTCCAGCACCTGTGTGCTGCTTCCATTTCCACCTGGAAGTGCAGCTGTGTTGCTGGGGGTGAACATACAGGTGTAAACATAGGTGGGCTTTTTTTTTT
>VWZU01013632.1:84068-98985 GCA_013397095.1 Sterrhoptilus dennistouni | reverse complement strand
TAAGTGTGGCCGGGCGCTGGGAATGCAAATTCAGGCTCTGGGAGGGCGGGTTTGTGTTTTCTGTGCCGGAGTAAATTGCTGCTGCTGCTTCTTCTTCTTGTTCTTCTCCCTGATGTTATTGTCATCGTCATCGTCGTTTTCCAGTAGTTCAGCTGAGGTTTGGTTTTAACTCTTCCATTGAAGAAAACGAGGCAAAAGCATATAAAGAGTAATAGTGTCCAGCGTGAATCGGTCTGGCTGGAGACTCTCTCAGGCAGAATTACCTGCGGGACTTTGGAGCCGGGGCGGAAAGAAATACAGTTTCTTTCTATTCCAGAGACTGTGACAAACTGTAGCCATTTCTGGGATTCAGCCTAGGAATTCCACATCCCTTTACCTTTTTGTTTTTTAAAATTCTTTTCCTTTTAATTGCCGGCGGTCATAGGGCTCTTTGTAGATATAAGGGGTTATGAAACTCAGTAATGTACTGACACATGTCAGAGGAGTTTAACTTTCAATGCAAAGCAATTGTTTAAACTTAAATTTAACCCCGTGTTGCACTCCCTGGGGCTGCTGATGGTGCGTGCAGGATGCTCACTTACCAAGTAGTGTCTCAACTTGACTGTGCAGGGCAGTCCAGCCATTCCCAAGTCATTAAACCAGTGAAAGCAGAGCACATATCTATTAGAGATTACTTGTTTTGGCAAGGATGTTTACAGCCTGTCCAAGGTCCATTGGAATAAATAGGAAAACTCTCACTGATGATGACTCACGTCTGTGGGCTTTGGACCAGTGCACGGTGTTGGAAATGTGCTTTGCCAAGTAGAACTCTGTAGGTAACCCTCCTACAGCCCCCTTGGCTTGTAAAGGGAGTGGGATGAGGTGGACAGTAGTGTCAGACAACGACTTGTGGGTTTGTGGCTTGCTTTAAATACATTTGCTAATTGCATGTGTGTTCCTTGGGGTTTTATGTGTCATTGATCTTTAATTAATTGCTAATGGCTTAATCTGTTGCTGTTTGCAAGGCTGATGAGGCAAATTGCAGCCTGTCTTTCTGCAGTAATTGTTATTGTGATGGCATCTCGGGGTGTGCAGTGTCTGCTCTGAAACTTCCAGGTCGTGGGATGCTTGTGTCTGGGAGTGTGCAGGCATTTGACTCACCTGTGAATACAGAGATCAGCTGGCTGCCAGATTTCCCAGTCAGAAGGCAATCTTTTTAATACCTTTTCTGATCTCTTGCTTAGGCCACAGGATTTCACAAATAAATTCTGCATCAAGCCAAGCACACAACCTCTGTGAGGTCTCCACTTGACCTTATGGACAGGCTCCATCATGGCAGGGCTTCAAGCATGTTTGAGCCACTGCCTGGTGGCTCAGAGGCTTGAGCTCTGAAAGAGTGAGTAGTATATTCCATTTAAAGTGACTGTAATTACACTGAGAGCTAGTTTGATCTATCAAAATATGGTTTTGCAAATAATGCCAATTAAAATACATCAGGGTAACTGTAGTTGTTGTGGTAATTGTGTTGGCAGAGCCACTTTCTCTTTGAATTTGTATAGACTCTTCTGCTCTGCAGCAGATGCAAAGAGAGACATCTGTAGTTTCTGTAGTAGCAGAAACTTCAGCTATGTTTGCAAACTCATCTACATGGCATGTTCTTTGCAGTCCTGCAGGGTCTCTCAGTACGAATTTTAGGGGAGGCTGTTTCGGAGTGAAGTTCTGAATGGATTCATCCTCAGACCAGCATTGATTAGATTACAATATTACCCTAAAGATGACTCTAGCTAGTTGGAGCAGGCCCAGAAGAGCCATTGTGGGCATCCTTCCCTTAAAAAAACCCTGATTATAGACCAGTGAAAAGTATCTGAAAGCATCACAAAAGTGGTCATGGCAGATTTCTGCTGCCAGGAGGGTGTCCTGCTTTCCTTATGAAAGCTGGCAGGAAGAAATGCTGCTGCTTAGACCCACCATCTGAAAGGGAAAGAAATTATTTGTGACAAAGTACAGGAAGACTTGTCACAAAATCAAAGTGCTGAAACCCACTAAAGTGA
Source organism: Sterrhoptilus dennistouni (assembly GCA_013397095.1). Lineage (NCBI taxonomy): Eukaryota > Metazoa > Chordata > Aves > Passeriformes > Zosteropidae > Sterrhoptilus > Sterrhoptilus dennistouni. The sequence goes on along the minus strand of VWZU01013632.1, from coordinate 96,955 downwards.
TAATAAGAACGTTTATCAAGGGATTCTTGCATTGCTCCTATGTCATCCTTGCTGTGTAAGCCCCCTTGGTGTTGTGCTATAGATATTTTTTTGTGTCCTTGCTATGATACCCCCTCCACACAGCAAGGAATTTCCTATCTTTCTCTCTTGTGATTACTGAACCTGTTTTCACAGCAACACAAAGCAACAGGAAGGGGAAAAGAGTATCTACTATCTCTCTCACTTTGTTCTCATTTCAGCTTTGTGCAAGGCAATGTAGACCAGAATTAATTACTAATTCTAATTATACTTTGTGTCTTGGAGATATTGATGATATTTTCAATTTCAAATTTATGCATCTGCAGCTTTTTTTTTTTTTTCCACTGCAGCAACAAAGCCAGCAAAGCTCTTAAACACATGCCTATTTTAAGCCTGCCAGCAGTCCCTTTGACTTAATTCAGCTGAGTGGTCCTGGGTGGCCCAGGGCAATTGTTTAATATAAAATTCTCTCTGTCCTGATGGCAGTCAGGTTTTTTCAGGGTTTAGAGGGAAGAGAAGGGGAGGGGGGAGAAGGGAAGAAGTTATTTATTCCTGAAGCCTAACACGACTTGGCCAAGCTCTTCTAGGTAAACCCTCAAAATGGGGATTCTTGTATGTTAAAAATTCTAGTGTCTTGGAACTTGCTTCCACCCTGAAAAAAAGCTGGGTATTATGTGATACTCATTCATTCCAGACAGTTTTAGAAGGCCTTGTTCATTCCCACAACACTTAGTTATAATAAAACCGCTGTTAGATCTGTGCCTCAGACATGTCTGTTTCTGACCTGGAGTATGTCCAAGTCTTGGCACTTTAGCATGTCCATGCCTTGGCACTTTAGCATCCTTCCACTCTTGCTTGTCTTCACCTTTTTTCAGCCTTAAGCTCTTGCACTTTCCTGTTTTTTTCCCAATTTGCCAGTATTTACCTCACAGTTTTTCTTTCCTTGATAACCTTCCTCTGCTTAAATGTGGCTGGCAGAACCAGTATATTTACCAGCATCATCACTCTGCTTTTGTGTTTTCTCAGTTCAGTGTCAGCCTGAACACTCTAAGCAGCTCAGGACAAGAATTTCAGTCACCCCTCTGTGTTTGTCCCCATGCTTGGACATCAGCATGGACTGCTGTGGTAATCACAGTGATTGGTCTTTGATTATGTCTCAGAGAGGTGTGCAAGTGGAAAACTGCTTGTTTGGTTTCTGGTAGGGGGAATAATTTGGGGGATAATTCAGCACCCAAATCAGGACCAGTGTAAGTTACCAGTGGAGAGGAGGGAGGATTATCAAGGTTCAGCACCAGGGTTAAAGGGAATGTGGTCCTGACACTGATAAAATTTGACTAATATGTGGCCTGTTTGGTTTGCTGAATTTCACCTCATAAATTCCTGATCTTTGGAACTTCCCTGACTCTTGAACTGAAAGCTGCACCTTCCCATCCTATTTTTTTTATTTTTTTTTTAATATATATATAGATAGATGTTGTAATGAATTCCCATCTAACAGCAGTGCATTTGTTATGCACTGTTCTGAGAAATTATGATTATTAGCATGCTTCTTTCCTAACAACCAGCTTCCTCTTGGAGTTGTCATTCAGTTTGATTTGCTTATACCACAGATTAGCAATATCAGACTTATTCCTGCTGGTGAAACCCAGTGCTTGACACCCTGGTATCTCAAAATACACAGAAAGGATGAAGGAGCTATTTATAAAACAGATTGTGATTGTGGCCAAAAAACTTGTAGCCAGCATGAAGTGATGAAGAAAATAAGTCACACTAGAAAGAAGTGATAGCAAAAGAGACTACAGTTTACCTGTCTTTAAATTAAGTATTAAATTGAAGTTATGAACAAATCTGTCCCTGCTATTACCATGTGGTAATGTGCATAAATATCTGTTAGTCTTTTGTCTCATTTGACATGCTCTTCTGGTTTCTTGTAAATTAGCATTTGGTCACCAGCACTGAAGCTACCACTGTAAGGTATCCATATTAAATTTTAAAGATTACCTCCATCAATTTTTAACAATCTCCACTTATTAAATGTATTACTTAAACAGTTTTAAAATATCATTTCCTAAGACTTCCTGAAACACCTTTAGCAGCTGTATTGCAAGCTGCTTTCACTGCATTTTGGAAGAGCAAGGTTTTGGGCAGCAGTGGCAGGGGAGATGCAGAGTTTTTACTAATTCACAGAGAAATAGTCCTTTCTCAAGTCACTTACAGGTCAAAGCTAGAAAAAAACCACCAGAGATTTTGAGTGAGCTTTGACAGATAAATAACCAGTATAACTCCAGCCAGTCTTCAGAAATGTAGTTTTCATTCAACCAGGTATTTAAAAGAAGAACAATGATATTTCTAAATTCAAATACCTGTGATTTAAAAGTATTATCCTTTAACACAGTTTTAATCCTAGTGATCACTCAAAATGAGGTTTTATATTTTCATTTTGGTTTTCAGCATTGTGACTTTTCATTGTACTTCTACTCCTTTTTGGATTGAATTCTGCTGTCTGCACACCAGTGTCTGTGTGAGGAAATTTGCTCTTGTGCAGCCACTGCCAGTGTAAACTCAAAGAGCAATTTGTCAAGAGTTTTGAACATTATGCCCATACTTTTTATCAGAAACACATAAGAATTGCAATTCTGCTATCTCTCTGAGGATAATATTAGCAGAGTTCTCATCATCTTTGCACTGTCCTTACTGGAGTCTTAGCTTTGTGTTAAGAGCTCTTCTGGAGGCATTCCATAAAATTAAATGGAGATTAAAACTAATTGGTTTCTGTGTAAGCCACTGTAAAAATTTGAATAATAAGTTGAGGAAATTGTCTTTTTGAAAGGGGTTTTTTTTCTGCTGTTGAAAAATTTAATCACAAAAGAGCTATTTTCCTCTCCCATCCTATGAAACTTTTAGTAGTGGCAAAGAATCATTCATTATATGTCTTAAAAGAAAACTATAAACAATAAGAAATAAGAATCAATGTGATTATTGAGCATAATTTATATCCTCAAAGTTTCAGTGATGCAAAAGCCAATTACAGGACCACTTCCAATATCTCATTTATTATATTCTGCTGATATTAGTCATGGTGAGTTTCTGGCTAGAAATATGAAAAGTGAAGTTTTCATATTTAAGATCTAATATTTAAGCTTTGAAAATCCCACAAAGAAAAATGGAATGAGGAGGTGATACAGTGGTGTAACATGAACCAGGAAATGTCACAGCTTTTAGAAGCCAAAGCAGTGCATTTTGTGACCTTTGCTGTTGTCCATTGGAGCTCATCTGAAATCCAGTATGGGCTGAATTTTTCTGCTTAGGAACAATCCTAGGAAGAACAACTTCTTTAGTCATTCTCCGTTGTCTGCAGAGAGATTATTTCCATAGTGAGGAAAAATTAAGAATGCTGTAGTTTTTTCTGCTGCTGACCAAATCTTTGCAGCAGGATCTTCACTGGACCTTCTCTGATTTTTGAGTCTTCTCATCTCTGCCTCCCTTTCCTTGTGGAGTAGCTGACTCTTCTTATTCTGAAAATACATTTAGAAGGGATTAGCTGAGGCACAGGAGTCAAGACTTTTGAAATGCATAGCATTATAATCTGAAATAATTCAGTACCCCTGTTAGGAATAGTTTTTAATTTAATCTACTCGTAATGAAAAGGGAGAAATACAGTGTCAAGGGCAAAAATACTTACATGTAATCAGGTAAAATGTAGGTAGCTACTTTTTCTTAAATTCCTATATTACCTTACATTCTGTTTTACTTAGTTCATCTTAGCTGTTAGGTGTCTGTTGCCCGGTCCAAATATTTGACTCTTCTTTAGGTTAATATGATTACTTCAAGTAATTTGCCAGTGTTTTGTTTGCTCTCAGTTTAGTCAGAGAACCCAGTGGCTATTCAGATTTATTTTTTTTAGTGTATGAATATTTTAAATGGAAATCCTTGCTAAAAGGTATTTTTATATTTAGGATCAGTAAAGCATTGCAAACTGACCTGTGAGCCAGAAGACGAGAGGCAGAGATGCTTTCTCAGGTCTGTGAGATCCTCAGTATTCTGTAGGACAACCTTAAAGTTTTTATAGGAAGTGGAAAAAAGAAACTGATTCCACTTATTTTTGAAATTTGCAGTTATTAAAAAAAAAAAAAAAAGGGGGGGGGTATTAATAAACTTGGTATTAATCTTAGCAGAATTTTGGAGCAAAACAGAAATCTTTTCTGCCTCCCAGCTGCTTACAGGATATTTACTAGTGCCAGACTGAGACTAGCCCTGGTTACTGATAGGAATCATTTCCTCATGCTAATTTAGGTGGTTGAATAGATGCCCAAAAGCCTGGGGTTGTTTAGATAAAAGTAGGTAGACTTATGAAGTGATGACTGAATTTGAATCTGTTATGAGAGAGACTCATCATTCACTCCCTGGAAGTCCTGACCAGAAATAACCCAAACACAGGGTACACCATGCAGGTGGCTGCTGCAGCAACCTGTAGAAACTTCTGGGCCCTCATTTTCACATACAATTCTCTGGATTGAACTTCAGAACTTCAGGCAATACGCTTTAAATCAGCCTTTTGAAAAGAGCATTCGGGAGGCATTTTGCTTGTCAGGGGACTTCCAGTGCCATGGAGGGTTTTAGTAAAGTTTCAGATCCACAATCTTCATCATGTTATGGATCTGATCATGAGGTCTGTAGGCATGACCTGGAATTCCTTCCCTTTTCAGGCTACAGATTTGTGTTCTGACTGTTGGAAGGAGTTCAAGGTCTGACTGCCCAGTGTTCAAAATCATCCTCGCAGAGGCTGCTGCAAACACACCTGTGGCTGTCCAGCCAGCCTTCCCTCTTTGTGCTGGGTCTGCCTGGGGTGGAGGTAATTCCCTTTAGTAGAAGCCCATGAATTGATGAGGTTTTGGGTTGTGGCTGGACTGGTTTTGTTGAGGTTTTTGCTCTCTGTGCCTCCCCTGCCTTCTGCCCCTGCTGAGAGTAGGTTGTATGTTTTTGGGGGATGACCTGTGCTGGCCAAAGGGTTTTCCACAGAATATGTTGTCATGCCCAGCAATAAAACATTGGGTAGGGAAAGATGGATTGGGGGTCTTGTCCCACAGCTGGCATAAAGCTTTCATTGACTGCTGTATTTATTAGGATCAGTAAACACAAATGAATAAAAATACTGTAGTGAAGCTGTGACAGCCCAGGCAGTCTGAAGAATTTTGGAATTGGTAATTTGTAAAAAGCTAGTATAGAAAAAGTGTTGTACCGTATTTCACCCCTGCAACGGGATTTCATCCAACATTTTACCTTTTATCCAGGGTTATGGCACCATGCAGTGCCTGCCAGTCTCCACTGGGACCATCTCCATCATTCCTTTTATTTCTCTCTGAAGCCCCTGTTCCAGATTAGCTTCATTTTTCACCCATTAAACTGCTGAGTCCTGTCCACAGCTGAGGATCTCCCTGGGAACATGGTGGCAAAACAAACCTTTGTTTATCTTTACTGTGAGTGCCACCACTAAAGCTGAAACCCATTTCTGTTCTGTTAAGTGAGGTAATGGATAACCAGCAATGAATGAATGCTGCCCTACAGGCAATTAACTGTAGATTGCTCTAACCTTGTTTTTCCCACTGGCCACAGCAGTCCTTTACACTGATTTGTCATCTTCTCTTTGGATGCCCCCAAGGAACCAAATTAAAATCCTCTTCAAAGTCCCACATAACTTTCTCTGCTTGACTATAGTTACAATTCAGGACAGCTCATGCAACAACACGTGGAACTCCCATTTCTTCAGAGGACATTATAGCAAAGTTTATTGAAAGACAGATCCTTTTATACAGTGTTTCAATACAATGAATAGGATTGGTCCTTTAGAGCACCACCTTCTTGTAAACATCTTTACCAGTAAACAAGTTAGGAAAACACCAGGTGTCGGGAGGAGACTATCTACAATCTACAGGGATTGTTTTGGGTTCCTCCTCACAATTTCCCAGGCCAGAATGAGAATGTTATGTACCGAGCTTTCTCACAGTCTTCAAGCCATTGCCTGGAGCCTAAAATCCATTTTCTGACCACTCTCAGATCCCACACTTGACACCTCTCTTCTGTAGTGTGTTATAGCCACTTGTATCATCTCTCTGACCATTCAGGCCTGTCTCACTCCACCCTTTGACTGAGTCTCTTGTCATTCATCTCTGTGTCTTCATTTGTGCTGCCACGTGTTGGAAGCTGCTCATTATGTTGTCCTCCTAAGGTTCTTGCTGGTACAGTGGAGATGGGCAAGATGACTTCTGGAGGTCCCTTCCCGCCTCAGCCTTTCTGTGATTCCACTTGGAACTGCTGTGCTCGACCCTTCATCCAGTAGTTTTCAGCATTAGCTTTGTATAATTAGAGCTGACTGTCCATTTTAGTTAAGCACGAGTCCTATCTCATCATTAATTACTGTAGCACTATAAAAGGGAAATTATCTAGATGTGAGCACCATTTGCCTAAATAAACTGTCACATTTCCCTCTAATTTACACCCTATTGCTTTATTGTATTTGGATTAAAATGCCCTAGGCTTGAGGAGTTTACTTACTATTCCTATCTGGAAAATATTTCATATATTAGCACAACCATTAAGAAATTAGCAGTAAATCATTTTTGGGTGCAGTGACACTATCACTTCATAGCTGTGGCCTTCCAGAGGAGTGTTGCTGCAAGTTTGTACATGGTGTCCATGTGTTCACATGCTGACAGATTCTGGAAAGCCAAAAGGAAACTTCACCCCTAATAGAGGCTGAAGGTCTGCTCATGCACTGTCACCCATCCTGCTGTCCCCAAACAAACTGCTCAAGACCACAGGGCATTTTGAGACTTGATTTCACGTGTTGCCAAGAGGATTTCCAGAGCTAACAAAGGCTGATTTGTGCATTTGCAGGTGGTGGCTTCCACTTTACTCTCTGGATATTTGAAAAATTTTTGCAGTAATGAGGACATGGTAAATGTATGTGTCCTACCTTCAAGTTTTTGATAGTAAAAATGGTGGGATCTCATTTAACCTGAAAAATAAGGAATTATTTATCTATCTCTGAACTGCTGAGTAGTCCCCGTAATATTCAAGATGTTTTAGGAGGAGCATAGAACAATAATAGAAGCATAACAGTGCTTAGAAATACAGGCTTGAAGGCTGTGCTGTTGACATTCCCAACAGCCTGTGTTCAGTAACTGTACTTCAAAAGGATGAGGATGCTTTAAGTTTGTTCACCAAGGAAGTTTATAGACTCATGGTGTCTGTAGGTGACCAGTTGTAATATGAATATTCTCCATCCTGTGCATATTCTGCAGAGTATATATAGTAATCTGTAAATATGTGAACAAAACTTTTTTTAAAATCTATTTTTCTTACCTTCTGAACTTAACAAGTAATGTTAAAACCAATTCTGTTTTGGTTTCCCATTAACTTTTTAAGGGAATCCTTATGAATAAAATCTTAATAGTGGTGCTAGGATTTAACACATTTCTTAGTTGCAGGCATAATGCTAAAGGAAAGTTTAATTCTCCTTTGAGTCTTGTTGGACCAGTGAATCCCAGACAACTTCTAGAGCTTCACCTTTACCAGAGTGCAATCCATGTTGCCAAGGAGAGTTCAAGGGTTTTCTTGGCATTTGTAATGAGGGCAGAGGAGAGTGCTCTTTTATCTCACCTAGGCAGTTTGCAGTGGACACATATTTAAGAATTTCAGGGAAAAAAAAAAAAACCCCGAAAACCACCCTGTCAGCAGTACCCTTGAATCTGTGGAAGGATCAGTTTAAGCCCAGAGTTATAGATACATTGGATTTACAAACACAGCAGCCACAAATTGCAATGCAAACAGACCTGTTTGTCTTCCCTCATTAAAAAAAGCAGTTTTGTGTGTTGTGCGAGCCAGTTGGTCTATTAAGCAAATGCTGACACTCCTCCCTTTTCATGTCTTTTAGTTTCTTTGCATCATGCTGGAGCAGCCAACAGAGAGTCTACCACCAGAGAAAATGTGGGGGTTTAAAGGAGGAGACAAAATCTTGAATGGAAACAGTCTTTCAGAAAACTAGTAACAGTAAATTAGTACAGAAAGAGATCCTGTGAACAAACTGCTGTCTTCTTTAAGGAAAAGTTAAATTCTGGCTCACTCTGATCCTCCCTACGATTTGTTGTGGCTGTATAAACTTTTTGTGGGAATCAGCAGAAAGTTTGTGTTTCTCCACTAAATTGTGGTAAATGCAAATATTCTCAACCTCTCTCCCTTCCTCTCTCAGTGATAATTGAATTTAACAGGACTGAACATAAGCCTTTGCAAATCCTCTTCTAGTACACATAGATATTTTTCCTTTTCTATTCCTCTCTGAGCTCTGAAACTGCAGCTTCCTTGTAGACAAGAACTTTGGGTAGTTTCTGATATTTTCTGGTGATTTTAAGGTCTGAATGAATCTTTGTGTCCATGTGGTCACACAGACTTTCTCAGAATGAAAATATGTCAGTGTTCAGGTGAAACCAATAGTTTAATCCCAAAAAGGAATCTGAGGGAACATGTATGGACAGACTGGAATGGGAAGTGGAGCTTAAGCTTAGCAACAGTGAACACAAACTGTACTCAATGCAGGTTCTGATGGAGAACAAGGCTCTGTCTGGAGGTGATTTGGATTTGTGTAACATTTGTTTCACAACTGACCTTGATGTGCTCACTTTTGGTTGTGTTGCTCCGAGCACATCACAGGGTACGTGGTGCTCTGAAAAACTGAGGAAAAATTGTCCTACAGAGCCATGCTATTTTAATAAACTAACCAACTTTTACACTTCATTGGTACTGAATATTGCTGCCATGGCAGCATGGCCTCTGGAGAGAGCAAATTCAGCCTAGCAGCTAAAAAGGGAAATTTGCCAGTTCCTCCACTGCAAGTGGGAGAAAGCCAGGCAGTGCTTCCTTCCACCTTGGTTTTATTATTTGTAGAATAAATATGACTACCTGAAAGTGATGGGTTTGTATTTTAGTGCTTGTCCACTTTGCTAGAAAGATCGTAGCAGCTTTGCATGTTACCCATAACTTTAGTAAAGTGACAATGGCAGAATTTGTTTATTTATGATCCTCAAACCCTTCAGGACCTCTTCTAAAGCAGTACCAGATATGCTGTCTTACTTCTGTTTGTAGATTATTACCCCTTTCAGCAGTGATCATCAATCACTGGGTTTTCCTTAATGGTAGGGAATGAATGATAGCCAAAGGCAAGAGTGATTTGTCTTTCCTTAGCTTTGCATTTCACTTCTCTGTGCTGAAGAAGTTACATAGTTCTTTCTGCTTCAAGGCTGGCTCAGCCCTCTACGTAAAATGATTGTAATCAAAGCTTCACTTCATAAAGGAGTTTGAAGAGGTCATTTAAAAAGGAAAGGATAGCATTTCTTGGTTTTTAAACCTTGCCAGTCCTCAGTTAATTTTTGTAGTTTTACAAATTTATTCCACCTTCCAAAAAAACCTCTGAATTTTGTTTTCTGGTTGTTTTGGGTTGGTTTCCCTCTCCCTACCCTCTCCCCCAAATTTAGTCTTGTGTTTTGCCATTGATGAGTTACTGCTGGTGGATTACCATTTCCCTGTCTTCCTTTTCCTTTTCCTTGTTTTGCTACTTTTCTCTTTTTCTTCCCCTTATCTCCTACTTCTCTCTTATCATTGGTGGTCTCTCTGCACACACCCCTCAGGGCTTCCTAGCACTAGGAACCACCAGCACCTCTCAGTTCTAACTCCTGTAATTCATGTTGGCTACACAAGCTCTGGGACAAAAGGCCCTTGGCACTGCATTTTTCATGCTGACAATAATCTTTGTCAGGTGCACAGGGCACTCACCCAGTGGGACATTTCAAAGCTGATGAGCAAACCTTTTTTGCAGTACGTGCTAGGGCCTCATCCTATCAGAAACAGTAGAATTTATTTCATTACCCACTGGGCAAAATAATTGTCCTCTACAGATGCCTGCTTCTGATAAACTCCCCTTAAGGATCTGTGGACCTTTCCAGATGGAGCAGCAGGAAGATAAAACAATGTCTGCTTCATTCAGTGTGGTCCTGGATCCAGGCTACCCTCCCCAGAGGATTCACTATTCCATAGGTAAAACTCCAGCCAGCTGCAGTGGGTTATTTCTATTAAATTCATTGCTCCACTGTAAACAACGAGTGGAAATAGTGGTTTATTATTTAGCACATTTTCAAGGGCAATATTTCCTCATGCATTTTGGATACAGATCAGTAAAAAGACAACTTTTTAAGCAATGAACCGAGCCCTGGATTTCAACCTTTGTGTGCCCCTTGTCTTGTGTCACTGCCATGATGCCAACTCCAGTACAGAGGGCACGAGGGCAGAATCCTCTGCTCTGGTTCCTGCCCAAACAGGTGTGACCAGAAGCCTTTTGGCTCCTACTTTCCTCTGGTGCAGCTTGATTTATGGTCATTCAGCACAAATTATTGAAGTATTTTGCTGATTACCAAAAGGGAGATAAGAATGCTCTTGAATTGCTGCAAGTTATTTGCAGGAGCAAGAATAACATCCACAAATCCTGGGCTTTAGGATAACCACGAGGATGTATGGGATAGTGGCTGATTACACCGGATTGTGGATCTCTGGCTGGAAGCTTAATCCTGTTATTTTTGAAAGACACTTTAACACCACATTAAAGATTTTCTAAGTGCTGTTCAACAATATAGGGGTGTTTAAAAGTGTGCACAAGGCTGTTGTGCTGTTGCCAACAGCATTTTCCTGGCCAGAATATTTTTATTCTTCCTCAGTGTGTTACATTTTATAGCTTGGTTCACTTTTTAAGGGCTTTTGGCAGGTCCTTAATCTCTGGGCTCCATCCAGAAGAAGCAGCCAAAGTAAAGCTATGCCAAACCACAGCTACTGTGCTGTTGATTTCTTCATTTTTATTACAGGCACAAATTACAGTATTTAGCAAGCAGTCATTCCCTGACATTTGCAGCAGTGACTGAGTTTTTCAGTGTCTTATTATTAAATGAAAATAATAATATTAGTCATAAAAAATCTTGAAAAGCCTAAAGCAGGGTCTTGGAACTTAGTGCTACACATAACATAGGTGTGATCTGAACTGGAATCTACTCTGTGAATTTGGTTTTTTCTGCTTTTCTAAGGGAACAGAGAACTTGGAATTTTTTAAATTTTTTTTTCCCCGATCTCCTTTTAAAAGCTTGTGTTTCTTGTGTTTGGGAAGAATCAGTAGCCCAATTTCCTTTCCAGTACTCCAAGATCTCACCACAAATTATGTGTGTACACATATGGATATACACACAAACACTAATATTTATATATTTATATTTATATTTATATTTAAGCCAGATGTTAAAATACTTGAAGCTGATTTACAGGATGTCTTCATAGTATCGAAAAAAAACTTGGGAATATTCTTGATTTCCCATAATGACATGGTTCTGATTCAGCCTTCTCTGGGGGTAGGGATGGAGGGTGGGGGAAGCAGCTGGGTGGGAGATAGAAGCAGCTTTTTAGTACATGCTACCAAAAATAAATAAGGATTTTCTTTACATTGAGACACAGTGCTTAAAAAAGAAATAAACCTATGCATTTTGTTTCTCCTTAAGTTCTCTGCCTGAAAATAGTTGGACTAGACCTTTGGGGTTTTCTTTTCAATCTCCTCTTGTGCTTTTTCCTCTCACTTGAGGGTTCATTGAAATATAGATAAATTGGAGTAAGAGTTTGGTCAGGCTCTGCTTACAAGAACAGAGAAGAGTCTTTCATAGAGCTCTCTGTGCCCTTTTTTTTTTAAATTAGAAGCTAGTTAGATTTAACAAACCCACACTCAGTGTTTTAAATATTCATTTCTTACTTGTTTCATCTCTTACTTTAAAATATTACAGTCAAAATAGAAGGTTTTTTAGTCTGATGAGGTTTCTTGTTTCAGAAACAGAGAAGTCAAATCTCTTATATTCCTAAAAGCAGAAAGAAATACTTTCAGGGTGATGAAGCTGGGTCTTAATGTGAAAAGTGAGACTGTGAAAAATTTTCTTGTCATTTGTAGATCTTTTTAATATGGCAGAAATCCATATTGGCAGCCTTGTGTGTCAGCTCTAAGCCTGTGTAATTTCAATCTTGCCTAAACTCTGTTTTCCTTGTAAGAATTGCCATTTCTCATCACTCTGGAAAGAGGCAGAATTTTTCGGTGCTGTTAAAAATCTTCTGACTCTCCCAGGGAGCTTTTGAAATAGGAAAGCAGAGGTTGTGTGTGTGTCTGTCTGTCTGTGTGTAATTTAACTTTTCAACATACAAGTGTTTGTCAGAATATTTGCTTTCTGTGTTTGCAGAGGCTGCTTCTTCTTGTGTGATAAGGTCAGGCAGCCTCTGAGCCCAGCTCATTCCTCCCCAACACCTCTGTAAGATATTAACTCAGTAAGAATGAATGAAGAGGTTTAATTTTTTCCTAGGAAATGTTTCCTCCTACCTGGAGGCTTATGTGAAAGAGATTTCTACAGATTTTATTTTTTTTTTAATATCATGCATAAAGTGAAAATCCAGTGTCTTGCTCTTTTCCCAGAGGGTGGGAAAGAGACTTAGCTTTACAAACATTTGCAAATCTCTGTTTTCCCATTAGCTTTGTCCATTGACCACTCTAATTTTTAGATGCCACTAGTTCCAGGCTTTCTGTGTATGTCTTGTATGGGAGGAGAGAGCAGCTGGATGAAGAGGGGAAGAGAAGCAACTCAGCAAAAGAGAGTTTTAGCACAGGGAAACAAAGCTTAGGCTTGAGATGCAGGAGTTGAGGGGACAAGAGAGTACAAAAATTGTGTATATCTGAAAGGAAAAGATTAAACACCCTGAATTCCTCTGAGGAAAAGACACTGCAAACTCAAAAAAAAAAACCAACCAAA
>VWZU01013632.1:55090-77689 GCA_013397095.1 Sterrhoptilus dennistouni | reverse complement strand
TTTTTTTTTTTTTTTTTTGTTAGCAGAATCAGGAAATTAACAATCTTGTTAATGTGTTCTGCTCTAAGATGGTGGTTGTCATTGCAACGCTGTTCTGCCAAGGACAAAGGAATGGAAAATAACTTTGGATAATGTAGTCTATAAATTACTTTCACCTGAAGAGTCAGTGTATTCCTGTGCTGAGCAGATCCCAGAAAAATGAATGTTAATTAACTGGCTGGTAGACATTTGTTTCAAAGGAAAAAAATTAGGAGTAGGAAAAAAATGTTATTAAGAGAGAACGAAGATATCATCGACTTTTAATTATTCAACAGTATTTTGTAGGGATGAATCATTGCTGGCACTGCTAAAGCAGAGACAAAATATTTAGTCCAGCACTCTATTAAAAAAAACCCGTATAAATGCTCAAGACAGATCTTGGATGCTTTTTCTTTGATTCGTGCAGGTCTTTCCTGAGTTTTATTTTGTGGAAACACACAGGACCAGGGGATTAATTAGGTTGGAAAAGAGCTCTGAGTCCAACCTGTCAACCAGAGCAGAGCACTTAGTGCCAGTCATTCCTTAAACCCCTCCGAGGACAGTGACTCCACCAGCTCCCTGGGCAGCCCTTTAATGACCAATCACTCCTTGTGTGAAGAAATTCCTCCTCATGTCCCATCTAAACCTCCCCTGGTGCAATCTGGACTAAGACTTCCACTAAGACTTCCAATATGGAAGTGGAGTGAGCAGATTTTTTTTTTTTTTAATTGAATTAATCTGGTTGTACTCGTAACACAAAACTACTAAATTTTGAGGACAAAATTTCCTTGTCTAACTGTTACGGCTTCATGTAGAGAAGCACACTGGCTTGGATAGAGCACGCTGACTCTGACAAACTCTTTTATTTCCATTCAGTTTTACTGATTTTTTTAATGTTGACTGTCCTGTGGGAGGTGTGGAAACATATCATGCCCTTGGGGCAGTCTCTGCAAGACTGGGGATTGCTAGAATATGGGGAAATAGTCAAAGCCATGAAATAAGTCTATGGTACACGAAGCTTGCCAGAGGAACTTGATAAACTGCTGCTCAAATGTTGGGTGTCTTTTAAAAAGAAATAATTTTAAAAGGTAGAAGCCCTGCTTTTCTTCTTGGTATAAAGCAGCAGCAGAGGTGGCCACTGAAATTTTAGAGTAGAATTCTCCTAGATAGAAATGACTGATCCTTGGCTTTTTTTATTATTCTGTCACATTTGTATTAAGCTGCCTAAACTTTACAGCAAGTGTTGTAAGACCACTAAGCAAGCATTAAAAAATTAACACATAAAATTTGAAAATGCGTCTCTGTGTTAAAATACACAGGGAAAAAAAAGGCAAAAGAAAAAAGAAAAACTAGCAAAAGAAAACTCATTTTCTTTCTGACTTGATGATGACAGTCATGATGAACAGGCATATTTTGCAGAAGGTTAACCAAAGGATACAGGCAACAGGCATAAAGCTTTTATTGACTGTGATATTTATTAGGAGGTGACAGTAAACACAATGAATAAATACTGTTGTGAAGCTGTTACAACCCAGGCAGTCTGAAGCTTTTTAGAACTGGTATTTTATTAAAAGCTAGTGTTGAAAGAAATCTGCCATATTTCAGTCCTGCAGTTGGATTTCACCCAACATTTTTATTTTTACCCAGTGATCAGGTTATGGTACCATGCAGTGGCTGCCAATCTCCACTGGGACTGTCTTCATTCTCCATCATTCCTTTTGCTTCTCTCTAAACCCCCTGTTCCAAATTAGCTTTATCTTTTGCCTATTCAACTTTAGAGTAAACAGCTCAGGATCACCCTGGTCACTGCTGGGGATCAGGTCAGGAGGCTGATGCTGCTGCAGAGCTGCAGTTGTTCAGCTCTTTCTGCATTTCATCATTTTAGTAGACCTGGGATTCCTGCAGGTCGATGTGCAATTTAGAGAGATTTAAAGCTGCACACTCCGAATGGTGGCTGCTGCTTTGGGGTGCTCAGTGTGAGGTGCTGACCCATAGCCTGGTGTTCCTTTACTAGTGCTTAACCCTTCCATTAGGCCATCATCAGTGACATGATGGAAGCAAGAACAATTCAAGATGTTTAGATTGCAGGTAAAGCGCAGTAGATCTTCCTCTTTTTTATTTTTTCTTTTTTTTTTTTCTTTTTTTTTTTTTTCTTTTTTTTTCCCTTTTGATCATCAAGTCTGGGCTCTGCTGTCCCAGTTCTCATTGTAATCAGTGCTTTACCTCAAAGAGAGAGAGCATGAGAAGCGTGAGGCAGGGTCAGAGCTGCAATAGTCTGCAATCCTTTCTTATCCACGTGGTTCTTCCTACCTCTGTGTCAGCTGGGTGCTTTACAAGCCTCACTGGGCTGAGCACTGGGGAGATTAGTTTTCTCCAAACTAGCTTATGGTTTAGGTAATTGGTTTTCCGAGAGCTTAAAAAATAAAAATTGTAAATCTGACACAAGGTCAGTGTTGGTTCTTTGCTTATCTACTCTCAGCTGTTTATGAGAAGCATCAAATGCATTTATCTCTAAAACACTTGGGAATAAAACCGTGTAGCATTTCATGGCTGTAGCTGGAATATAAAAGCCTTTGGTATCTTCACATGAGGACACCTTCATCTTCTGAGCTGTTTGAACCCCCAATTTAGTCTTTAAGGTCTCTATGAAACAGTGTAAAATACCTTCTGTGGATGCCACTGGAGACCTTATGAACTTTATGTTAAAGAGATCCTCAGGCTGCCTCTTCCTAAAGTGAACTGTGCCAAGTCATGTCTGAGGGGGCTGGTGCAGCAGAGGGAGGAGTTATTAATTCAGTGTCAATGGGAATAGAAATAACACACAAAATAAGCTTTGTTTGCTAGGACCAGCACCTGAAGGCAATCAGAAGCTGGAAGTTGAACCCCACCTCTCTTTTCTCCTCCTAGCAAATTGCAGATCCACTTTTTCACAGCTGCTGAAGTTGTAGTTTCCCTGACTTAGTATATGCACCTGTGCCAAGACAGGCAGGAAGATGAATGTGGCAGCTAATCTTCCCATTCCTACCCTCCTTCTGCTTGTGCCCATAACCTTCCAATCCATGCAGCTCAATTGCAGCATAAAAGGATAGTTTCCCTTGCAGCAGCTTATTTTAAATTTAGACAAGTTCTGAAACCCAGGAGATCAAAGTATTTTCAACAGCACAAGAGGAACTCATCCATAATAGAGCCCTTAAAGCCTGCTCGTTGCCTGTAAGCTGATTTCATTGTGCAGTGATGGTTGGTGGCTTACTTTTTGTGACTACAGAGTTCTGTGACAATCCTGCTTTTAAGGACACGTCTTGGGCTGAGAGTAATTGACAGCTTTGAGGCTGGTGTGGGCTTTCAGCTGTGGCACACAACACAGTTAATTTCTAGTTGCTGTTTGACTGTCTGCTATTCAGTTGTGTGCTGTTTGACTGCCAATATGAACAGGGTTTATAATGACTGAGAAAACTGCAACTGAGAAGAACAACTGGAAGTACTTCAGTGGACATTGCTGCTATAATCAGGCTCTGCTGCCACTGAAGTTTAGAAATTAGAAACAACTCTCTGTTCTGTGAAATATTTTATACATGTAATGGTTGCTTGTGCTTACTGGCTCTCAACCCACTCAAACAGATTCCAGATAGAGTTTGATTTAAAAGCTTCTATCAACTGAATCAAATTAAATAATAAAATATCAAATGGAAAAATGAAAAAAGGAGAGTGACTATGGCTCAGTTTTCACCCTGTTTTGTATATATCTGTGTTAAAGCCAGGTGGTACAAGGACACTTCCATCCCAGCTCACTTGGGTTGTGGCTGCCAGACCTTCACCGTTTGCCTGTTCACACCTTGTTAGGAGCACAACCTGCTCAGGGATGTGCAGGAGGTCTTTTTTCCTCTCCTCCCTGAAGACTCAAAAGACAATGAATCAGTTGCCACCTCCCATTTGCACAGACAAAAAACCATCCCCAAAATCCAAGTGAAATTTTCTACCACCTGGACTCCCTCACCTCCTCCAGTGCTGGCCTGCTGCAATTAACTGTTTTTGTTGATCATTAGGCTTCTGTTGTTTTGTTTTTGCCAAAAGACAAGTGTGCTCTCGCCTGGGCTGAGGTTGTTCAGTATTTTGGGGCTGAGACAGTGAATTTCCTGTCTGTGTTTTGCTTATTTCAATCCTGCCTGGCAGTTGAGAGCTGATGGCTCTGTGCAATGAGACAGATAGTCTGAGTTTCTGGGAATACTTGGTCACAAATTCCTATCCGTAATTAATTCATCCACTATCTGTATCAGCAGCCAGGAATGTAATGTGCTTGAAACAGATACTGACTGTCAGAAAGGACAGATCTCACAAATATTGGAAGCAAATACGTGCTTTAATTATTGCAGCTATTATATGGGACTGTTCAGCTTTGGAGATGAACTGCACTGAGAAGGGGTTTGAACAAGGCTTTGGCTCACTTTAAACTAATTTTTGTCACTCTTTTAAGTGACTGTTCTTCATTAGGGCCACAAATATGTTGTATGTTTGGAAGATGTTA
This sequence comes from Sterrhoptilus dennistouni, assembly GCA_013397095.1. Taxonomy (NCBI): domain Eukaryota; kingdom Metazoa; phylum Chordata; class Aves; order Passeriformes; family Zosteropidae; genus Sterrhoptilus; species Sterrhoptilus dennistouni. The sequence goes on along the minus strand of VWZU01013632.1, from coordinate 73,149 downwards.
CATAGACAAGTAAGTATGCCAAGAGTATTAGGATATATTTTATAGAATAAAGGGATATCAGGGATTCATTCTGCTCCCACAGCTGTGGTAGGAGATAAACCGGGAGTTAGAAAGGAAGGAGAGCTGTTGGAGAATGTCAGCTTCCTTAGAAAAACACCAGGGATTCATTTGATGTAAAAATTGAACAAATTTAAGGACTAGTGCGACTAGCTGAGAACAATGCCCAGATGGCATAGAAAATGTAATTAACCTTTGGCAAATTCAGCAGTCTCAAAATTATGATACAAAAATTCACTAAGATTCACTAGTTTATTAAGATGTTTGTACATAATGTGATCAGTTTTTCAACTTCAGTATTAATGCTATTACAAAATACTTGTGGAGGTATTTTTAATCCTTTTTATTTAAAGACCCAGAAACACTCACTTAAAATCTAACTAGTCAATGGCAAGGAAGGTAAAAGTGATGGAGATAGCCCAACGTAAAACAAAAAAATTATTTAATCTTACTTATCCAATTTACAGGGTGAAAAATGATGTTTCCAGCAACAGGCAAAGGCTAGGAGACATGATACTTAATGAGGAAATTTGTTTCAGTGCTTTTCTCTAACAAGGTGTAATTTCTTTCTGACCTGACAGGCTGCTAAACCTTGGGATGCCATTAAACTGGTAATGAAGTGCCGTGCTAAAAATAATTTTTCAGCTTTCTTTCTGGTTGCCAAAACCAGCAGAATCATCTGTATACTCAGTTTACTACTGTGTATGAGACATCCCTGCATGGAGGCCCCCAGGGAGGAGGAGTGTCATCTGTTCTCTGTCAAACAGAGTGGAGCTCTGTGCTACATCAGGTGCTAAACAGGCAGGCTGAATTGGGAGCTAAGTATTCGATCCTGTGTGTTTGCTCACCAGGTTTGGATTATTGGGAAGTGTGCCTTGAAAGGTCAGTCCTGAGCCGGGGAAAGGGCTCCTTGTGGAAAATGTGGTGTGCTGTTTTATTCTATTAAATAGCAGAGTGCCTTTGAAGCCAGGATCTTCAAACTTTACATTTCGTGGGCTGTGTAAATATAAATTGCTCTTGATTAAGAGAAGGAGCTGGAGTACATACCTAGGGCTGCTTTTTAGGACTGTTAAGGTTTCCATTTTAAGGTTTCATTGGTAATTGTTTCTACCTAAATTCTCCTAAATTGCTGCTGTAGCCATTGCACCGTAAGTGTCAATTTGGAACGTGAATTAATAGATTCTAGAAATTCCACAGCCCCACAGTGAGGCAAGGTTGGCTGACCCTAAACTCTGGTGTATAGAGTAGTGAATGGGACAAAGGCCCACAAAATCCTGCTTTGTGGAAGACTGAAATCGATCAAGAGTTTGTGGAAAACCTACGTCCTGAACTTCCAGCAGGGTTTTCCTTTTTACCTGCCTCAGCAGCAGGCAATGGCCGGAGGGCAAGTCTTGGAGGAGAATCTTTTAGTTGCTTGTTTACTAAGAAAGAATAATTTTTTTGGAGAGTGAAGTAGGCTGGTAAAATTGCTGAAAGCAAATAAGTATTTTATCTTACTTTTTATTTCTGGCTGTTCACAACATCTCCAGAACCCCCAGAATTTTTCAGCCCCCAGGGTAAAAATTGGAGCTTTTTAGTTATTTTGCCCTTTGGCAACAACTTTAACTTTACACAGATTCTTCTGCAACAGAGCCAATGTGCTCAGCCAAGTTTTAGCATTTCCACACTTGTGGATGATTTTTGTGCCATCAGTGATGTCTTAATATGTGCAGGGGGTGCAAAGATGTGCAAACGTTTTGATGAGACATAAGTGAATCTTTAATAACATTCTGCTTTAAAAATGTGAAGGAATATCACAATCATCATGTTCTCAGACCTAGTGGGACTTGGCCCGGGTGTTTGGGGCCACTCTAGGTATCAGCCTGGGGAAGGGAAGGTTTCAGGTGACCTAATTGTGACCTTTTTGATGCAGAGGGGAGGCTACAGGAAAGATGTAGAGAAACTGATTATAAGGGCCTGGAGTGACCAGAAAAGCGTTTTTGGCTTCAAACTAACAGAGAGTACATTTAGATCAGATATTAGGGAGAAATTCTTCCCCATGAGGGTGGGGAGGCCCTGGCACAGGGTGCCCAGAGAAGCTGTGGCTGCCCCTGGATCCCTGGCAGTGTCCAAGGCCAGGTTGGACACTGGGGCTTGGAGCAGCCTGGGAGAGTGGAAGGTGTCCCTGCCCATGGCAGGGGTTGGCACTGGATGGGCTTTGAGTCCCTTCAAGCCCAAATCATCCTCTGATTCTGATACACAAAGCTCCACCAAGCAGCAATAATATTGTAGCCCATAGATGTGGTTTCGTGTTTCTGGATTACAAATTCTCAGCTTCTTAAAAAGGATTAGTAATTCTCTGGCAGTGAAAATGAATGGCAGAGTTTGCTAAATGTCACTATAAAAATCTATGAAATTTCTTGCAGGTCCAATTACACAATGCTGTATTTTTTCAGCATTAGTGTGGCTCACTGCTATTCTGCAAAATTCTTATAGTCCTATACCAAACTTGTCGGGTATGCAAGAAAATCTGCATATCATGGTTGATTTCAGTGCAGATGTCACAATAACACACAGAGTAAAATCGCAGCTGAGGTCAGTTCAAACCCATTCCAGACCTCCACTGCCTCTACTTCTCACAGAAATAAGGCTAATACCTAGTTCATTTCTAACTCTTGTTAGTTTTCTTGTTGGTATTTATCTTGCATTTGATAAGGACAAAAATGTTGTCCAGTCAAATTTTACCTCTACCATTTTGATTCAATTCTGTCTTGTAGTTTTGATTCACTAGTGCAGCATTTCAGTAATTTGATTAAGATTACTGAAGAGAAATTGAATTTTATATGCTTTATTTTGCAGCAATAACTTTTTCTTTCCAGGTGTACATGTCAGATCTGATTTATTTGACCAATGCCAACCTCATATGACAATGACTAAAAGCATTCTTGGTGTGCTTGTTACAGGAAAAAAAATGGAGCTATTCAGTCCCCACAGTATATAGCTTTATATAACACATCACGTCCCCATGTAAAAGTAGCTAGTGTAGGGAATTATCCCTGATTTTAATTAACTCACAATATTCCCATGTGTTTGTCTCATTCTGGACTAGAGTGCAAGTCTTGGAGTTTGATGAAAAACTCTTCCCCTCCCCCAAAATCAAGTTCAGAGGGAAATCTTTATGTAAATATTATAGAAACCCATGGAGTCCACACTTTGCTCCTGCTGAGAGAAATAGACTGATATGGGAACAGGAAGGGTTTATCTTCCCATGTGAAGTAAAATGCAGAATATTTTTAGCTGCTTTTGACTGAAAGGTAAAAAGGGAAAAGGGAGAGGAATAGACCTGGATATGGAGGCATTTTGCTTTTTAAAGTGTTTTCCTATTTCTCAAACAAGATATTTGGAAGACTAATTCTCCCATCGTTAAACATCAAACACGCAGCTGCTGCCAACTGAAACACAACAAGATAAAATAATGCAAAGTAAATTCTCTTCAGGGAAGGAAAGTGGTTTCTTAGATGGCATCTCCAGAAGCACCTGAGGTGATCCAACAGTCTTAGAACAAGTGAAAGCACATATTCCACATGTAAATATATTAGTTTGGGATGTGCTTTCAAAGCATCACACACAATCCAAATTTCCTGTATCTGCAGACTGTCATCCAGGTGATTCATTGCTGCATAAAACATGAGAATTGAATCCACCCCATGGGGTTTTCAGTCTTGTAGAAGTGGCAAACACAATACCTAGGGAAGAAGGAAAAGGGCTTCTGATTTTGTTTAGGGCATGTAAGCTTCAATGCAGAGCACCAGAGAACATTTTTAGTAATGCAGGTACCTTGCAGACAGTGAGATGTTTGGAATACATCACATGGAAAGGAGAGAAGTCCTCTGTGCAGGAACTAAATGTTAATATTAAATTTTTATGCAGGTGAAGACTAAGGAAGAAGAAAAAAATTAATATGAAGGTACCTGAATGATTTCAGGTTAAATTACAATGCATCAAAACAGAGGTATGGAGGGTATAATAATAATTTTGTTTCAGAGTCTTAAAGACAAGTTGTGCTCATTGAGCTTCTAATGAAGCTTTTCTCAAATGCAAGACTGATACAGCTAATATTGCTATATTCTGGAATTAAAATATAAAGCTATTAAAAAGAGAAATGTTGTCAATTTTCTACTTATTTCAATTTGAAAGTTGGTTTAGTAGCTTCTCTAAGCTTCATACATTGGACTGTTTTCCCATCAATAGTGAGAAGTAAAAATGCAATAATTGCAATAGGATCATATTCATGTGCAGTATTGACTGCAGGATCTGGAAGAATCAAGTATACTAAAAATGGGCAAATAATTAACTTATCAACAATGAACAGAAGAATTAGCATTTTTGTTAAGCTGTCTGTAAAAAGACCACAATCACATTTCTCCAAGTATCCTCCATTAGTAGTTAAAAACATTTTGCTGTTTGCTGGCTCTTTTTGATCTGCAGTTTTCAGGCTCTTGTCTCCATCACCTGCCAGCACTCTCTGTGCTCTCTGTTGCTCAAACTCTTGTGCAGAGACATTGCCTCATCACACCCTCAAAATCGGTGTGGATTTGGCCACTGTGAGCCAGGTAAAACCACAATTAAGAACCAATCCCATTTATCAAAGAGTCAATTTACACAAGATTCACATGAAGAAGAGTTCATTACCAAACCCCAGGTATGAAGTTAAGCCTCGGGTATTAACTATTTACACCATTTACAGTGTAAGTAATTTTTGGCTTGGCCTTACCTGGCCAGGAGGAATCAGTTGGATTCAGCTGATGTTTACCTGTGTGAGCAAAAAAAGAAGCCAAATCAGGGATTTATTTTGTGGGGCAGGGCAATGATCTGTATGATGTTGGCAGCCCTCCTTTTAGCCTGCAGGGGCAGTGGGGAGAGCTATTTTTGAATGTGCAAACATGGCCTTGGGAGTACATAAATATTTAACTTTTAGCATTTTCCCAAGCTCCATCCTACAACTGGGGGACAGTAGCTCTGAGTCCAGCCAGCTTAAATGTGGGGAAGGTCAATAGTAACAGTTCCATAAAATGCAGCACATTTGGATCAGATCTGACTGAATTTGCCATCTTAAAACCTTGTAATTAAAAAATACTTTAAGACTTTATGTTTAGCAGAAACGTTGGTCCTCACACTGTCTTGATTCTCCCCATCTATCAAAGAATAGTTGAAAGCATCAAGGTGTGGTAGGTGTAACTTCTGTTCCCTTTCTTGGGTGCACTCTGCTGTGTGCAGGTGTGGTGTGAGTCTCAGATGGTGGAATGAGCATCCTGCACTCTCAGTTTTGCTTTTTCTGACAAAACAAGCAGCAGGAATGAAGCACCTAAATGGAACAGAGGTCAGAGTCCAGAGGCACTGGCTGATGCAGTTAAAACTGCTGCTGTTGGAAATTGCAAAAGACAGGTCTTCTGATGAAATCCGAGGTACTTGCAGAGAAGGGGACTGCTGAAAGTTTTGCAGTTCCCATGATGAGGCAAGTGCCTTTTCAGTAAAACACAGTGTGAAAAAATACTGCCACTCTTCAGGACAAAGTACTTAATAATTTTTAGAGATGAACCCTGGCTTTAAGGATTGACATGAAGTTCTTCGTCCTTTGTCAGGTGTTGAGAGCAAATTAAATTCTCATCTTTCACATTTTAGGCCAAGAAGTGCTTGATTCATTAGTATAAAGTGACCTAATTCAGAAGAAGAAAGAGGATCCAGAACTTTCTGGTGCAAAACCCCCAAACTTCTGGGCCTTTTAATACACAAGCTTTGAGTATATAAGGCAGATACTAATTCTTTTACTGTTTTTTGGTGCCTAAGTGTGCAAACAATTGTGGTTTATGCCATGTTCTGGGAAATAAGTGGGACGTTTGTGGGCAGGAGTGGGAAATAGGGGAATGAGGGTATGAAGCAGATGTGGCAATGAAAAAAAGGAAAATTAGGAACATGTTGGAGTAAGTGCTTTTGTGACCTATAAGGAAAGAAATTTCTGCGAGGAAAAAAACTAATAACAGGAAAGAAAATATACATATTACTTTATACCTTGGACAAAAAAAATTTCTATTTCCAGATCAATTGTAAACTGAATTTGTAGCTTTTGGTTTTTTTCTTAATAACACAAGGTTAAAATGCCACCACCACAAGTACTTAAGGTATTTATTATCATCTGAAAACTTTCATTTCAACAACCAACAAAAGGATACAAATCTAAGCCAATGACTCAAGTTGGTGGCTGTGCAGGCATATAAAGCATTTTATTAGAGTTCACAGTGCCAAAAAGGAAATCTATTGCTCCCATGGAAAGTGGTTCAAGGTTCAGTACATAACAAAATAACGATGATTTATGAGTGGGCAGTGAAGTTTTAAATGCATGGTCCAACTCTTAAAGACTATTTATGCTGGACTGCTTTGTGCTGCTGCCTCAGAAAAGTACTCAGTTTTTTGATGTGGTTTTTTTTTTATAAAACTGCCCTTTGAATACAGCCTACTGTGTGGTAGTTTTTAAAAGCCCTTGGACCTCCCTGCAGTCAGACCAGATGAATGGGAAATGCTATTTACAGCATGAAAAATTAGTAAAATGTGGGCTGAAATAGAGTAAAATTGCCAAACACCACCTGGGTTTGATACTGTGCTACTTTCTATATGTCGAAACTCTTTAATGTGAAATCTGTCCTCCTCAGCTGGTAAACAATTACTACATCTTCCTCTTGCACCTTTCAGTGGTCTCTCATAGCTCCTTAAAAGGTGGTGGTGTAATATAGCAAACTGGATGCTGTTGACCAAAAAAAATTTTTCTCCAACCTTCTCCTGTCACCGTGTCCCAGAACTGCTGTGTCCTCGTGCTGCCTCTCTCAACTGATGGCTTTAGAGCTCCAAAATGAACAGGTCAGGCAGCATTTTGTTCTCTCCTTGAGCTGAGCCACAATTTCAGATATAGGAATTTGTGCAGGGGGGAAATGGGCCACTGACTAACAGAACCAATATGATTCCAGCAGAAGCTGTTTATTGTTTACATGACATGGCAGATATAGATTTTAGGTCTGCTGTCCACATGGGCACACATCTCTGGGTTGGCTGAGCTGCTTCTTCATGAGGCAGGCACAGGTCCTGCAGGACATTCAGGTGGTCAAGTGTCCATCCTCGCATTGTGCTTCCCCTATCTGGGGTTTACATTTATTGCAGACAGTTTCTCAGCCTCTCTGCTCCCCTCTTTGATCCTGTTGTTTTGTCAGTAACCTTGATGAATTCCTGAGAGCTCTAGTAAGAAAACTGCAGGTGGTTTGATAAGATTACTCACAAGCAGTTTGGCTGGTGCATCAGAATGGCCTCTTAAACAGATGCATTGCTACAAATCTTTCTTCTCAATGTAGAGAAATTAATTTTTACTCTGGGAGACTTAGGGGTCTTGTGGTGCTGCAGCATCCACAGCTTCAGCTACAATTGCCAGTTACTCCACCAATTTCTTTACTCATTATTTGTGTATTTGAAATCAGGAGGGCACCCAAGAAGCTCTTTGTGGTAAATTGTGGAGAGGAGAGTCAAGAAACATTTCAAAGTATTCCAGATATGAATGTCTGAGAAAGGATGTGCATAAAACTCAATGTTTGTCCATAAAATAGGATTTTCAGGTGCCCCAGGGGTTCTTACTTTTTAAAAAGTGGTTTGTCTATTCCACCTTCACAGTACCCTGTTTTGTTTCTTAGTAGGTAAAAATCTAGGAGGTTTCAGAGTGCTCTGGATTTGAGAATTTTGGTTCTTCTGCATTTTTTGGTGGGAAGGGGAAACTGGGATCACACAGCAACTCTGTCTGATCCAGTAAGTGCAATGGCTGCTTTGGTCTCTGGAGCATCCTAAAGGCATGAAATTATTGTCTAAATCTCAGTCAGGGAAAGGTGAGTTCCTGTCCCCCACTTCTAGAAACAAAGGTGGTGCATGATCTTGTTACACTTGAGCCAGTGGAGAACACCTTTTTCACACAGCCTCTGACAACTGCATTGCTGCAGTTTTTGAGAACAATAATTTATTACTTGGACAACAATTTGCATTCTAACTAGCCAGCCAGGATTGATAGCAGAAAAGAAGGTGGGAGATGCTCCTTCATGGTTTGCACCGTTCTTCCAGCTTGCAGTAAGACAGAGAATTCTATCTGTGCTCCAGATCTGCTGACCTGTCCAAATGTCACTGGAGTCCAAAATTCTGGAGTAAACTGCACAAAATTATGTGAAATTAATAAATAAATATTATTTATCTAATAAATAAATTAATAAATAGGAAATAAAAACATATTTCTGAAAACTTCTGAAAACTGGAGGGTGGCTTTTTTGGTTGTTTAGGGGTTTTGTTGTTGTTGAGGTTTTTGTTTCTTTGTTTGGGATTTTTAGGAGATTTTTAATTCTCATTTTTCTGTGTGGGTATGTAGTTGGGATTTTTTTATTGCTATGGGGGTTTTTTTGGTTTTGTTTTGGTTTGTTGTTGGTATTATTATTTAATATTAGTATTAGTATTTGGCTGTCTTTTTAAAATAATGCAGTGTTTCTTCGGAAAAATGTCTTCAGATGGGATGCTAGTGGTTTTTCATACATAATTTTAAGTCTTGAAATTGATTGATGCAAACTTGTGTCATATTTCCTGAAACTAATAGGGTAAACTCGTGGGAACATGGAATAAGAAAGGTGAATGGATTTCCATATTTGAAACCACGAGAAGTGGAATAAGTGCTATTCTTAGCAGAAATGCTGGAAAAAAAAGGAAAAGGGAGCAACTCCACGAGTATTTGTTCAACATTTGCAACCCACTGCTTGAAGTGTAAAGATCATTTTGTCTTGTGCAAATCTCAGCCACTCACAGCTTCAGCAGGAAAACAGCACTGGTTTAAAAATGCTCGGCTGTGATAATTTAGCTCATCACCCTGATGATGCTTTATGAGTCTAGGAACTTGGGTGAACTCATGCATAGTCAGAAAGACTACAAGTATTTCAGTTGTATTCCAGATCTGCAGATGGCTTGGTCTTAAATTCCATTTTAGGGCAGTAATGCTGGTTTTTAACACCTTATTTGAGTGCAACTCAGTTGGGGTGGCAGTGCCTTGCTCACTGTCACTTGTTGAGCCTTGTGGGTTGTTTTGGTACAGAAGTTATAAATCTCTTAAAACAGAATATAGCATCCTATAAATTATTATGGGGCAAAGGATATCTTCTGCACATGAATCTTCTGCTTAGCTTCAACATGCCCTCAACAAGCAAGGTATTTTGCTTGAGTTTATTGGTTGGTCCGTAGTTGTTTTTACACTTACTGCATAAAGAAAACAGCTGCAACACCTCTACTTTTGGTCTGATACCCGTAACCCCATACAAATATATCTATATTTATACCTATACCTATATCTATCTATATAGATATATATGTAAATGAAAAACTAGGACTAGTGGCAACACAGAAAAGAAAAAAAACAAAGAGCTAAATACTACCATACATTCATTATGCCAAATTCAGCCACTTTTCTCAGAATTTTCTGGCATCTGGAATAAATATTGATATTCTGTCTTCCCCAGTTTAATATTGCTTGTCTTCATAAACATTATGCAAACACACCTTCCTGGGTTTGTTCTTTACTTTCTCTTTTATTGAGGCATTTTTGACAGATTTCCACTTTTTTCAAGTGAAAAACTTTTTGACATAATACATACATATGGGTAAATACTGACTTGGGGTTTTGTGGCCAGTAAGATTTACAATTCCTTAATGCCAGCTTTAATCAGGATTTGCTTAGGATTTCAGTGCTTCTCAGGACAACTGATCTCCATTATTTACCATGAGGTTCAGCATTAAAGCATCTATAATTTAATTCTATAATTGTATCTCTTTTCAGGCACATGCACTGATTTTGTGTGAAAATGGTTCTTCTGAATGCAGAGAAATACGTTGTAACTTTCAACTTGCCTTCAAAAAAATAAAAAGGGATTACCTGTATCCGCTCTGCCAAAGTGTGATATCAATGCACTGCTGTAGGCAGGAATTTGAATTAACATTGGTGAGATATAGCCAGATTATTTCCCGTGTGCTTTAAAGCTTTGCATTTAGTTGCATCTTCTGATGCTCCAGCAAATGCTCCAAACTTATCAAGTGACTGATGGATGTGTTTGTAAAGGCTTGAATGGTCATTTTATATGAAATTATAAACCCACTGTTGTACTTAGTGGGGTCAGTGAAGCAATTAGGAAAGAAATATATAATTCTGTAGCGTGGGTTTCTAAGCATGATACTTCTTAGGCTTTTTAAGTTTAATGAAGCAGCTACTCAGCAGCTGAATGTTCTTGTTAAACAGTCTCAGCATGGATTTTAAAAGTAAAATGTTGCTGAGCACCATGGTCTCCTTGGAAAGTCTGTGGCTCTTATTCTCTTGAAATGTCTGCATCTTTTATATGTTAATGGTTTTGACAATCAGCCATTTGCTTCATTTTCATTGTAAATGAGGCCTAGAGTCCGATTGCCTTCCCCATTCCCTGAACACTCTCTTCCCTGTAAGCAGTCTCATCAGCCTCCAGCTCACTCCCTGGGGTATGCGTGGTCTGAAAATAGCTGAAGTAATCCTGCAAAACAAATGCTTTGCCAAAGCATTTTCCTATTTTAGATGTCTTTCTAAGAATGTGAGTCCCTGTGTGAAAACTTGTGTGGTGCAACTGGTCCAGCATCCACACCAGTCCTCATGTGCCACAAAATCTTCCTGCCAAAGACATCCCTTCATGTGCCTTCCAAAGGTGCTGCTATTGCTCAAATCCAACGAAGACAAATCACAAGGATTCTTCTATACCTTTTGAGAAACACCCCTATTTAAAGGGTTTTATTCATGTTTGGTTTTTAAAGATTTTTCTCAGCTGCAGTGCTGACACCATACAGCTGTGGGGAGTGACGCAGAACACTTTTGGGGGCGGGGGAATCCTGATTTTAGCATGGGAGTATCACCGTTGCAACCTGCAGGGTTTACATGGGACTGTAGCCAATGTCCCAAGGTGTGCTGGGGAATCTTTCCCCCATTTTGCAGAGGGATTAACTCACCCTGTGTATGTGTTTTTGGTGTCCGACCTGAAGGGGAATATGGCAGGGGCACAGCCTAGTGGAACCCTCCACAACAAGCACACTCAGCCAGGAGCATCCATCCCATCAAGGCATCAGGAATTTACACACCCAGGCTCCTTGTTCCCAGCACAACCCTTCCTTTCCCAATTGCCATGGCTGAAAGCACCATGCAAAATGTACTCACAGTGATGTGAGAAAGGGCAAAGCAGGGAAGAGACATGGGCAGGCTGTGATTTCTGCCTCACCTTGTGGCATAAATTACTGCTGCACGCAGGCTGTGATTAAGTAGGTTTGTGTGACTAAAGCCCTGTACAGGATTAATTGCCAGGTCTGTGCTCTGCTGTGGGTTGGTGATAGAAGACACTGTGCAGCAGTGTCGTGTTTTCAAGGGGGATTTGAAGTCGATCAGCCTTTTTCTCCTCCAGTGCATAACTTTCTTCATGGGTGGACTGTGGCAGGCTTTAAATTTGAAAGTGCACAGGGTGAAGACTGTATATTCCTTTGAAACATTTGGAGAGGGAGTGACAAAAGGTTCAGCCTGTCTATTTATTACTCATGACTTCAGGAGTCTGCAGAGAGAAGAAAGCAGGGTTACTGGTTTGCTGCTTGTGGGATGTGCAGACTGGGGCTTTTTGTGACACTTACTGTTGTGAACTCCCTTTCCCTGCTGAGTGGGCTTCAGAAATCTGGGAGCTGGGAGTGAGGGATGCTCCTTCTCATGCCTGGTGTTGGTCAGACAGGGTGAGATGTGCCCCACAGCACCTCCCTGTCCTTGTTCCTGCCTAGATGGAGACCCAATGCCCAGCGCCATGAGGACGAACCACTGCAGCCACCTGCCTGGAGTCCCCCCGGAGTGCCCGCGCCCTCCGGCCCCCGATGGCAAGAGCCTGCCTGGCAGCAGCGGGGCCCTGGCCACCAGCTGTCCCCAGTATGTCATGCAGGTGTCCTCCAAGGATGGGCAGCTGCTCTCATCTGTTGTGCGGACCCTGGCTGTGCAGAGGTATGTAGGGGACAGAAGGAGGGACAGGCCCCTGCTCCTGTGGTGTGGTTAAACCCCCATCCCAGCATCACAGTGATCATGCTGCAGAATGCATCATGCTTCCTAAATACTTCACAGCCAGTGTGCTGAGCAGCTAGACAAGCTGTTTCTAGCACCACTTTTGCAATTTCTGTCGTTGTCCAAGTTACTGACCAGCTCTTTCTTCTGCTGGTTTAGAGAGGTAGATTAGTGGTGAAATATATTGTTAATCTATGCCTTTGAAGCATGCCTTAGGCTGCCTTCTCATTAGAAGCAAGAAAGAATATTCTGATTTGTTTGGCCTTATCCAGACTTGATGCTTGGGTCAAAATTAAATTTGCCTTTGCTGGTTGTGAGCTGGAAAGGCTTCATAGATCTTCAAGCAGTGCAGATGAAATACCCACCTGCAGCCACACAGCAGAGATGTGTTTGGCACAGTTCTTTTCAGTTCTGTTTGTATCCCTCCTTTATCTGTCTGTGAGGTGTCCTAAATGGAGGGAAACCCTTTTCAGCAAGAGAAGGTTTCTGCCTTCATGTGCTTTTCTGAAGTCGTGGCCCTGCCTTCAGGGTACTACAGGGCAAGCTGCTGCTCTTTCAGCAGTCCTTTACTGTTGGCCAGTGAAAACAATATTTAGGTCAAAGGATCACCACTACAAGAAGTGCCCAGCTTAGGCAGATTTACAACCCCTCTGATGTACTTTGAGATTTCCAGAGGCGACTGCACCACTGCTTTTTGAAGAGCCGGGAAATACAAAATACAGAAGGACTTCTGCCTCTCATCTGCCACTCTGATATTTTTCATCTACGCTTTTTCCCCCACTAACAGAAAAGATATTTTAAGCAAGTGTACCAAAACCCCTTAAACAGCCCAGCAGCTTGGATTACTAATTATAGAACAAAGCACTCTTAAATGCAAATATTTCTAGTTTGTGACAGAGAAAAAAGCTATTACCACAGCCTTGCTCAGTGACCAGCAGTTTTCTCTCCCTCTCCTGCAGCAGCCCCTTCAATGACCGGCCCATTTGCAGGATCTGCCACGAGGGCAGCAGCCACGAGGAGCTGCTGTCGCCCTGCGAGTGCACGGGGACACTGGGGACCATTCACCGCAGCTGCCTGGAGCACTGGCTCTCCTCCTCCAACACCAGCTACTGTGAGCTCTGCCACTTCAGGTTTGCAGTGGAGCGCAAGCCCAGGCCACTGGTGGAGGTCAGTACGTGGAGCACAGCCCTGAAATTCTAGTTTTGATGGCAAAAAACTGCTCCTGCTTTTGTGCAGGCATCACAGAGCCTCTGCAGCTCCACTGGGGTTTGGGGGTTTGGCAATATGAGAGCAGGAAGTAACAATACTCCTCTTTTTGGAGCAAATTAAAAACAAATTATTAGATTTGTGGGATCAGTGGGTTTGCTTCACTGCAAACATGACTGGAGGTTTGGGAAACGGTGTGCAGCAGATTCCTGGAATGCCAGCCAGCTTGGTTGAGGGTGGAAGAGAGGTAAGTAGCATTTCCTGTGGAATGTGGGGCAAGTGCCTGGACTCAGCATATTAAATATAGGTCAGAATTTTCTTTTTCTTCCTGCTTTTGAGAGGTAACAAACTTAGAAGCCTTAGAAACCCAGTTTACATATCAAGCTCACAAGAAGGAATTGCTGTTGTTCAATGTCTGGCATGTTTAGACACTTGTGAGCCACCTTTTGGCTTTTTCTTGCCTATGTGCCAGACTCCACAGTGAATTGGACAATTGTTTCTCCCTTATCAATGAAAATTCAGTTTTTGCCAACTACAGATAGCAGCTTCATGAAGTTTCCCAGGTTTTAGGGTATTTTTGGCCCTCAGGAACAGAAAGAAACCAAAACAAGTTCAATCTCTTGACACTGTTAATGACCTTTTTCCTCCCTTATTTTATTTTGGGAAAAGATGAAGCAAAGTTAGGGTTTTCTTTGGAATTAGAAGTGAAATACAAATAACATTTGACCAAATGAATGAGAAGAAGCATTTTGTACCTGACATGTTGGTGACACAGGTGGGTGCCTGCAGAACTTGGGTTCAGGACAAAGTGTCTTTCCTGTGGATCTTAATTGTTCCTTTGAACTGTGTCAAAACTGGTGGAGGGAGATACAGTATTAAAAATAGGGGAAAAGCAGCTTTTTTATTTTTTCACAGATGAGAGGGCACAGGACAGAACTGACTGCTGGGAGGTGGCTCGGGGGATGAGCAGTTCAAGACTACCAAAATTGCTTTAAATAAGATAGGCATGCACATTTTGCGTTTAGGTCTAAACCTAAAGATATTTTCATTCTTCCTCAGGATCCCCTCACAAAAGGTACATGACGCGGCATTTAGCACAAATCCTGCATTCAAAACAAGTCTTGGTCAGCTGTGCTTGGTTGCCTCTGGGTTGCTGTCTGGTTCTCCTCTCAGTCTTTGGTGCAAGAATGACACCACTCTGAATCTACCCTCTGAGAAGAAACATAAGTCATGCTGAGGCATCACAGTTTGATTTTAGAGCCCAGCTTCTCAAAATTGTTCCCTTTTTGATAGTTCCTCATAAGGCTGCACAAATTGGATGTGGTGCTGGCCAGAGCTGATGATGATGGAATGAGGTGAAAGCAGAGCTGACCCTGCCCAGGCTGGGGCACTGTGGTTGCTTGATTGTTCCCTGATGAAATGAGGCTTCTTTTTGGCAAGAGCAGTCGTAAGTAGTAGAAACAATAACAATGATATTTTGAGTAATAATGGTAAACCAGCCAGTGTTTTCTCAGCTGAGGACAGAAGATAAACCCTGACCAAGAACGTTTCTGAAACGTTTTTATCTTTACTACTCATTATTTTTTGACTTCTCAGCTACTTACACCAACTGTATTTTAGTGCAGAAATTAACAGGTGCGTGCAGTTTCAGGAAAGGTCATAGAAAACCCCAATCTTTTGTGATCTTATAAAGAGAACATGCTTTAAATTTAGAAGGAAAATGAAGGTATAGTTTCAAAGCCCAGAACAGCAGATACAAAGAGTAACTCAAATAAGATGTATGCTGGGGGAAAATTAGGCAGAAAGATAATCAAACTTCTTGATTTCTGTCAGAGTAATTTAAGTTTGTCCTGGAAGTTTCTACTTATTTAATACACAGAGATTTGAAATGCAAAGACCTCCCCATGCAGCAAAAATCGGGAAGTTTCCAAAGCTGGACTAAAGCAGATGTAAGATTGCCAGATTCCCTCACCTTCAGTGTCCTAAAAGCCCTTTCATGCCTATCTCTCTGTGTTACCTAGAGTGTGAGGACATGGAAGGGGGTTTATCAGGTGTAGTAGGGCCATTTCTCACAAAAACCCTGCTGTAGCATTTGGATGAGTGACAAGCCAGAGTGGCCACCTGCTTTTAACACCATAGTGTGTGTAGTTTGGCATGGGGTTTGAAACTTTGAAAGTTCTCTTCATTTAGTGAGATGATTAGTTCTCCAAAGGTTTGCTTGACCTAGTTAATAGAAAGAGTAAATGGTCCTCCTCTCACTGGAGGCGAATAATGAGTTTTACCAATGCATTTTAGTAGGTCAAGAGGGGCTATTGTACTCATAAAGTGATTTATAGAGCACAGACTCTAAAAACACATCCAGTAACTCCTCAACAGGCCCCATCTCATGGAGTGAATACATCCCATTCAGGGGTCAGTGACAGGTAGTGAAGAAATGCTTAAAGCAATCAGTCATCATATTGATCTTCTCTTCTCTGAGAGATCTTTCACTGGGAGAAAAAAAAAAAAAGAAAAGAAAAAGGTATTTCTGACATACTATTATATTCCAAGACATACTCTTTTTCAAAGGGTGAAAAAACCACCACCACCAAAAAAAACCCACCAAAAACAACAAACCAAAAACCAAACCCGACAAACAAAACCCCACCAAAACCAACCAAACAACAACAACAACAACAACAAAAAACCAAAACAAAAAAAAAAAAAACACAAACAAAAAAACCCAAAAACCAAAACCAAAACAAAAATCCTCAGCATGCTATTATGTTTTCTTCTTGTCCCCTCACTGGATTGATCACTGCTTCCTAATGTCTTAGACATGAGTGTGGCAGAAATCTGTTTCAGCAGAAACAAACTGAGGCACTTTACTGATGTTATCTAGAAATGTCATATGTGAATTTATTCCTGCTGTTAGCAGGAGAGGCTGCAGCAACAGTGAGCTTGAGATGGAATAAATGGTGTGACTGATAGTTCAGCCATATTCCTTCCTCCCTGTGCCCATCCTTATGGAAGCAGCAGAGGAGTTGACCAAAGACAACTCTGTGCTTCTCCTTTGTCTCTGCCACAGGACATATATTTTTGTCTCAGGGAGAATCTTCTCCCTGGAAATGCACAATGTGCTGACTGTTTGATGCCCAAAACCCAACCAGAGCAGCAGTCAGTGGTAGCACAGTCTGTCAGGCAGGTCCATCCTCTCAACAATAAATTTGTGATGCTTCTTTGGTTCTTTTTTTTTGAACTCATATTATTCTCTGCAAAAGAATTGTGTTTCCACAGTGGCAACGTGAATCAGCACTATGGTGCTGATTAAAACCCTCCTTCATCATTCACAATTGTGCAAAATTCAGTTAGAGGAGTCTGAACCCTCTAGAGGACCCCTTTTACCCCATGACAAAGGAAAAAAAGGAATCTATAATATGGTGTTTGATATGCACAGAACTGATATTCCTTGTGACAAGACAGCCAAGGACCCCAAAAGCAGCACAGTGAAATCTCAAACTGCAGTAATTCCATTACTGACTTTTATGGACCTTCCAGCTTTATATAAGCTGCCTTTTTAATGCAGCCAATTCACAGGAAAAAAAAAATCTGCATTAAGAATGTGTGGTTTTATTCACATAGCTGCTTTTGCTGTGTTTCAGCATAAAGATTAGTCAAGCTTTATGTAAGTATTATGTATCATCTTCATTTCATTTCCATGTTGCATCTGTGTTGCTTCCACTTGGCTCAGTGCAGAAACAGCCACAAAATGTGGCAGTAAAAATATATTTATGTGCAATAATAAAGTGTTAGGGAACAACCAGCTACAAAATAAAAATGGTATAAGAGTATTATGTGACCATATAAGTCAGGCTTGTATTTCTTGTAAGTTACTTACATGTTTTAAACCAACCAGGATTTGGTATCTCTTAGTTCACATTTTTTTGGAAACAAACAGAAAGCACTTAATTAACAATACAAAGCTCATAAGCAAAACAGCATGACTAGGAGAAAAAATAAAATCAGGATAATCACAGTAATATTGGGCAGAAATTAACTTCAGTTTTTCCCCACTGTGTTGCTGGCTATAGAGCTTATATCATTAAGGTAAAATAAATATAAAAACCTTCTAAAATGTACACCTATGCATGAAGTATTAAGATGACCTTACATTGTAAATTAAAACCTCCCAAAGCCTTACACTGAAATATGAATTTATTTCCTGTGCAAGACTTTGAGTCACAATGTTTTTATCTGTTTGGATTATTTTAACTTATTTTTTCTCTCCACTGTTCAGTGAAGCAAATCATTAGCATTAAATCACTGTAATGAACACACACTGGATGTGCTGCTGGTAGTTTATAAAAGGATCACACCTGAAGCCAGAAGGAAAATAAATAGTTCCTCAGCATAGTCACCAACCAGGAAAACTTTAATAAATCAAAGTTTGGAGGAACTGCAGCTGTCCATACAGCATATTAGGGCTGGGAGCAGATAATTAAGGTGTGTCCATCCTCCTTCTTTTCTTGACCTAAAAGGAGCAGATTAGAAGGACAAGGTGATAGAGATATTTTTGTACCACTTTTCTTCAGGTGTGACCAGCTCACACAGGGAGAATTTGAAGCAGTCATGTAGGTTTCCAGTAGAAGTATATCTGAGTTAAAGAAAGTATTACCAA
>VWZU01013632.1:30400-55060 GCA_013397095.1 Sterrhoptilus dennistouni | reverse complement strand
AATAAACTCCCTAGCACAAATTTAAAACCATAAACTCTCCAAGATACATTTTTTTGCATCTGTTTATTCATAATGGAGTGAAATCCAGAGACCAAATCAGAATGTTCTTTCTCTTTTAAAGCGAAATTAAGTAGCTGTTTTATGTTCCTTGAAGCAAGGATTTGCTACAACGTACAAATCTTTCTTATATTACTGGCAGCAAGAGTGCAAACAAAAACAATCCACTCCCCATAAAAAAATAAAAATTTAAATTACTTGTCAGTGAACAGACTAGTTCAGACCATCACATCTGCAACTGTTCATTCCTAAATTTATAACAATCAAGGGCAAAAACTCTTGAGGAAAGTTCCCAGGAGAGAGTAACTGAACAATCAGATTTGCTTCAAGAACAAGCAAGATGGGGGAAAGATGGTGGAGTTTTCAAAGGCACATCTTCTTTTGTTTTAGATAATGGGTTTGGTGGCTTTTCTTGGGACATCATCATCCTGTAAATTAGTTCTAAACTGCCCAGTTTTCATTTATCTCTGTCCTTCCTACTGGCAGCATTTCCTAGCACTGATAGGCGACAGTCAAAGTTTACATTTTCTACAAAAATAGAAGTGGTAAGATTTATTGCATCTGTCTTTTTGTATACCTATCAAGCATTTATTATCTATCATGTCTTTGGTTCCCATATATTTGAGCTTGTAGATCAGGACATTTACAATGTCTTGAAATAAGTACTGCCAATAGCAAGTCTGCTTTGCTTTTGTTTTAAAACGTGAAATGTGATTTTTGTTGATTTTCTTGAATGCATGTATTTGTCTGCCTAACTGGGAATACAGTTGTCCAAAACAGAATGAGAGCAGTGCAAATACACACAGATAGAAAGAAAAACAGCTTTTCCACAATTCCACAAAATCTTTTTTTTCATATCCTGAAATCTTTTAACTGGTACAAGCATCTCCAGAACTATAAATTAAAAGTGGCCAGTAGGAAAACAGAAGAGCAGTGAGCCAGACTAATGTTAAAAAAATTATACTATTGTGTAGTTGGACCTGCAAGAATATTTAATAGATTTTTATAGTGCCATTTAGCAAGCTCTGCTTTTTGTTTTCACTGCCAGATAATTACTAATCCTTTTTTAGCAGCTGAGTATGGGTAATCCAGAAACTGGACACCACATCCATGAGCCACTATATTATTGCTGCTTGGTGGTGCAGGGGGGAATATGGGCCACTGAATAAAATACATGACATGGCAGATACAGATTTTAGGTCTGCTGTCCACAGGGGCACACATCTCTGGGTTGGCTGAGCTGCTTCTTCATGAGGCAGGCACACGTCCTGCAGGACATTCAGGTGGTCAAGTGTCCATCCTCACGTTGTGCTTCCCCTATCTGGGGTTTACATTTATTGCAGACAGTTTCTCAGCCTCTCTGCTCCCCTCTTTGATCCTGTTGTTTTGTCAGTAACCTTGATGAATTCCTGAGAGCTCTAGTAAGAAAACTGCAGGTGGTTTGATAAGATTACTCACAAGCAGTTTGGCTGGTGCATCAGAATGGCCTCTTATATAGATACATTGCTACATGGTGGAGCTTTGTGTATCAGAATCAGAGGATGGTTTGGGCTGGAAAGGACATTAAAGCTCATCATCAGTGTCACCCCTGCCGTGGCCAGGGGCAGGTTCCACTGTCCCAGGCTGCTCCAAGCCCCATCCAGCCTGGCCTGTAACACTTCCAACAGTCCATCCATGAAATCCGTCTCTCCCCAGTTTAGACAGAAGGCTGTTCTGGGAGTACCTGTCAAAGGCTCTGCCAAAANGCTCCAAGCCCCATCCAGCCTGGCCTGTAACACTTCCAACAGTCCATCCATGAAATCCGTCTCTCCCCAGTTTAGACAGAAGGCTGTTCTGGGAGTCCCTGTCAAAGGCTTTGCAAAAATCCAGGTAAATTACATCTGTAGCCCTTCCCTTGTCCACTGGTGTGGTCACCCCATTGGAGGAGGCCACTGTGTTGGTCAGGCAGGACTTGCCCCTAGTGATGCCATGCTGGCTGCCCCAAATCCCCTCCCTGAGCTTCATGAGCCCCAGCAGAACTTCCAAGAGGGTCTGTCCCATCATCTCCCCAGGCACAGAGGGTAGGCTGACAGCTGGGTGCTCCCAGCACCTTCCTTTCCCCCCATTTTGAAGATAGGCACAATATTTCCCTTTTTTCAGTCACCTGGGATCTCATCTGGCTGCCAAGATTTTTCCACTATCATGGACAGTGGCTTGGCAACTCCAGCAGCCAATTCTCTCAGGACTCTGGGCTCCATCCCACCAGGCCCCACAGAGCTGAGCACATCCAGGTCCCTCAGCTGGTCCTGAGCAGGATCTTCCCTTTCAGTGGCAGAGCCTTTGCTCCCCTGTGCCTATCCTGCTCCCCACCCACTCAGGGCTGGGAGGAGAGGTTGCCATTGGAGACTGAGGCAAAAAAGCTGTTGGGTACCTCAGGCTTGTCCCCGTCCCCTATCACCAGGAATGTTGTTTAGAGTGGGGGAAACACCTTCTGTGACTTTCCTTTTCTGTTCAGTGAAGCTGTAGAATGTCCCGTTACTCTCTCCCCCTTTCCAGGTTCAGTTCCAGCTTCACCTTGGCCTTCCTGACCCCAACTCTCCACAACCTCTTGGAGAATTGAATCTCTAGACTCTTCCCAGGTCATCTGTCCTTGCTTTCACTGCCTGTGCATTTGCATCCTTCCCTTGCCTTTGGCCAGCAGGTCTTGTCTCTTGCCTTCCCTGCCCAATTTCTTTTTCCTGTTTTTCAGCTACCAAATGAACCAAGGTATAAATTGAAAATTAAGTTGTGGTGTGACAGCAACAGCATGTGGTGATCTCCTCGCACCAAGGAACCAACACTAGCTGTCTGTGCTGCGATTTACCCTTTCTAGAAAACAAAATAACACAAAAATTAAAGTTTTCTCATATGCCATCCTTACAATGGAAAACGTAAATTTTCCCCTTTCAGGAACATGCAGACATAGCAAAATTTATTGGGTATTTCAAAAAGAAGCCTTGGCTCATTGAGACATTCATATTTAAAACATTCCCTGCAATTTGAGTTAAAGTAGGGGTTAAACCAGAGAACACTCATTTACAAACAGTCTATGATATTGGCACAATAGCATTACAGAGATCAACTAATTTTGATTCCAACTCTCAAATAAACAGGCATCTGTCATTGAGACCAAAGAAACATCTCTGTGAGCTGTCACCATGGCCTTTCAAATGTTTGTTTTCCTTGGCAAAACATTAACCTAGGAAAGTTTCAAGTCACCCAAAATCTTTCATGACACTAAAACCAAGCATATTTACCATTCTAGTCTGGGAGATTCTATTTTTGAGTTACGTGTAGTTAAGCCAAGTTTCAAAACATTTCATTGAAAAATGTTAAAATTGATATTTCAAGTAAAAATAGTGTCAGAAAAAAAGCCTGCTCAAATGTAATTTTTTGGGGATGGATAATAAATGGGAGAATGAGCCATAAATCATCCACCTGGTCTTTAAAAATGTTCTTTATTCCAGAGAAATATTCTTTAGAAAAGAGAGGGAATATCAGCCTTTCTGTGTTTAAAGCCCAAGGCAAAATGCTCCCATTGGTGGCTGCTGGCACGAAACCAGAAACCACAGTAATTTTCAGCACTTCAGCTTGTATACAGCCTGCTCCACCAGGACTCACTGCCGAGCCATCAGCGTGAAAATGACAAAATGATCTGATAAGTTTTGATGTGCAATGAGCTATTTTTCGCTCAAAGGACAATGCATTTCAGGGAGATAATTCCTTCCTGTCCTCTCCCCTCAGCTTTGTGGTGTAACTCCAGTAAGGTTTAAAATCACTTCTCCAAGAAAAATGTACTGAACCAGAAGGGGCTCTCCTGCAGAAACAGATTGTAGCCTTAGGATCTGATCAGGAAAAACAGTGTGCACACACTTTACTTTTACATTTGTGAGTCATCTAACTGAAGTTAGACCTGTAGAGAGAAGAGTACTTCCAGGGTTTGGCCTTTGGCAGTGGTGAGGCAGCTCCAAATCGTGGAGGTGTTTTGCAGCACTGTTCTGCTGGCAGCTCATTTTGGTTAGGATAGATAAATTCAGAGAGCCTGAGCCTCTCCAGGGTGTTCTGGTCCTTGGCTTCTGCTTGCTCCAATGATTTCCTTCTCCAATTTCAACTCTGCCTTGTGAAGTGGCTGCAGCAAATCTTTCTGTGTGTATTACATGTGTGGGGTGGAGGAGTCCCAGGTGTGTTCACTGTATTTTGTCAAGTGGAATGCAGTACATCAAAAATCTCTTCCAGGATGTAAGCAAGTTCCTTCTCAAAACTGTGTCAGCTTTTAAGGGTTTTAGCCTAAGCTGCTCTTCTTGGGAGGCTGCTCCAGAGCTGGATCCTCTGAAGGAAGGGGATCCTTTTTTCCTGATTCTTATCCTAAATTTATTCAAGGACAACTATTATCCATCTGTTCTTATGCCAACCTTGTCCCTTACCTTAAGTCACACTTTTACTTCACTGATGGGGCCCTTCAATTCTCCCTTCTGGCTTTCCTCAAGATGCATTTAGAGAGTGACTTTGTTAAGATCACTGTTTACCCCCATCTCTCTGAGGTGCTGGATTCTCAAAGGGTCTCTTGGCTTGCCCCAGCCATGAGCCAGGACTGGGTTTTGCATCAGGTGCTCTGCTTAAAGTTCTTGAAAAATTATTTGCTGCCATTGCTGAAGTAATTTAATGTCTTGTCACTCCAGCTCCAGCTAACTGTGGATCAGGAACATGGAACACTAATCACTTTCAGACTGCACTTCACAAAATGCCAGGCAGGCCAGCATTTTACTTCAAACATAACCCTTTTTATAACCTTTTCTCCTTTTCTTTTTTTTTTTTTTCCCTGCTCCCTTAAATGGAAATTATCACCCTGAGAATCTCGATTTATTGCAGAAATAATTGGGCACATTGACACATTTTAATAGGGCAGATTTCACAGTGTCACAGTGCAGATCTGACAACTTCTTCTGGCCTTACATCTCGTTCTTGGCCAGCAGGGTAGTTCATACCATACTGCCACAGTAATTAATCAGCTCAGGGCTTAGTTAGGATCCCTGTCTGGGTATGAGTTGCACAAAAGGATTTGCTGACTTAGCCTTTTAACTATAAAGTAACTTGACTGTGCCTATTCCATGCCCCAAACAAATGAATGAACCTAGAAAAAGAAGCAGATTTAGAAGCAGGTGTGCACTGCTCCAGGAGAAAAATAAGTGCTGTGGCTGAAATCTGTACAACCACTGAAATTGCTTAATCTTTGCTTTTGACTTATATTTCAGACCTAATTGAAAAGAAATCATTCTGGCTTTTTGAGGTTAGACTGTAGAATTGTGATGTCTTTATTTATTATTTAATACTACTCTTGCCTGCCACAGCTTCATCTAATATTTGAATTTCTTGGGTTTGACTCTGTGTGCCATAAGGAGCAGGGGGCCATCAGCCTGTGAAGCAGCTGCACATCATTTTAATCTGCTCAAACTTTCAATCAGGCTTGATGGCACAGTAAAAAGTGCTGTCTTAATTCAGGTGCACTGCACTGTGACAGTCACAGGATGGGGATAACAGCACATGCCTTGACATGTGTGCTCCTTCCCTGCCTTGACATGTGTTCCTCCTTGCTCAGAACTAGGAACTATTTCTTGCACTACCTGAGCTGCATGGGTGCCAAAATTATGAAATCTGTCATGGGAAACTGGTGAACACTTGCAATTCCTCTTGAGGTTAAGGAGAAGCATACAAATGTCTGGCATTTATCCTCCAGGTCACATTTTAAACAAGTACTTTTTACGAAATGTTTTTTGCAGTCTTCAAAACCTTTAAAAGCACTATCTCTATCAGGTGCTTTCAGTTCCTCTTGTTTTCTTGGTGGTTTCACATTGCAGGGACTCCTGGAAATGGAGCAAGGGGAAGGTTGCAATCACTCCTGTTCAGATGCAACCAGATGTAACCTGGAGCTGTTGTGCATAAACCCTTAGGGGCTTTTTTAAGTAAATGGATTGAAAGCTCCAAGGAAAGTAGAGACTTTTACTCAGTTTTTGGCATTCTCTTTAAAGCTACAGTAAATTAAATAGATGTTCAAATGTAAATGTCTGTCCCCTTATTTTGCACAAGCTCTGCTGAAGAAACTCTGCTTTCAGCCTATTGCTGTTCTGCCCCTCATAATGATGGGGTGGAGGGGTGAGGAAATGGCTGTGTGGGGGCTTAGCTGCTTGTTGGAGCAAACCACAGCTGGTTACTATCCTTCCTGGTAAAGGAGAGGAAAAAAACACTGTTGAATCTCCCTCTTTAACTGGCCCCTTCCCCTACAACTTCTTGCTCATAGTAACACATAGCTTCTTTAAGGAACTTTGCACTCCCTTAACATTTCAGAAGTATTCAAGCAAGTTAAAAGCCTACATCCTGCAAAACAAAGTTTATTAATATATTTTTTGTGTTCTAAATTCCTGAGTTGTACTTGAGACAACTTGGAGAAATAATAGGACCAAAGTGTTCAGGGATGCATGAGCTTCATCTGGTTCTGCTTGCCTGAAAAACCCATAAAAGGATGCTGCAGAGCAGGTTTGACCAAACCACAGCTCATGTTGGCAAAAAATTACAGGGCTGAGTAGTTGTCCTGTTCAAATATTGACTTGTATGACAAGGTGTGGTGTGGTTTTTTTGGGTTTTAATTTTTTTTTTTAATTAAAAGGCCTCAATATACTGTTGTAGGGACTTCTTTCACCTCTGCTATCTCAAATCCTGTTTATAGAAATGTGGGTGTGTGGGCTTGATAGCTGTTCAATCCTAACCTTTGCTTCAGCAGCTGACTTTCAGGCACTCTGTTTCTCAAGATTAATACCCTCTTAATAAAAATAACCTTGTGTGCATTGAACTCTGCTTAAATGCGAGTATCTGAAAACAAGTTGAAAATGGCTTTGCAAATGTTATGAGCAGTTTGCAAAAAAAAAAAAAAATCCAAAAATAGCATGGAAAATGTTAAAACATTTTCTGCATGCTCATTTACACATTAAGAAGGGAGTTTTTCAAAGAAGCCAGTGGCAAATAGGGGCTGCACTACGTAAAACACTTCCCAATGCAGCCTTTACCACAGCTGAATTACTGATATGGTGGGTACAGAAAGAGATGGACACCAGCAGGAAGCAAGAGGGAGAAATTCAGGTCTCTTGTGTTGTCTAAAAACAAAGAAAAACCTTGCAAACAATATTGAGTGGTAAGGTGAAAAGCAGTTCTTTAATGAAAGCTTTCAGGTGCACAAAATATAGGCATGCACATGAGCGATACAGGATTTCTACAACTTTAATAAGATTAAATAATTAGTATATCTGTAATTAATCAGTATCTCTAGCAGGTCCCTCCAATAAGAGACCAGTTGCCCCAGAGTCTGTCCCTTGAATTTGGTCTGGGGGTTGTTTGCCCTATATTTTGTTACACCTCTCAAATTCTGGTGAAAAACAAGGTATCCTGGTTAGACATTCTCTTTTTGAGAACGAGACTAAACAGAATGTCAAGAGCATGTTAGAAATGGTTGGCTTATTATTCTGGGATGTGAGAGAGGGCAGGAAAAGTACTAGGAACTATACAGCTATATATTAAAAATCTACAGATGCATGAGAGGCATCCCTAGGGACACCAAAAGCCACGTCCTGGACGTGATCCATGTTCAGTCCTCAAAGGGATGGTTTTGTGCTTTGAATCGAGCCTAAAACATCCTCCCTGTGGTGACACTTGCCTTATCTGTTCTGCCTGCAGTGGCTGAGGAACCCGGACCCCCAGCACGAGAAGAGGACTCTGTTTGGGGACGTGGTGTGCTTTTTGTTCATCACCCCGCTGGCGACTGTCTCCGGCTGGCTGTGCCTGCGAGGAGCCATGGACCACCTGCACTTTAGCAGTAGGCTGGAAGCTGTTGGCCTCATTGCACTCACTGTGGCACTCTTCACTATTTACCTCTTTTGGACCCTGGTAAGTATCAGGGCATTTATTTTAACTCACAGGAAAAAGGGAAAGAGCAAATGGGAACATTAATCACACAGAGCATTCTAGACCATTGCATGGAGCATTGCTTCTGCTGGCCTCCTGTGCTGGGAAGTGCAAACTGCACCTGCAAGAAATCTCTTGTTTCCACACCATTCAAGTTCTCTGGAACACCAGAAGGACAGTTTGTTTCAGGGTAAGGATTCTCAAATCCCAAACACCAGTGGGGACAGCACGGGGGAGACAGGGAAGTAGCTTGGAGGAGTTCAAGACAGATGCTGCAGGGGGGAGTTTCATCCCATGTGATGTGCAAAGGGTGAAGGTGCACACACACACCCCCACAAAAAAGATTTAGGTGAACAAATTGGCTGCCACAAAGGATTCAGATTTTATTCTTATGCAGCATCTTGCCAATTTTACAATTTAAAAGTATTGGATGTGGGGGAAGTCCACAGCAGAACACGCACGTGCCCAAGTCTGTAAAAACAGAGCTGCCTTTGCAGTGCAGGTTAAGTTGCATCCTGCAGTCCCGCAGGAGTCACTCACATGCCAATTCCTCCTGAGAGCCACTTGTTCTGTGTCAAGTTGTTGAACTGAGATAATTTACTGGCCCCAGGGCACTGGCAGGCAATTGGCCCAACAGAAATGAGAGGAACACAGGGGACAGCTGCCAAAATGGGTGTTAATCAACTCATGGAGTAGCAGTTCACTGAAAAGCCTAGGTTAATGCTGTGTTTGACATTTTACAGCTCTTTTTGTGGAGTGGGAAGGGCAGGGTGAGCACAGAGGGGGAGCACTCACAGCAATGCACTCAGATAGTGCCAGGCTGTGCTGCTGGGACAGGAAAAGCCCAACCTACCCATGGTGCTGGCATGGCCACATCCCACAGGGCCAGCACACAGCTCTGCCTCTCACTGAGTTCGCCACTCTACAGCCCAGACACCTTCCAGCAGGTTTGGACCCATGTGAGTTGCTGAGGAGGTGGCACTTTTAAAAAACTGCATTGGTAGAGCAAGAAAGCCCCTGTGCTGAGCCCTGAGGAAAAGAGGGTGTGAGGGGTACACAAAAATCCCACACTTCCTCACAAGTATCTCCAAGAGAGCTGTGAAAGGGAACCCTGTCTCACCCATAGAGGAATGCAGGCAGTGAGTGCTCAATAGGAGGGAAAGCTCAGAGTTTTGCCTCAGCCTTGTGCAGTTCATCTTTTTGTTGTTTCTGCTTTTCTGTGAAGCAGCAGCACTCTCCTGAGACAGGCCATGTACTCCAGCAGTGAGGCCACAATTCTTTTCCTGCAGTGCTGGGTGTAGATGTGCCTGGCAGGTATGCAAGCAAACATTGTTCGAATTTTCTTTGTGTATGGCTGTCTTAGAAACCAAAATGCTGAATGATTTACCTAACACAATTCACCATCACCAAAATAGTTGGAAGTGGCAAAAGGCATTTTTTTCAGGTGGATTTAATTAGCTATGATACATGGACTTATCCAACCTTGCTTATTGAGACTACTGCAGCATCTCAGCTTTGGTCCCTATCCCTGAGTATTGCATTTACAGAGTAAGAGGCAAAAATCCCTTCTATTCACTTTATGGATTTTACCCCTTCAAATG
Source organism: Sterrhoptilus dennistouni (assembly GCA_013397095.1). Taxonomy (NCBI): domain Eukaryota; kingdom Metazoa; phylum Chordata; class Aves; order Passeriformes; family Zosteropidae; genus Sterrhoptilus; species Sterrhoptilus dennistouni. Next base: position 45,434 of record VWZU01013632.1, on the reverse strand, counting down.
CACACAGAGAAATGTGCTACTGGCTCTTGGAGAACATGATAGCAATAGTGAGCCTGATGCAAATGCTTACCTTGGTTGATTTAACTGAAATTCAGTATCTTTGATGTTCACTCAGTTGTGGACAGCTGTAATTCCACTCTGAACTGTTATTCAGGGCAGTAGGAGATGGATGGGCTAAGGAAGCACTGTGTTCACCTGAGAAGGGGAAGGCAGGAAAGGCCTTTAGGGAACTGAATAACCAAATGACTGAAGCTGGAAGGCAAAATAACCCTCCCTTCAGTGATGTAGGAAAGCCCCAGCCTGGGTTTGCCTTTCTAGAGGGATCTAGGCTGACCTTGTTGTGCAGGAAGGAATGGTCCTACACACAGAAGTGTTAATTTTATCGAATTCTTCAGCAGCACATGTCTTGTTGCTTTTGGAAGTGGGAGAATCCTGTTACATAGCTATGGCTGTGCAGGGAATAGGTTCAGTGCTGCGGGATAAATTACACACAAGATGATACAATATTCCTTTAGGTCCTGGAGAAATTAAGAGAACTAAAACTTCATTTTACTTCCAGTAAATCAGCTTTCCTTCTCTGGAGGCAAAAGCTGGTGTACAAATTATTTACACACCACAGTTATCCCAGTGAGCAGTGAACAGGAGGGATGCTATATTTAGCATCCCAGAAGCTGTTTTATCCCTCCCTCATAAAGAGGCAAGTTATCCATAAAACACTGTTGCTTTTTACTCTGTACTTTTAACAGACATCTAAAAAGGTCTTCCCAGGAAGAAAGATCCAGACACAAAAAGGAGATTTGTGCTTTAACAAAGAATTCAGCACCACACTTTGCTTTCTCTTGTATAACATACATACCTGGTTTAACAATGCAGCCGTTACTCAAAGAACCTCATGTTCTGCTGCTTGAAAACCCAACCTGAACTCCAGTTCACTCTCCTGAAGCTATCACTGCATTTTACAGGGCATCCACCTTTGCAGATGTTGGGGTGTTTTTACCCTCCTCACTACTCCAAGTGATTTCTGCTGCTCCTGCACTATCTTTTGAGAATGGATTTCTCATATTCCTTCATACACACTGCTCCACAGAAATAGAAGATGCAGGATGCTTTCCTTCATGGGGAGGAGAGGAGGTTGAAAGTTGGGGGAATCAATCTGAAGAGCTGTCTTCGCAAAACTGCTTAGTAAACCAAAGCTTTATAGGTTTCCCTCAGATAGCTGTAAAAAGATCTAATTTAAAAAAAAATATTTTTTAGCCCTTATAGGATATCACTGAAAGGTACATTTCATTAGTTAAAAGCACCCTTTTTGCAGTAAGGAAAGGATACAGTGCATGGGTCAACTCCTGCCCACAGCTCAAGAACAAAACTATCATCACTTAGCACATTTCTCTCAAAATTTACAGTTTGTTGATAGTTTTTGTTGGTTTTGTTTTTTCAACTACACATATACATCCTCTTACACAGCTACAACTCTAACAACACTTGGCTGACACTGAAACAAGTTGTAATTTAAAAAAAAAAAAACATGGGGCTGAGCTATCTTGAATCTCCACAGCACACATTTCTCTTCCACAATAAAGCTGAAATTATCTGATAGCAACAACAACAAAAAATTCAGACAATCTAAACTGAGACACGTTGTCAGCTCATTGCCTCTGTGCAAGCCCAACTTGATGCATTCAGCAGTAAAGCAGTTCATCTGCCTGCAATTACTGTCAGTTTACCAACCTGAAGCAAGACAGGATATCCCAAATTCTCATTCCATGTGTATCAACAGCTGTTGTGAAAGGCAGAGGCAGGATGTCTGATTTTTCAGGCTGTGAAAAAGGGGGATGAGAGGTGAAATAGGCACAGACTGCTTTTCTCCTCTGCTGTGCCACCTTGCTGCATGGTGGGTCACTCTTTTGAGTAGTTTTCACCCATTTTTTCCCACTGGAAGGTATTTGGAGCTCCAGCTGACTCGTTGAGGGGTGGCAGTGACTGAAGGCAGCTCGTGTCCCTTCTTGTCCCCAGGTGTCCTTCAGGTACCACTGCCGGCTGTACCACGAGTGGCGTCGGAACAATCAGCGGGTGATCCTCCTCATCCCAAAATCTGCCAACGTCCCCTCCACCCAGCAGGCCCTGCTGGGCCTGCAGCCCCTCAAAAGGAGCTCCAAGGAGACAATTGTGTGATTTGGGGTGGAGCTGTACACTAAAGATATTTTTTTCTCAGATTCATCGTGATCGGGGCAGCGTCCAGCACCCAGGAATGTGCAATTTGAATTTAGAGACTGACTGCAGAGGGATAAATCACAGTCAGAATTCAAGTCATGGATGCTGCAATCATTTGTGGCATTTGCTAAGCTGCCAAACGTGTTTAGTTAGCAGGGACCCTATGGATTCTGCATATATGTTAATTGTTGCATCATCGAGTGATGCAATCTTTTGTTATTGTTTAAAGTATTAAACTATGGTAATTAACAATGCAAAACAGGTTTAAAAAGTGCTTTGCTTTCATGATTTCTTGTTCCTACAGTACTGTTTCTTTAGGCAGCTGGACAGCAACCAATATTTTTTCTGCTTCCTAAACCACAGCAATGGTATTTCCTCATTTGATTTTATTTGCAGGTCCATTATACCAATGTTTTGATTATTAAAATTTGTGTGTAATGAGCTCTACAAATTGGCACATTTTTAAAATGCTACAAAGTGATTAGAAAATTGTATTACTCATTTCCTACTTGGCAGGCAATGTGTGACAGGAAGATTCTTCCTATTAATCTAGCATGCGCAAGACAAAAATTAGACAAATTGAAATAAACTTTCTATCAAAAGTATTACAGTATGTAGCTCTCAGGAGAAAAAAAAATAAATTGTACTTTTCCATGAAGAAGCACCACATTCCTCAGTGAAGTGCACATTCTGCTGGTGTGAACTCAAACTTAGCCAATTTATCCTGCATTTACACCAGGCTGAATTTAACTCTACTGCTTACTTTTGTATAGGGAAAGCTCAGCATACATAATGAATGAGATCATCAGATAAGTTTTAGGAAGTAAGGACTCGTTTTGCATGAAGAACAGCATTATTTTAAAGCAGCAGAAACTCCAGCCTGACAGGTAGGACTTGGCAGAGTGTGTGCAAATCCTGACCTCTCGTGGTAGCACTGAGACAAAAAAAAAATTTGAAAAATACATAATACAGTCTTCTATGGTGACCAAATTTTATTTGGAGTGTAAAAATCAGAACTTATTCCTGGGTGACTTTATCTGCTTCCCCTTGGCTTTATGCCCAATTCATTCAGCCATTCTTCACTCCCAGAAGAGACACACTTACGTAGACAGACTTGTTTTAAATAACTACACAAAATCTTATTACCAAATGCTGCTAGAATTAGAAATCTATACAGAGCCCTGCTGAACAGATAAATTTCTTAGAATTCAGCATGGATGATGATACCACCATGTGCTTTGTTTTCCAAATGCTGGAGGAACTGAAAATCAAAAGGAAGACATAGCAGGAAGGCTAGTAACTAGTTATTCATAAAGTTCAAGGTATTATGGGTATTTACCATCGAACAAGAAATTATTTGATGTTTCGTGTGAGCTCTGTGGGGGGAAAAAAGCTTAGCACACAAAGCCAAATCTGTTAAATTTCTTTATTCTATCTGTGGACCAGTCTAGCTGTGAGCATGTTATTTAACTATGTCCTTTGTAACTGTCAGTCATGGGGATAGGAGAGTCATGGGGATATAAAGCAATAACAGCCTCATTCCAACAGAAAGTTACTTACACAATAAGCCAAGGTGTGTAAGAAAATCATGAACCTGCAGATCTGTATTCATCAGTCTGACAAGGCTGGGGTTGCTCATGTTTGGCTCTGTATAACTGCTTCTCTTCCAGAGAAAACTATATAAGGCTCTGAAGATAACACAATCTCTGTGATAGCCTACAACCTGTAGTGTTTTATTTATTTTTTATAGATACCTCTTCCCAAAGGTAAATAACTATTTGGAATGCAGACTAAACATGCACTTAAGCAGAATACCAGATTTAAAAAAAAAAATCTGCTGGCCAGGGGCAAAAAAATAAAGCAAATCTAGCTGGGTCAGGATGCTGTAAGTGTTTTAATGCCTAAACATACACTTTAGATAAGCTTTCTTCAGAACTTTATTACTGCTCTCCAATTCTTTGGAAGAATTGTTATTCTTAGTGAGTTCTATTGTTGGCTTTGCCTCATGAAACCAAAAATCAGAGTGATAAGAGAATTAAGTGGCCAAACATTCAGGGAAATACTTATTCACGTGAAGCTGCAAGGTCTATGCACAGAGATCAGCACAGTGACTTGGCCCACCTCATCTGTGTTATTTCAGCTGGTGGGGTTGTGTTTTTTTTTTTTTTTTTTTTTTNNGAAGCAGACAGAGAGAAAAAGTATGGTCCAGTTTAGCACATACACGACTAAACCAGTTTCTGTGCTTGATGCAGCAGTACAGCAAAATCGTCTGGTGAAGTCACCAGCAGTAGTGTCTTACGGATTTTCTTGAGGAAAAAAACATGTCAGGAAAGATTCAGTCAGACAATTACCATTGCATTAAGTCCATGAAAAAGAAGCATACTTGTATTCTTCCTTGTTTTTCCTAAAACAGAAGAACGGGGAGGTGAGAGATATGACTTCTTAATCCCACTTCTGCTGTAAAAATTTCCAGACAAGAGGGTCTGTCAGATGGGAGTTGATTTTTCTTCCATGAGTTGATGCTGTAGATGCCACACCAAGCCCAAATTTCCATTAAAAAATGGATCATTACAGCAAATATTGTACAACAGCAGCAGCACCCATTCCTGTCTGAATAGAAGAGAAAGACAAAATTAACCACAGACACCACAGCCAGCAAAACTCCTGGCAGTACAGTGACACCTTTGTTATGCTTTCCTTAAAAAACAAAATTAATTTAAGAACACAATTAGTGACAGGATGAGTGATCACCTTTTTATTTTTTTAAATGTCACTCAACTTCACTCTCAGCAACTTTATGCTTTCTTCTTCTCATGCAGCTGACCTTGTCATTTACATTCCTTTTCCAGATAAATTGTTACATAGAAGGAACAGTATTCAGGAGTATTTCAGCCAGTATTTTAAGTTGCAAAGGATAAAAGCAGCCTGTTCTGAATCAGTGTGATGCAAAAGGAGGACGTTTTACTTTTTTTACATAGTCTTTTCCCTGCAGGAGTTGCCTATCACATTACTTAAAGATTTAGAAACACCCCAGCTTTCTGTTCAGCTGGAAGGAAGTCACAACAAAAGCAGTAATTAAAGATACTTCAGTTTTCGGTGTTGTTAAAGGGTTTTTTTCGTTACTCAACTGATCAGTTCTGCCTGACTGAGACTTCACAACGTCATTCACTTTTCATTTATTTAAACCAGCTTTGCACCAATACAGAGTCACACAGGGCAAAGTGACAACTCTGCATAAAGGGACCTGGAGCCAATATATGCAACTGGCCTTTGATGCAATGGTGTATCAGAAAGAGGTATGAGAACAGATACTGGGACAGACTAATGCACTAAGAGAGCTAAAGAAGCTCTGAAAAAAACCCCACAAACCTGTTAATAATTAAATATCTTTACTTGTTACTTTCTGTGAGATGGCGCTTCATTTAACACAGAACTGGTTCATTAAAGAAGCATTTTCCTTGCAAGCAGAACTGAGCCCTGCCTCTTTACTGCCAATTATTGGGTATTCAACAGTATCTTCAAAAACTACAATGCACACTCAATAGAATCACACCGTTTTTAAGGTTGGAAAAGATGCATTGAGTCCAACCACTGACGCAGCACTACCGTGTTGACCACAAACCATATCCCCAGGTGCCACATTCACAGGTTTCTTGAACACTCCCAGGGATGGTAACTCCACTCCTTCAGTGAAGAAACTTTTCCTAATATACAGTTTAAACCTCACCTGGAGCTGCAGGGGGCTGTTGTGACCCAAGGGCAGGATCCAGCACTTCCCCTGGTTGTACCTCACCCCACTGGCCTCGTGCCATGGATCCAGCCTGTCCAAACCCCTCTGCAGAGCCCTCCTGTCCTCCAGCAGATCCACACTCCAATTTAGTGTTATCTGCAAATCTACTGAGAGAACATTCTAGATCAATAAAGATAAATAATAATCAGAGCTCATCCCAACACAGTATGCACTGATGATGATGCCTCACTGATCCACTTGTGTTATTCCACATTTCAAACTTAGTTTCACATGCATTTCCATGAGACAAAAATCAAAGAGTTTTTTCAAAAATCAAGAGTTACATCCTTTAGTCCTTAACCTGCTTTCAGGTCTTAAATCTTTTGCTAATAGCCACTCCACACCTGTTTGTGGCAAGGCTACAAAACACTTGTTCTCCATTTAGTGTTGTTGAAAGGTTACAGAACTGATGGGAATTTTCTTTATTCTAAGTGCGCCAAATACTTTCTCAAAAAAACTTGTCAAAATAGAGAATAAATGTTGATATTCTATGTTCAACATGCCCTTAGGAGCAACAACAAAACACACCACCCTCAAAAACAAGATGCTGCAGTTGCAGGGGAAACCAATGCCACAGTTCCATTCCACGGCTTCTATTATTATGCAGAAAGTAAGACTTGCTTGCCAGTAATAATATTTTTTGTTCTGAAAGTGCAGAACAGCTAGGAAAACTCACATCCAATAGTTAATTTTTGTTAAAATTCCAATTTTTATTTTTTATTTTTAAAATTCTATCAATCAATCAGCTTAAGCTGAAATGTGCCTTCCTTTATAGATGCCCCAAATGCAGCTTTTCTTTGGGGTTAATCACACTGTGTTTTTATCACACAGAAATCCTGTATTTATGCAAACCTGCTAAAAAGAAACCAGGAGATCAGCAAAAGGCTCTGAGCATAAATGCACACCAAGCAAAACCTGAAATAAAATAGCTAATTTCTGCCATAATCCTGTGATGGAGCTAGTTGAGTAATATAAATAATTAAGTCTCACAGCATTTTGTTGCTGTCAACCATATACCAGGAAAGGCTAAATAATCATTCACATCCCTCACACACAGCCTCCATTTCCTTTCTATAAGTCACCGGTTGTCCCTCTTTGGGACAAGGGTTTTAAGAGCTTTTATTCTCCATCAACTACTTGATTTCTTTGCCTGGAGAAAAATCCTTATAGTTATCATATGGCCATTTCTGTAAAAGCAGCAGCACTTTTTTAACCTAAAGTAGAGATACTGCTTACAGTGCAGTATGAATATGAAATGCAGTGCTTCACAGATAAAAACCATCCTTTTCAGTCCAGAAACCCCCAAATTAGTATCAAAATGATACACTGATAAGACAAATTTTCATGGAAAAAATTAAGGCCAGCATTTGAAATTGCATAATTTATAGAAGAAAAATTAATAATTAGCCTCTGTTGAACAGAATTTACATATTAATTTCTCTGTCCTTATTTTGCTGCCTGCTTGGAAAAATGTGATGTACATATGTAAGTCATGGACAAGGAAATCCAAAGCAAAAACCAATTTTTAGCAGAAAACTGTCACCAACATAAACTAATTTGCACCAGTTTTGATTACACTGGGGTTTTTATAATGAACGCTGTAAACAGGTTTGCTGCACAGTCAAACCACTTGTTTCCTAAATTCCTAATCTGTTTTTCATAGGAATGAATGTATTTGAGCAGAAACATTTCTGTTCATGTGTTTATCCAGCTACAAACATTAAATTGCTAAGGAGTTTTCACCTGCAGGAGGATGCAATTTGTATTTAATGCCAGTAGCAATGATAATCAAGTTATGGAACTTGCAGGTAAGTGCAGGAAGTGTTGGGTTGTTGCTGAACAAGTATTAAAAAAGACATGCAAAACAAGACCTCCACCTTGTGGCAGGATGTTTCACAGTTGTGTTTCCCAACACTCCCTTCTGCTAATTTACAGGAATTCCTGCCACAGCAAAGAAAATAGAAAAATTATTCTAAAATTCATATTTCTCCCATTGTTATCAAAGAGGCTCTACAAAAGCCATAACCAAGAATCTGATCATGCAGGAAGGTTCCTACCAGAACTTAAGAATTGTCCATCAACCCCCTCTTTCTACCTTCTGCTGGCACAGGGTTGAAATGCCACTACATTGGTCACAGAAAAGGGCTCATCCAAGATGAAAGACATGTAAAAAAGTCTTAATTTTGCCAAGAAAAAAAAATCATCCAGCCAATTAAAAAAAAAAAAAAATAACTTCCAAAATTCTGGCCATGCATTTAAAACAATACATTCAGGCTACGTCAAAGACAACTATTTTACAACCCTTCTAAATTTATCTTTATGTTACTGTGCTTGCTGAAACTGCTAAGCCTGGTACTTGCATGATGCAGTAAAAACCAGTCCAGTAAAAACAGAACCATGAGCAAAGATGAGCACAAATGCAACAGAGTGTGAATAAAGCTCCAAAGAACTGATTTTCCAAATGTGAAGCAGTATCAGTTATTATTCAGAAGAAAGCTGCATCTCAAATGCCGTATTTCTTCAGCTTCAAAGCCCATCAATTTCAAGGATTCAATACTCATTCAACTTTTAGCTCAGTTCTAAGAAGAAACAAATTCCAAAAAACTTTACTCTGTAGCACAGAGATACTTTATTAAAATGTTTTCCAGACATCAGAATAACGTGAAAAGGACAGAAAAAGTTTCAACATTGGCAAAATTACAACTGTTTCCCATACAAATGTAGACTAGACCTCTAGAGACTTTGTTTTGTTACTAAAAATTGTAAACAAGTAAGGCAATCCATATTAAAACATCTTTCTAATTTGTTAGGAAAAAAACACATAAAATTTAAGCTGGTAACACTATCTTAACACAACTACAAGGTGTAACATGTATCCTCTTCCAGGATTAAAAACTCTAAACCAATCCCCAACAGCACCTAAAATACAAAGAGGTCGTAGCAACTAGTCTAGAGTGGTATAATCTAAAGAAAATCGATCCCCAAAACACACTGGAATATTCCTACTCCAGCAAGGTTTCAATGAAGAGAGACTGGAATATAAATCTGAGTGAGACAGGAGCATCCATTCTCAATTCTCCTGGTCAGGAGTCACCAGCTCACATCCTGCGAGGAAGTCGAGATGCTTGTGACAAACCTTTCTTTTTTTTGTTTTCAGAGGTGAAGGAAATTTAAGGCCATCAGACTCGCAGCTTTAAAAATTCACAGACAGGAAAATAACGTTGTGCTTCTCAGAAGGCTCTTCTGCAGGCAGGGATTACCACGGCTGGAGGAGCCTGGAGTAGCTGGAATTTCACATAACCACACAGCTTCTGTTGGATGCCCTTTGCTCTACCTGTTGTGAACAGGGAGAAACATTTAAAACAAAACAAACAAATCCCAATGAGAAACATCAAAACCCCCCTCCCCAAAAACCAAAACAACAAAAAAACCAAGCACCCCAGCAGCAAAATGTTTTCCTACTCAAAATAATCTATGCTTTTTAATAGAATACTTTTANTTAATTTTATATGAATTATTTATTAAGTATATATCAAATATATATTTTATACATACACACACACTTTTTAATGTATCAAATTATTGGTCTGTTTTATTAAATAATTAAAGTTATTTAATAAAACAAACAGCAGTCACCAAAGCTGTACATACAGCCTGTTATACCCTGGAATTAAAAGAATGTTACATGTCTTTTCCTGTTGAGGAATAATAGAGGACAGGTACCAGAAAAAGACAAATAATTGCCATATTTGAATCAGACAGCATATACAAGCACCATGAGAGGTTTCATGTAAGAAATCTAGTATCTTTCATTCCCAACACAGCCTTTTTTTTGGGTCTTCAGAACTTCATTTTTTCATCATGCCAGGGACAGTTTTTCTCAAAGAGTTTTCAAATCTCTGTATCAGAGAAAACATCTGAACAAAAGATACTAATGTGATTTTCTCTACCAGAGACAAAGAGATTTAAATACTCAAAATTTTCAGTAAATTTACTTGCTTAAGCAAAACTTCACCATAAACTATTGGCATGAAGCAGGGAGGAATCACATTAGGAAAAGAGTTTAAGGAAAAAAAATCACATTAGGAAAAGAGTTTAAGGAAAAAAAAAACTTTGAAATAAGGGTACTTCTCCACAAGACGATATATATTAGGCAATATTTTTATGCTGCTTCAGTAACACAGCTCTAGGCTTTCATTAATTACTGATTAAAAAAAAAAAGAACATCCACACTTGATTTTTAGAATTTTTTAAAGAATTCATGACTTAGTATTTGCCTTTTTTTCAACGTAAATATACTTGTTAACCCTAAAAGAAAATACCTGCTGATGGTAAATGTCTTCCTCATCCAGAGCTTCAGCTGCTTCTTCCTCAACCTCCTTATCTTCTCCTTTACGTGCTGTTGTTTTGAACACAGTGCTTCTCTGAGCAACCTCCTGCAAGACATTTTTAAGACTTGAACTCTTAAAAAAAAAAATCTCCTGTTGCTCACCTGCTTTAAATTCTGAGAAATGAAAGCTCTACCTGCTGGGGAAAACCACCTTCATTCATCTTGTTTGTATACTTTTCAAATATTGCTGAGCATAAACAGCTCAGTTTTAAGTATCTTAATGATTAAAAGGATTGCTTCTGACAAAACACTCATAAGGTTCTTCCAAAATCTGCTTTTTTTCACGTGTATTTAAATATTTTCTTTCAATTGCAGCATATCAACAGTAACTGTCCCACCCCAAGCTTTAAATCACACCTCACCTGAATTAACCCCTCATTGCTTCACTGTGGGATTCCCCACTCCTCATAAGTACACAGGCCTAAGGAAAACTAATTTAGAAGACAAATCACTGAAGAGTTTACCAAAACTTTCTTTTCAAAGTGTGTTGTAAGGCACTGCCCAGCTACTGGCATGAGAGAGGTGCCTGAACAAGTAATTTTTTTACTATTTAGACTCAATACAGAGAAAAATAATCACAGGTTTCAGTAGAGGCATTTCTAAATTGCAGCTAATTCTCCAAAAGGAGAAAACTTTACCAAACACTTCAGTTTTCAGCATTCCTTTGTGGAGCCCGAACCTGCATCTTTGTAGGTGATGCCACCACAGAAAAAGTTCACAGATCTGAGGTACTTTACCTCTCCCTGAGAATTTTTCAGCACAACTTTCACATCTTCACCAGTGCCCCAGGAATTCTGGTTCTTCCAGATGAGGTCAGTGGGAGGGCTCGCAGTTACTCCAGCATTTGCAGCCCAGATCTGACAACAGAAGGCACACAGGAACATTTTTTGCCAGTCTTACCACATTTCCAAATTACTGATTCAGTTAATGTAGTTAATTTAAGTGAATGTGAATCCCTTCCAGTGAAGAAAACCAAGTATCTTCCAAACTTTTGTACAATAAAACATATGTGTTTGTACTGCAGGGACTTCAGAATACGTAATATGATGTAAAAGTTTCACCTGTACATGGTGAAAATTACTGCTTCATAGAAAAAGTAAAGTTCTGAAAAACATCTCTCTGTATTAATTGTCCCAGCAACTGACACAATGAATGCCCAACACAAACACAGGTGATTATTCCTGAACATGTACATAGGAAGGACAAAACTAAAAAACCCTGTGTTTTTTGACCCACAGAAGTTAGCCTGAAGTCCATTACAAGTGAGCAGCTGAAACTTGACAACTTACTGTAACAGTCTGGCCTGCCTTTAGTACATATCTTGAGGTATATCTGTAACTTGCAGAAGTGTCTCCTATTTTTCGGATCATCTCCCAACCTCCCATAGGCTGATCCTAAGAAAAGGGAGAGGAAAAAAAAATAATTTCCACCAGCATTCATTTTCTGCTTGTGCATGTAGTGTGTTTTATCTTTAAGGTTATGACACACATAAAACATTCAGTGAAAGGGTTTATTATCACTTGATCTTCAGCATGAAATTAGAATAATTTTAGGTAAATTTATCTTACCTCTTATTTGAAGTTAAAGCTTAATACATTCTGCTTTTGAGTTCTGATGTTAACAAATGTTTATGATTTGCATCAGTTTTGTTATCACTTGGTTCAGAGAAATACACATTAGTAATATGTATTAAATATTAAAATCCCCTTACAAATATTTATTGTTTTTGAAGCACAGAATGGCAAGCAGGCTTCCTAGAAAACAAAATACTGCTGTTAGTATTCTTGAAATATTTTTATATATGCACACCTGCTACCACATACTTCCTATATTTTTTTCCTATCAACTACTTGAAAAGCATTAACAAATCATATACAAGTCATCTTTACGGAATTACTGTTTCAAAACAAGAGTATGCATTTTTTAAATTCAAAACAAGTGTAAGCATTTTTTAAACTCTCCCACCAACATAGTTTCTGATCATTGAACAATTGCCATTGTCAGTTAAAATTATCTAAAATCAACAATCTTATATATTTCAGTGGATGCTGACATGCATTTTGTCATTGCACCAAAACCATACCATACTTACAGAGGATTGTTATAATTTTAAAAAATCTACTTATTTATATAAACTGTCAAAACCCTTGTGAATATGCCCCAAGTACAGTTTCTTACACTGCAGTACAAGGAGTTGCTCAAATCTAGGCACCCTAGAAAAGTGCTAAAAACATGAACCACCCAGGGTTACTGGGAACAAAACTGATGCTTCTCCTTCCTTATGAAACAATGGACGTGTAAGCAATAAAAGGTGGGGGAAAATCCATGTAGTAAACAAGTATGTGTATGCAGGGAGGAAGCTAAAAAAAAACCTCAAAAAAGCAAAAAAAAAGAGGCAGGTTCTTACTCACTAGAAATAGTTTTTGACCTGGCTGAATTGAGTCATCTACACACTGAAGTGTCTAGATCAAGAGAAATACCAAGGTTTCTTGAATTCACTCAACCAAATCATTGCTCCCCAGATGTGGTAATTACAACCCACATGATCACTGTCTGGAGGAGACTATCCACATCCTCACTGATTAGAGGGGTCTGGGACACTTGGAACCAGGCCAGTCTTTGTCACCTAAATCATCACAATGAGCTGCCTTTTAGTGAAAATACAGGAGGGAAATGTACTGTATGTAACAGCATAATTGTGAGTGCAGCATAAGGAAAAGTCGTGATTATTATTTATCAAAGGGTTCTTCATTTGTGTAGATATGTGTACCTTCCCAATATAAACTCAACACATTCAGAGAATCAAATAAATCTCAGTAGTCACTGTAACAGTGGCTTTGGCATGGGAATGGAGGGCTCATAAAATTGTGGGTGCAGCCACGGAAGAAGAAAAACTATGATTTAGGAAAGCTCTATGCAGATACAAGGGACATTGGCAGATAAATTCATCTAGACCTTTATTCTGCATCTGTTTATATTTCTTTTGGGGCTTTTTAAAGCAGAGAAAGTGCTGAAACAGGCTTCTAAAGCCTGCTTGCAGTATTTCTTATCCTATCCTATTCTTCTTATTATGCAGTATTTCCTTATCAGGAACAATGCCATCTGTAAAGTTTCACAGGTACGTTACTTGCAAGGCAGAACACAGAAGTGCGAGGTAACGATTCAGTCTTTGGGCCACCTTGCAGTAAAACAAAAGCACTGAAAATCTTTGGGGCAAAGTCACCAATCCAGAACAGTGTGTAAAAGCTTTCCTTGAGACACACCAGGTTCCTTAACGCCACGAGCTCTGGGATCAACACAAAGCCCCACGAGGTCGCTGAGGATGCCCTCGCGCCTCAACTCGTGACACTTGTTGGCACTTCCAAACCTGCTCAGAGGTGTTCTTCAAGCGGATGAACTTCCCATCCACGTCTATCTCCTCGATGGACACGTTCCCCGTGGCAGAGGCAGAGTGGGAAATGGTCACGCTGCTGCTGGCTTCAGACTCCTCCACGTCGATCCTCTTCCTCTTGCCGCCGGCCGTGCGGACGCTGCGGCTGGACGAGGCGCGTGAGACGGTCACGCGGGAGGAGGGGCTGGGGGACAGCTTCAGCCTGGCGTGGGGAAGGGAGAGAACACACACACACATCACATCATGGAAAAGGAGGCTCAGGGAGGGACTTCCTCACTCTCCACAACTCCCTGGCAGGAGGGTGAAGCGAGCTGGGAGTCAGACTCTGCTCGCAGGGAATTCAGGACGGAGTGAGAGGATACAGATCAAGCTGGGCTAGGGATGGTGTGCACTGGGTATCAGGGGGAATTTCTTCACTGAAAAGGCAGGCAGGCTTTGCCCAGGGAAATAGTGGAATCACTATCCCTGGAAGTGCTGGAAACACGCACGGATGTGGCACTTGGGGACATGGTTTAGTGCTGACCATGGCAGCACTGGGCCAACAGCTGGACTTGAATATTTTCCAGCCTTAATGATTCCAAGATTGTTTTTAAATAAACTTTCTTTCATCTCCGCTTCTTCCCTTAGATTTAGAACAGCAACATAGTAAACAAACCATGTTACATGAAGGAGTGAAGGCTTAAGTATTTAAGAGATGAATAAAATGTTGTCAAACAGCTGATTAATGTTCCTGGAGCACAGAATACTGAAGGACTGTTACATTAAGAGTGTAAAAGCATTTCTGTGCATTTGTTAAGGCTAAAAAGAAACAAAAACCCTAGGGATACTTAAGCCACTGTGGGAAATTAATGCAAAAACAGTGGCATAAAAGCCTTGGCTGTTTCATCCCCACAGTTGAGAGGAATCAGTAGGAAGCACCTCAGAATAAAGTGAAGAATCAAACTGCTTCAAATGACAGTTGTGACACAGGTGAGAATTCTCAGTATTGGAAGAATTCTGATGCCAGATGTGCAAAATGCAGCTGGCTGATGAGCTGGGCAATCATAATGGCTATGACTTTAATAAAATTACTCTATACTTGAAGAAATTTGGGTAACAACTAATGAACCCTGCAATTAATTTCAAAGAATATTAACAGCACCAAACAGGCATACGAATGACAATTCATGACTTCTTCTGTGCTGGATCTTGGGGGAAAAAAAAAAAAAAAAAAAAAAAGTTTTTCTGCCCTGAGAGGCGGGGGCGCAAATAC
>VWZU01013632.1:0-13869 GCA_013397095.1 Sterrhoptilus dennistouni | reverse complement strand
GCCTTCGGGGATGGTCACTCCAGTACGTCCCTGGGCAGCCCGTTCCAGTGCCTGGCCATCCATTTCATGAAGAAATTCCTGCTGGTGTCAAACCTAACTCCCCCCATCGAGGCACAGCTCCAGGCCATTCCCTCTTTCCCTTGTTCCTTGGCGGCAGAGCTGTCCGCCCCCGGCTGTCCTCTCCTGTCAGGGAGTTGTGCAGAGCCAGAAGGTCCCTCCTGAGCCTCCTTTTCTCCAGGCCGAGCCTCTTTCCCAGCTCCCTCAGCTGCTCCTGAGGCTCCAAACCCTTCCCCAGCTCCATTCCCTTCTCTGGACACACTCCAGCCCCTCAATTCCCTGTTGTGAGGGGCCCAGAACTGGACGCACCATTTGAGATGTGGCCTCAGCAGTGCCAGCACAGGGACAGTCACTGCCCTGCTCCTGCTGTCACACCATGGCTGGGACAGCCCAGGGGCCATTGATCTGCTCGGGTGCCTGGGCACCCCTGGGCTCATACTCAGCTGCAGCTATAAACCCCTCATAAATAAGGAATTTTGTTGTGCCAGCTGTTTCCCATCCCGAATTTACTTTTCCCTAACCCACAGCCTGCTCACTGGGGTTTAAAAACGACGTTGGCTCCTGCTGCTGCCTGAGCACCCAGTGTGGGGCTGCTTTTGAAGGTATCCAGGGACCTCCCAGGTGACCAGCAGCAGGATGGAAGGGCAGAAGGGGCTGTCCAAGGAGGTGGTGGAGTTGCTGTCCCTGGAGATGTTGAAGTTAAGACTGGAAGTGGCACTCAGTGCCATGGTCTGGCTGACAATGTGATGGTGTTCATCGTAGGCTGGATGTGGTGACCTCAGAGCTCATTTCCAGCCTAACAGATTCCATAATTCTGTGAGTTTGCTCGTTTCAGGACTCAGAGTGCAATTTCTCAGGTGAAGTCAGCCCAACTTTGGAGTTTGCATTTTATATTCCTTGGCTGATGTCGGTGTGGTTCCTGAAGTTTTGCTGCCAGTGAGAGGCACTCACTTTCAGGTTGAACATTAATTATTCAGGAAAAACAGGAAACCTTTTGCAAATTTTCCACTGCTAGGTGACAGCCCTTCAAAGTGAAAAAAGGATATATTCCAGTCACAGGGGTGTATATAACTAAAGTAATTTATAGTCAGAATGGAGACCTCCTGCTTTCCCTACATGATGTCTTTGCTGACACAAACCATTTTCTCTTTCTTGTTTTCCCTTCTCTGCCAGTTACTAGAATTTGGTCCTTTTCCACTGGAAAATTAGAAAAGCTGGGCAGCAAGAGTGATAGCAGCTGGGAAAAAAATTCTACAGCACCTGCTGGAACATAAAATTGTCAGTACAGTAGGATTATAACCCAGGGTAGTTTTACACTGCAGCTGGCACTGGTGTGAAAGGACCTGTGTTCACAGGCAGTACAAGAGACAAAGTTTGGGAGGTTTTATTGTTAGACAAACTGAGCCCTCTGCAGGTGTTTAGTGCTGGCTTTGATTCTGTCTGCTTCCAGAATTTAGTTTGGTGCTTGGTTTTAAATCATGGAGTTTTAATTTTGTTATAAAAAAGTGTAGTATCATTCGTTCCCCAACCTCTGATATTTGTCTTGCTGTTGCTCTGCTTGAAGCAAAGCATTTTTCTCTCCTGACAGAGGTATGGGTGTGGTGTCAATCAACAAATCAAAAGGATATATTTAAAACCCAAACTATTTGTAAGGAGGTCTTCCTCTCCCCTCAGTAGTCTCAGGATTTAACTTTTTGTAGTTGAAACCACTGCATTTTAGCTTCCCAGTCTACCACATGAGATTAAATTAAATGGTGCTTCTTTAGCAGACAAGGTTAGCTAATGCTATAAAAATTAAATGGAAATGTGTATTGTAGTAGAAGCAGCTGGCCAGATCAGTCTGCTTATTGTAACTACTCAGTGAAAAAACTAAATGTTGATCTTGCCAATTCTGTGCTTATTTTTCACAGGTCTGTGTTTTCAGGTTGCTGCTTTCACCTAATAATAGTAATTAAAAAAAAAAAAAGTAGCATTTCCTATGCATATGAAAATTATCATGGTTGAATCTATTAATATCTCATTATTTAGAAATATAAAATATGTGTTGGTTTCAACAGCAAGACCAGCTTCCATAAAGAAACAAGTAATCATTGCTGCTGCCAGATTTCCCTGCCATTTTCTTATAGCTGAGATTTCTTTCTGCTGCTTGTGTGATTGAATTCTTCCTCCTGGATTAGCCTGAAAAAGGAAGTGAGTAAATGATGGGTCTTCAAACTGTGCCTGATCTGATGGTAGGCTTATGAAACAGAGTATCAACATTGTTCCTCTTTACTCAGGGCAGCTCTGGCCAGATGCAGGACATTTACGGGGTAAACCTCATGTGTCTAGAAGAGCCTCAGAGTGCAGGGCTAAACCCATCAGAGATCCAGTGCTCAGAGAGTCACAAAGATTGAGAACCAGGAGTGTTTTCCCTCCATCAGAAACCCAAACGAACAAACAAAAAAAAAAAGGGATTTGATGTGGTGTTTACCTGTGTGACTCAGCCCTGCCTCTGACACACCTCTGAAATACATCACAAGTACTTCCCACATGGCTTCAAAATGCCCCTGCAGCTAAAATTTATTAATCTTAATTTACTAATTTTGCAGTCAGCATAAATTGTGTATATGGGACATGTACACAACAGACCCAACAGACTACACCTCTTGTACTCACCTCTTCAAAATGTGGGGAGCATTTCAATAACTGAGACATTTTTAAACAAAAGCCTTCCACCATGCACCATTTAATGGCAAAAGTTTTCTCTGTACACTGATTTAAGTAAAATTTTAGAATCTGGAAAAGTTTTTGCAAAATTTTCATGGATCCTTTAATTCCTAGTAAATGAGCCATTTTTGCTGTTGCCAACTTTGTATTGCTAAAATAGATTTTATATATATATATATAAATTTGTGTTTATACTATATTTACTCTTAAAGTGGACAAAGAATAATAGTGATTACTTTCTGCATATGTGTCTGTAGTCTGAGGGTTACCTCAGTGATTCAGATATTGTTCTCCTAAAGTAAGAACAATATACAAATATTTAACTTTATATTTCCCAACCTGAATACTTATAAGAAAATACTCTCTGTTTGTTTCCACCTGGGCAATTTCTGCTAAAGAAGAGTCAATTCAAGAGGATTTGCTTCAGTCTAGGCTTTCAAGAAACCCAGCAAAACAACAAAAAATGAATAGAAATGGTTTTTTTCTGTAACAGCCATGGCAGGAGTACAGAGCACGGGAGTGTCTGCAGCTGTTTGGAAAGAGAGCAAAATCTGGAGACTCCCACATGAGCATATGGGGTGATAGTAATACTCCTCCCTGGCTTTTGGCTTCAGTTATGTGAAAATGGTAATAACTGTGACTGCTGCATGGTCCCTGTGCAAATTCTAATTGCTGTGCTGTATAGCAATAACTTAAGTATGACTACACTGCACTTTGTAGGTTCCCTCATGTAGAACTTGAAGCCTTTCCTAAAAAAACCTTTAAAATATTAATTTAGCACTGTGTCTTACCAGGATTCAAACAGAGCTATCAATATTGTTTGAGCTAAATGAGTATATAAAATGAAAATAACTGATATTAAAAAAGTATGCAATTTTTAAACTGCTGTTTCAGGTAGAATGGAAAGCATGTTTTTCATTTCTGCTGAATTTTTTGTGATGAAGACTTTATTAGAAAACTGTGTTTAGTGTTCTGTGGGATATCTTTCTCCAGGAGAAGCCAAAATAGGATGAATAAACATATTTAGGATGCAGACACACAGCATGTGCCTGGGACAGGCTGGAAGATCGAGGAGTGCAGGGGCAGGGAAAGCAGAGCAGGAGGAACAGAAGCAAAGAGAACCATCATAGAACTGCACTGCACTGGTCTTTGTCATCTAAATCATCACCTAAACCACCACTCTCCAGCTTGCCTTGCTTAGGGAGACACTGAGCCATGTTTGATAAACAGATGGGGTGGGCATTTGGTTTTGGCTGAGAACAGCCCAGGGAGTTGTCTACCCACACTGCGGAGCTACCCACAAGGGAGAAGCACTGATATGGCTGTTAGTTGTGGTTGAAATCACTCCCCACAGTGATTGCAAAACACCAAAAGAGAGAGAGAGAAACTGTGGAAGCTAAAGGAGAAGCAGAAACTCATAATTACACAGTTCCACATGAAGGTCAGGTTAGGCTCACTTTAAGAAAGACCATGCAAAACTGGAAAAGTTACATTTCTGCAGAACAGGCTACAAACCAGATTGTAAATACAGAATCTCCTTGCTAAAGAACCCAGATGGCTTATGCTTACACAGAAGTACTGGTTTTGGTAAAAAAGGCTTTTGCCATGAAGTTGCAGAGGTATTAACTCTATTAGTACATGAGAGTGCATTGCTGTGGCTGGTCCTGTGACAGGAGAACTGTAATTTATGTTGTGAGTGCATGGTTAGAGAATACACCAATTATTGCCATCTTCTGAGACTTTGTAATTCGTTTTATGAGACTGTCAGCTTTGTTTTCAAAGGCTAATTATGTGAAATAGTCAGATTAATCACTCAAAGTCTTAGTTAACAGATCCTTGCACCCTTAGAGCTGGAGAGAAAAGCAAACCTGTTGTGTGAGTCAGTGCAAAATAAACATCCTAAAGAAAATTAAACACTTGCCCTAAGTTTAATCTGGCATGTGACAGGTAACAGCAGGCATGGTGAGTTTCCCAGATTCTCTGAGTTAAGGTGAGTGCTTGTGAAGCTGAGGTGCTCCACATCTCTGGAGAAGTATTGCACAGAATTTCAGAAAATTAGATTTTGGCAGCCTGCTTGTCTTTCGCATATGCTGCTCTCTTGCCAGTCAGAGAGCCTCTCTTCTATTTTTACAGACATCTGGAAAGTTTGGGGCAATGGACGGTTTTAACTTCCAGAACTGCTCCTCCATAAAATAATTTAGTGCTATTTCTGGAGTGAAAACGTCTCATTTCCACTTACTCACATCTGGAAGATTGTCATTATTAACTATTAAATAATTATTAAACACAACTACTTTTGTCGTGTTTGCACATCCAAAAATAGTAATAGGGGTGGACAGCCATCCTTCTCCAACAGGTGATGGCAGATGGCTCTGGGGTGGGGCCAGAGGGTTTAGGAAACCCCGACATTTTACACACACACCTCCCCCCACCCTGCTGCCTGCACGGGGGCCACTGGACATGGGGCTGTGTGTCACCCTCTGCTGCATGTCACCTGTGCCACAGCCACGGAGGGACTCCCACCCACCACAATATAAAAAGGGCAGGGCTGTCCCCAAAGAGAGCAGTCCTGCTGTCCCCAAGCAGGGGACACTCTGGTGTCCCAGCACAGCTCCAGTCATGCCCACCAGCAAAGCCCTGGGTGTCTGTAGGGCGAGCGCCCTGTGCCCATGAGCCCAGCCTGTCTCCCTCCCAAGCCCAGGTAGACCTGAAACCACCTTACAGCAGCAGAGAGAGATGGGAAGGGCAGCTGAGGACAAAGCTGCACTCCAGTGGCTGCACCACCCTCACCTGTGGCCCCTCCAGGTCCCACAGATTGTGAACAGCAGCCAAGAAAACTCAGAGCACACCAATGCAGTGTCAGCTGTGGAGAGCCTGGTTGCCCTGCCTGTAATGCTGGCTCACGATTACCCCGGGAAACTGGCCCACAGCATGCTGGCCTTTGTGGCACCATGTCACAGCTATCAGCCCCAACAGCCCCAAGGGCTTGCTCCCTGTGGGCAGAGGGATCCTGAGACTCTCTGGCTGCCAGACCTGAGGAATGCTGCAGGACACCCTCTTGCAGGGACAGCCTCAGACTGTGGGAGCAGATATTCTTTGCGCCCCAGATTCTGGAGAAGAGTCTGAAGGAGCTGCACATCCAGCTCTGACACAAAGGGCTCTTCCATACTAAGGAGGAGGACGCCTGCCCCATTGCCTTGGCTGTGAGTCAGCAGGAAAAGCCCGGGTGCCTGTGTCCTCAGCTGCTGCTGCTGGGGACCAGAAGCTGCACAGTGTGGGCAGCCCTGCCTGCTCTGCTGGGAGCTCACTGCTGGGTTCCTGTCAGCTGCTGGCCTCTGACAGTGAGAAAAAGGAATTCACTCAGCAGTACAAAGCCTTGAGATTCCTGACATATCCAAGCAGTGGTCTGCTCTCCCTGCTGCTCAGGGGCCTCACCATGCTGTCGGAGAGAGCTGGGGTGGCGAGCAGTGTGGTGTCAGGGCAGCTGTCTGGGCAGCTGGGCCCTGGGGCCACGATGCTGAGCTGGGAGTCAGGAGGTGGTGTGACTGCTCCAAACAGTCACCTGTGCCTGTCTGGGAAGCTGTGCTGGCTTGGACTTTCTCACAGAATGGAAGCTGTGTCTTTCACACAGGCAAGAAGGATGCAAGGGAGCATGGGGAGAGAGGGTCAGGAGAGGGGACTGACACCTGCTGGGGGTCCCAGGTGTTGGGGACTGCTGTTGGCAGCATTCCACCAGCCTGTGGGAAGGGTCCCTGCAGAACCAGCATGAGCAGGGGCAGAGAAGCTGGTACAGGCATTTCCAACACCTGCCCTGCCTGTTCCAGTAGGGCTTGGCAGCAGCCCCCGGCCACAGGGGCTGAACATGTGCATCCCCAGAGGCTTCCCAGCTGTCCTCACCAGTGTTGGAGGTCAGGGCTTTGAGCCTGTCCCTGTCCCCCACAGCTGTCCCCAAGAGACTCCCAGACACTTTGGTGGGACCACATCCCAGCTGGGGATCTGTAAGGGCGAGATCATTCCAGGAACAAAGCCCAGAGGTCTCCTCCCCTGGGCCTCGTTGGTGTCTCCTGGTTTCTGCTGTGCTGCATGTCTCCAGGGAAGCCCTCCTTGCTGCTGCAGAGCTCCTCAAGTCAAAGGAGCTCAATCACCTCAAGCAGACTGAGCAGCTGTGGAGGATCAGCAGGTGCTCGCTGAGGATGAACCTGATGCCTGAAAGATAGGCTGGAAATAAATCCCCATAGATCAGTGTCTATAGAGCAGGTATTTGTTTATTGCAGTACTGGAGATGAGGGGGATTTTTCCTAAGTCACTCCCCTTTGTCAAGTCCTGTAGTATATTTATACAGTTAAATATTCCTTAGTATTATTATGTGGTTATAACATCACCATATATGCGTGGGAACTAATTTACATAGAATGATTTCATGCTTATAAATAGTTCTTCTGCACTGTGCTTGTACCTCCCCAGTTCGAGGGTCATCGGGGGTCTTTGATGGAGGCTATCAAAATCTTCTTTGCATCTGAACTTTTCAGCTTTGTCTTCAGAGCATGCACATTTACGGTGTTCCTTGGTCTGTCTGGTCTTAACTGGTCTAAATTCTTTGTTTTGTAGCTAATTGGCTTTGCACTTGCCAATTTTTCATTAGTACTATATTTATCTATCTCTAAAGTTATCCACCTGGTGAATTGTGTTCTTTTTTTCTCTATTCAGCATTAGGCAAGTAGTTAACCACATACTAGCCATTACATTGTATAAAAAGTTATGATTAAGGTTATATAGGTATAAAAAGCCCGGGCTGCTGGCGGTCACTGCGGCCAGTCCCCCCACGGGGCGAGGGCAGGGCTGGGGGAGCTGCTGGAGCTCCGTGCCCGGGGATACCTGAAGGACCAGGGTGAGGAGAACCTGGCTCTGATCTCCAGCGGTGAGTGGGGAGCCTGAGCTAGGGGCAGCCAGGGGGCCTCTGCAGACACGGGGCTCCTCTGGGCTCTGTTTCTTTGGGTCACAGCCCTTCAGCCCCTGGAGGTGGACCTCTATCCCTCTATCCTCTATCTCCTGCCTGGCAGCTCAGACTGCCTTGATCCTGGGAAGCCCAAGGAAGCAGCAGACCAGGACACTACCTGCAAGTGCAAGTGCTGAGCCAGTGGCCTGTGGCAGGCAGGCTGGGAGCTTCACAGAAATCACAGAATTCTGAGATGGAAGGGACCCAGAAGCATTGTCAGAGTCCAGCATTTAAATGAGTGGCCCATCCAGGGATCAAAGCCACAACCTTGGCATTATCAGACATCCACCTGCAATGTCATGAGTGGCAAAGAAGGACTTTGTGAAATCCTTCTCAGAGATCCAGCCCCAGCCACAGAGCTGGTCAGCAGTTTATGTCTAAAGGATCACACAGGTGTCATTGAACCTCACAGGATTAAGGCTGGCAAACCAACTCTATTTATAGAGATAACACGAATTACTTATTTTGCAGCCCAAAAAGCCAAATGTGCCTCGGGCTGATCCCCCAATGTGGGCAGCAGGGGAGGGGGGATTCTGCCCCTCTGCCCTGCTCAGATGAGATGTCACCTGCAGAGCTGCTCTCAGCACAGGAAGGACTGTTGGAACGAGTTAGGGTGGGCTAGGATGCTTTTTGAGACCCTCAGTGAAAACACTAAAATCTTAGAATGTGGACAGTCTGTCTGCTCCTACAGGAGTTGCTGTGGGTGACAGTGCAAATACAGTAAACATGCAGCAGATTTCTAGTCCAGACAGGCCCTTTATATTTAGTTTTATACCAACAGTCTCGTTTATGTGGCTGCAAAGATAAGGAGTGTCAGAGTTTGCTCTAAGGGTGTTGCAGGCATTGGAAATACCAGTTTTCATACTTTGAGGATGTGGGTGTATAAAAGCCCTATGGTTTTGTTTAATGATTCAGCAAGGTACTAATTAGGATTTTAAAATTTGGCATCTTGGCTGTAGACTTGTTCTTTAAAAGTCAGATTCATGAAGAAGCCTTGTGAAAATTGTCCTGTTTCAGAGTTAGGAACTTTGATTACTTTAACCTGTCAAGAGATTTCTGATACAGAGCACTGATGTAAAGAAAATATTGTAAGCCACAAAATAATTTCAATACAATTAAGGCAAGTCTTCCTCCTAAGCCCAGAAGAAAACTTCATTTCATAGCTGTGTAATACTGCCTTACAGTGTCTTTCCAGTGGAAATTCTGTATGGTTTTTTTAATGAGGTTTCTGAAGATTCAGAATAAAGGAGACTTGCTCAGGCTCCTGAAGTTGATAGTTGAAACCTCTTCATTTCAAGTGTTGCTTTAGCTGTATCTGTCAAACTGTCCTAACTCTCATTTGGCAGAGGAAAAAGATTGCAATTTCAAAACTGTCATAGCAGCGTCCTTTCACAGCCCAGCTATTTGTGACTCTAAGTTAGGTGGAACTGTGGATCAACAGAAAACTATACAAGCACTCAAGTAGCCATTTTAGGAAAAAAAAATCTTTGTAAATGATGTAAATGTAAAGATTTGCCAAAACTTGAGAAGGAAGTGTATTTGGTTATAAGTTTCTAGTTCTGGGCTTTACAAACGCAACAATGTAACCTCAAATATAGGAGAATTTCAGTTCTGCAAGTTTAAGAGGTTTTAGTTTTTTATTATTTTATTTTTTATTACATTTTTAACTATGGCTCTATTTAATTTTGGCATGCTGCTTCTTACTTCTGGAGGGAAATGCATATTTTTGGCAGGTTCTAACCTTTTAAATTACCAGTAATTTCATTATAAACATTTTTCAGTGCACAAGTATGTCCAGGACAAATTACTCAGAAAGAACGATCTATAGCATCTATGCAGGACTTTATTGCACAGATCCTGAGTAATTTAGCAAAACTGATCTCACCTTATAGTTTTCATTACTAACTGCCTTTCACAAAACAAATTTGCTCATATAACAACACTTCTTAAAGTTTCCCTACATCCATTACAAATAGTGCACTGGAATTAACTCCAGAGAATTAAAAGTTGCTTATTTCTACTTGGCTTCAGTGGCTAATGTCATGTTTTGTGTTTGCCTCTAGTATTCAGTTAGCAAGTTCTCTGAAAGATCATCTCACTGCCCCAGCATAAATTAAGGAACTAAGGTGAGATAAACCAAGGTCCAATAACACAACATTTGATCCTTTAGCTCAGGGATTCCTGTGGTGGGGATGGGAGGGGAAAACTTTACCAGTCCCCTAGGCTACTAAATTAACAAAGCACTGACTAAAAATAGGATTATTTGTTCTGTAATAAGAATCCTTCTGTTATTATGTTGGGGTTTTTTTTCCTGCAACTATTTTCATTGAGCCTTATATGTATTTTTGTAGATTCATGCTCCTGTGTTTTATTTCATTTTATTTTTCTGTCAGATAAGTCTCTAGATATAAGACTTTCCATGATCTGTGAGCATCTCATTGTGGATTTTGGCCTTAGCTGTCACCAAATGGACACTGCAGCAATTTCCCCAAATCAGCTTCATTTTCACACTGAGTACATTAAGTGCACATGTGCTTCTTGGTCACTATAGTGCTTCTTGCTTAAACTACTAGAAACTACATTTAAAATCATATTATGTTTAGAAACTTCTTGAAGGAGGATGAGGAGAGAATCACTGTTGTTAAGTCACACCCTCCTAAGTTTCAGGTCTTCTGTTAATTTTCTACAAGGGATTTTTTTTTTAAACTTGCATCAATGTAAAACTATTTTACAATAATACACAAAATTATTTTACACTGATAATTTGCTGCCTTGCACATGAAGAATTTTTGGAATCCTAAAAGCTTAGTTCCTCATGGTTTAAGAGATTTAGGTATTAATTCCAAATGGCATCTCACAAAGCGCCAAATTCCATCCAGGGATAAATGACTGCTCATCCATGCCAACTTTAATGTGATCTGCTCTGCTCAGCAGAGGACAGGATTTCACAGGAGGCTCTTATTTGATTCTGTACCCATTTGCAAAAGTGAATACTTTATGCATCTCTTGGGCACTGTTGAAATGGCAAACTATGTTAAATGCTGCTAAGGGTACCAAAAAGAACTTGAGCTAATATTCTTACTGATAAAAAAACATTTTGGAATTAGCACATGGAAATCTTATCTCATGAATGAAAGGTGCTCTGCCTTGGAGTAGCCTGTGAGTGGGAAAAACAGCTTTTGAAAACAAAGCTTTTTAAAGGATAATGCATTTCCTCTATGTTCTTACAAAGGAAGTAGTGTAATGCAAACAAGGTAATAGCCAAGATACTGATATGCTGGCACAGAAGAAAACTCCTATGCTTTCTAGAACTCTGAGAATCTGTTCATCTCCCAAACTTCTTGAAGGCTCAAACAGTACTCTGCTGGTTCCAAAAGTTTAAAGATATCTGAATAATTATTTCAGGCCTCATGCCAAAAGTTGCTTGAACATCTTGCAGAGATGACTTAATTCTGAAAATATGCATGCAGATAGGCAATAGTGGACCTGCAAAATATGCTCTACAAAGTTCTGGGATAAAGACCTTAAGCAACAAAATCTGGGTTTTTTTTTTCCTTCCCTGCCTTTCCTTTCAGGATGTAGCTAATTTTTCTTGCCTGTGATTTCCCCTAAATGTGCCCTGGCAAAATACCACTTCCTCTTGTATGTACCAATATGAAAGGATATTATGCTGGAGAAATATGTTGTATAGAAACAACCAAGAAAGAATAAGGAAGTAATTTATTTTTTATTCAGCCTGCATGATAAACTTCATGCTTCACTCTGAATCAACTGCCAAGTCCAAGTAGAAAAGAACTATCCTACTCACAGATACCTGAAAAATCTAATTAATAGTTAACTTTACTAATCAGTTGATTTATTTGCTTATAAACCTTTTCACTTGCAAGCAGTGTTTGCTTGCTTTAGGACAGAAAAGTCATTATTCCTTCCTCCTGCCTTGGTAATTCTTGCCTAATTACCTGACTGAGCTTTAAAGGCGAAAATTACAGCTCTGCAAACAAACATCATAAAACCCTCTTCTTCAAAGAAGTGACTTGGGAACACAAAACAGTGCTAACCTATTATCTTTTTTATTACCATTATTCTTAAAAGTAAATATTGTTGGTCTCTGATAAGCACATTCAAGCAGCACAAACAACCCCACAGCCAGCTCCTTTCGACAAAAAGCTATTTTCATGCCTGTCCTTCTCTAGGGAATGCTTGGGGCAGGAGCGACACTTAGAGGAAGGCAGAGATTATACACTTTGTCAGCATTTTTTAAAATTAGTTTTGGATATAACTAAATAAATATATAAAAATCAAATTAATTTTCCTGCACATGCCGGGGCAGGGTTATGGTGGGTTCCTCCATTTGGATTTCAGTGAGCCCCCAGCATCCCTTTAGATGATGGGGCTTGCTGAGTTTGGCTCCAGGTCCTGCAAATAACACCTCCTTAACTTCTCAGACATCAAACCACTATTTCCTCCATTTACTCTTCCTCTAGGGGAGCCTGTCCTCCCAGCACACACCACATCCAGATTTCCTCCTGGCTGCCTCACATTCCTGATTCACAGACATTTTCCAGCACCTGCAGAGGATTTCCTTCAGAGATGCAGCTGCTCCGTTTTGTGCTGTTCCCACATCTTCAGCTTGATGAACCTAATTCTTCCCTATTTATCTTTCAGTTTAAGAAAAATCAGCCAATTTCTCTCAGGTCTTCTGAACAATCTCTGAAAAATTTCAAATTCTCTTAGTCCATAGACCCTAATTGTTTTTCCTTTTTTCCAGTAATGGGCAGGAAGCTCATTCCCAGGTGGAGCTACGTTTCACCTCCTGAAAGGTCTAACTCTCTTTCTCCAAAACACTGTACAACAAACACTGTAGAAACCAGTGCTCTTATAGCTTTGAAACATTTAGGATAGCCCAGGGGTCTGCATGCTGCTGGTGAAGTCTGATCACCCTTAAGAGACAACTGGGCCAAATGCTCTGCTGTGTTTGTGTGAGGAAGAGGAATTATGGACAATCACAATGCTAAATAGGAATATTTTGGAGGGAGCTGTGGGCATGCAGAAATTGCCATGCAAGGAGTAGGTGACATTTTCTCACATTTGCTCTTAACGCCTTCTTCCCTTGCCCTGAGTAGTGGTGAAATCTCAAGTGAAATTACTCCTCCCATCAAGATTCAATCACTGGGTTGTGTTTTAATGGAAATGTTGTTCTCTCTTTCCTACCAGTGCAAATCAAAGACGCGTAAGAAAATGACAGCTGTAGTGCAGCTTTGTTTCCTGCATCTGGACTGCAGTCTGCAGATAGCTTTTACGCTTTTGGAAGAGGCTCATTAAATCCTAATATGTGGTCTCAATTTAGAGGCTAAAAGTTTTTACATGTTGACATCTGTTACATCTACCTACTTCACCTTTAAGTATGAAGGCACTTGTATCTACTTTCAGTCATTTTTAGGAATTTCTGAACTACAGTGAAAGTGTGCTGGTTTGAAAATTGCAGGTAATTACATCTTCAGAGAAGAAAATTCTGGTTTTCCCACTTAAACTCATTTCCTCATAAAAATAAAATAGTCTTAATTATTTTACTACTTTATTACTCGAATCAAGTAATTTCACAGAGGCCATTTAGTATCATTATCAGTTCCTGTTCACTGCTGGAATGCTTAAGTTTCCTGACATAAAACTGACAGCTCTTAAAAACACCCAAAAGGCCAAAGGAACATTATGGGGTTTTCTGTGTGCAGTGCTGGGCACAGTTTAAGCAGGAAATTAAGGTACTGGAAATGTATCCAGAGTCCCACGTCCCACAAAGAGCAGCTGATGAGTTTGGGTTTGTCCTGTTTGGAGGGATGACCTCAGGCTTCTCTGCAGCTTCCTGAGGAGGGGATGTGGAGAAGGAGCCACTGAACCCCTGGGATCCAGTGACACGATGACTGGGAATGGCTCAAAGCTGCTCCAGAGGAGGTTCAGGAACAGGGTTCCTACAGAGGTGACAGATACCCTATGCCTTAAAAAGAACTATTTGGACAATGGCCTTAATAAAAGATTTTACCTTTGGTTAAAGATCTAGAATAGTTAGGCAGTTGAACTAGATGATTTTCATAGATTCTATTCTATTCTATTCT
>VWZU01013630.1:298785-315852 GCA_013397095.1 Sterrhoptilus dennistouni | reverse complement strand
TAACGCTGCAGGGACCCCCGGCCCCCCGGGCGCTGTGGCCGCCCCTCGCCCGGCGATTTCGGGCCGGGAAAAGGGTTTGTTGTCGCTGCCGGACCGAGCGCACGGCCCGCCGTGTCCGCGGGGCTCGGGGAGAACGCGCACTGGAAATACGACAGCAGCGTCTCGGGGCAGAATTAGAAAAAGGGTTTTACACCGCCCGGACCGCGCCACGAGTTGTTTCAAAGCGCAGAGTCAGAGAAAGGCTGTGGATTCCGAGCCCCACAGAAAAGGCCGTTCTGTGTCCCCGGTGAAGGGGCACAAGGGCAAATGAGAGACTTGTAAAACACAGAAAAATTCTCCTCTTTACCTACGGTTTTTTCCCCCCCACATAATAACTCTCGTTAATGCTCAAGTGAGTTAATTGCTCAAGAAACGAGCAAATGAATAAATAAAATGGTGAAGTGACTTGATCAGCAATCCCCAGTGAAGGCAAACAAACCAGGTACTGCTCTGGGATGGTTCGGTGAGGTAGGAAGGGGTTTTGGCACGATTTGGGACGATTACATCACTCACAAGGCAAAGATTGACTCACAATGAAATGACAGTTTCTTGTTCATGGCAGAACATGAAAATTCCACATTTGTTTTCAGACAAAGGACAAGATCAGTTGTAAGTGACAGTGTGTTGTGAGCCCCAACAGCTGAGTCTGCAGCAGCCAAACCAGGGAACTAGAGGAGTCTGAGATAAATTCCTGCAACTAGGAACAAAATTTTCCTTTCTCCAGGTGAACTGAAATAACTAAATGAAGTGGGCAGGAAGTTTTTATTGAATATCCACCTTGTGGACTGTGTAGTTGTGGTTTGGTATAGCCAAAGCTACGAATGAAAACTGATCTTTTTGATTAAAAAAGTATTCAGATTTATTTAGAAAGCAGAGGTGTTTTCTGAGTTACGGCGTTTTATAAAATGTAAGAGAGAGATAACCTCATTTTGCAGCAGTGGAGCCTTAACAGCACTGGTTACATTTCGGGAGGAGACATCACTTTTCTCCATTAGTAAAAAAATACATTAACAGCTTCACATCTAACTTAAAATAAATGTTGAAAGTCCAGCTAGACTTCCGAGTCTGAGAGGAGAAAGTATAAAAGAGAAAAAAAAAATTAAAATCCTCGTAAGTAAAAATGAGCCTGAGTTTCTGTTTGAAATGCAGTGTTAGTGTTTCTAACATGCGTGCTAATGTAGATCTGAATCTTCAGTGCCTCGTTCAGGCAAACTATTCCCTGGTGCTAGAAGCCTCTTTAAATTCAACACAGAATTGAGACAGATACTTGAGTTTTTTTTCTTTTATACAAAAAATTATTTTTACATGTCAACCTTACATTTACTTTACATTCCTGAACTTGCTTTAGTTAGAGTTAACACTTCCTAAACGCAATGCTGTCTTACCCTCGCCTTGCTCTCCACCAAACCTGCAGCTGCTCTGAGAGCCACGTCCCCTCCACCGTGGCTGTGCAGCCTCGAGCCCAGGGACAGCCTCTGGCCCCAGCAACTCTGCCAGGGGCAGGGTGGGAGGACCAGGGCTCCTGCCCCTGGGCCTCAACAGGCTGCTCTCAGAACAGTCATCGTGCAAAAGAGACTCTGGTTGTTAAAAAACAAATCACCGGTAACTGTTTTCTCCTCTCGCATAACCAGCACACACCACCCGGAATAGATTCGCTGCCACGTCCCTTTTTTGTGCGCTGAACACACCTCAGAAGTAGGAACACCATGTGTGGTATGTTGTGCAGTTCTCGTGCAGATTGTTTTGAAGCAAAACCCTTAAAATGAAGTATTTGTAGCCGGCATTAAGTGTCTGCTGTCCCAGGAGGGTGCAATGTTGAGGTCAGGGCTGCTAGTGGCACACAGGGTCTGGTTGCCCCAGCCCAGCCCACCTGTGCATGGCTCATCACCTCACTCTCACAGAATGGGGGTTTTGCCTTTCAAAAGCTATTTGCCTGTGGGCAGTGAACAAGTAGGCTTTTTTGGGATTGTATTACAGTAAAGGGATTGTTAATATGAGTAATTTCAGTTCATTACTTTCTTGGGTTTGAAATTTTACAGTGATCTTCCTCACAGATACGGCAGAACTGCTGTAGCACAGATTGATTAAATACTCCTGATGTCAGCATATATAACATATAATGTGTATAGCACATTTCTTTGGGACTTGATAAGTGTTTGTGCTCTGATTCTCCTGTAACAGGCAAACAGAACACTTTGTCATGGAGGTCATTTCTTTGCTTCCAAAACACAGTATTTTCTTTAATATGCACAAAATTTTCCTCTGCAAACATTGACATGAACTTGTGAACGTGCAATTCCTGTTGGCTTCAGTGAGAGCCATCCTTGCTCATCAAAGGAGGGAATTTGGCTCTTGATTTTACTGCAATCAGTGTTTTATTTATAATGTACAAGAGTGCACGTGCACTCTCCCAGTAAGAGCTGATGGGATTTATGTGCACATGCTGAGGACTAAATCCTCCTGGTAGCTGTCAGGAAGTTTACTTTCACATGTTTGTTCCTTGGTGTAACCTGAATCACCATTCACTGATGACAAAAACAAAACAAAGCCAAACAAAGAATAATTGTCTGCATCGGTAATTTTTTTTGCAGTTGTTACTTTCGTCATGTTGGTATTATGATAGGGAGCAAGCAGACTTGAATTCGCAGAAGAAACTATGGAAATAGTTTTAAAGCATTTTTGGTTACAGACGGGGATTGCTATGACAGAGAGAAGCACCACTGCTCTTTGGAGGCTGGCACTGGTGCATTCCTCGTGTGTTAGTGAGGGAGCAGCCTGTGCACGGGGACAGTGTGATGGGGACAGCTCTCCAGCCCCTGCAGAGGAGCTGGGCAGGGAGCTGGGCTCTGCCTGCACAGCTGGAGCCGAGGTCTGGCAGCTCAGTGGGACTGGGCCCTCGGGCTGTGGCACAAAACCTGCCGAAGCTCATCAGTGAGAAAGGCCAAGCTCTCCTCAAACACCCACCCCCAGAACAATTGTATCTAAGCCGTGAGATCCTGGCAGGATGATGTGCTCAGGAGCTGTGGTGGTGTGGCTGGTGGCTCACAAGGGTCCAAAGGCGTGGGCTGTGGTGGATGGATGGCAGCTGGCACGGGGGAACAAGCTGCTTCTCTCTGCCTCTGTGGAGTGGGGTCATGCAGGTTACCTGTGCAGCATTTGGTCTTCCAGCATTTCTGATTTTCCAGAAGAGGAAGAGCTGATCCTCTCCACTCTTTCACCCCACTGTTAATAATCATGAGGTTTGGACTAAATATCTGTTCCATGAAGGTTTGTGTGTACATGCAGGCTGGAGTCAGTGCCTGCCATCCCTGCGAGCCCCCCTCGATACCTGTGTGCAGTGGGTACCAGTGCCTGCAGGGCTGCCAGGGAATCCTCCAGCAGCCCTCAGCAGCCAGGGACATTCCCTGCACAGAGGGGCTGATGCTGCTCCTGACAGGCCCCAGGCAGGGGCTGGGGCCAGCAAATCCTGCCTCCAGCAGTGCCAGGGAAGCCACTTGCCCTGGCGTGCAGCAGCTTGCAGTGTCATGCAAGGTCAGTTTACCTGACAGCAAGTGTCTGGGGAGGGCTCAGTGGAGCTGCTCACTACAGTTTTTGGGGATGTGGCTTTTCACAGGCCTAAGCTTTTCACTCAGCCCAAGCAGAAGTCACAGTTTAACATCTGAGTTGTCTTCAGAGTTGGATCTTGGGGTGGGCTTCGTCTGGCAATAAGAAAAGTTTCCCCTATGGAGTTTGACCCTGTGGGGTCAGGTCCCACTCACGCTGGAGTCAATACAGAAAGTGTGGTGGGATCCTACATGAATGTTAGCACTGGCAGCGAGGCTAGTTATTGTTAAGTGTGCAAGCAGTGCAAAAATACAAATGGAGTAAAACAATTTGTGGGAAGAAATGGCAGTGCAGTCCTGCAGCAATACTCTCTGCACAGCATTATTCATTCGAACCTACCAGGCTCACTGCTTGGAGCTGCAGCAAACAAGTGATTCAGCTGATGGGAGCAGAAAGTGTTAATAGCACTGACAGCTCCTTCGGTAATGGAGGAACAGGCGGATCCTACTACCAGGGATTCCCGCTGCGCCCTGGCTGCTCCTGACCGGAGCTGCTGGGGAACAAAGTTCCACAGAGGAGGCAGAGTTTGTATTTCAGCAGCAGCTTTCCTTCATGCCTTGCACTGAGGCTGCAGGGGCAGGCATGACCTTTGCGGGGTCGCTGAACTCCTGTGAGGCTGTCCTGAGCTGCAGGGAGCCGGCGCTCTCCGGGGAGTGCAGCTCCCTGCAGCTCCCCCGATCTTGCCTCACCTCGCAGCCCGTGCCGGGGCTAGTTCCCAGCACGGTTTTGTGAGTGTAGAATAAATTAGCCATGATGGCGCCTGCATTAATTTAACGTGGGAGAATCCCCAGGGATTCCAGAGCAATTACAAGGAGTGCGGTCTTGCCCAGTGCAGCGTCCTTCCCGTCCTGCTGCCGTTCCCCAGGGAGGGGGCGGGAGGGCTGGGTGTTGCAGGGCTGGAGCTGCAGCATCCTCGGTGACAAAGGCAGTGCAGGGAGGGCTGGGTGTTGCAGGGCTGGAGCTGCAGCATCCTCGGTGACAAAGGCAGTGCAGGGAGCTCTGTGGTCCCCCTGCACTCCACAGCTGGCCCAGGGTGCCTGCACTGGGTGCTCTCTCAGCAGCTGTGGGGCTCTCTCAGCTGATGTGTCCTGCTGGAGAACAGGCCCAAGGCAAGTGTGCTGTCTTGCCTTCTTTCGTGTCCCTTGAACGCTTGTTGTCTTGTGTAATTGAAGCCTGTCCCACTTGTGGCTTTTTTTCTTCAAAAGATCAGCTCATGCTTCAGCAGGGGTTTGTCTGAGTGCATAGAGAATACATTCAATGACAAGAGTTATAACATTCAATTTGTTGGACGCCACAATTAAACCTCGGGTTTTTCACCCAACCATCCCAAAGCTAATTGGACGTTGTCACTCAGGCAGCAATACACACAAACAAGGGCAATCCACGGCCCCGGATCCCAACAATGTGATTTTCATCACCTCACCAGTCTTTGGGGAGTTTTCAGCTTCCATCTGGAAGCTTCAGCTTCCATTCCTACCTACAGATCTTGAAATAGCTATAACAGAGAGAAAACCAAAATTACATGGAGTTTATTGCCATTTCAGAAGGAAAAAAGTGTTTGAAAAAGTTTATTCAGGAAGCCAAGGGAAGTTAAGTGGGAGACATTTGCCATTTCATCAGTCTGTTGGTGATCGCCATTCATGTCATAAATGGCTTGTGTCATTTGATGCCAAAAATAACACAATTTTCCTCCCCAAAGGCCTATAGGGTTTTTTTGCAATAAATGTTTATTTGTTAATAATATACTTTAAACAGTCCAGCCTTGACCTCAAGTCTCCAAAAGAATCCATCTTCTCTCTGAAAAATCCTGCAAAGTTTGTGTAATTTTTTCTGGGAAGGTGTAATTGATGGCGCAGTGAAGGGCAGTGTGTTTGCTTTAACTACTGCAGCTGCGTGGATTAACTGTTTATAAGGGCCTACTGTGCTTTGAATGGGGACTTGCTTAGATTTCAGTCTTTAGTTGACAGCACTTCCTAATTGTTCCTTGGATTTGCTTAAGTTCAATCAGTAAAAATAAATTTCTGCATGGAGCTCACCCATCGTTCTTTCCTCACCGCGGCTTCAAAACCTTTGAAATGCTCATTTGTAGGAGTTTGAGTGCATGGATCACCCTGCAACCTTAAAATGGGGGTGACCCATTTCAGGATAGGGGCTGAACTTGTTCTACATCTCCTGTTGATTTCAGAAAAAATGTCAGAGGAATTTGGGTGTTGAGCAAATAACCTGTATGCAAATATTTTTGACAGGCTTTTGGATGTACTAATGGGAGTCTCTAGAGTCAAACATAGAACTGAGAGAACTGGAATGTAATTAAATATCCAAAAATGTAACAAAGGATTTTGTAAATATCCATGATATAGAAGCTGTTGTTTTGGGAGAAAATAGTAAGTAAGATAATTAATTTATAAGATGTTGCACTGTTTTGAAATTGCCCTGCCAAAAGCTGGAGTTGGATTTCTGCCGGTAGAGTGTTTGTGGAATGCCAGTGGCCTGTGACCAGTACCACAGTAAGGCAACAACTGTCTCTTCCCTAAATCACCAACTACCACTGATTTAACGGGTGTTAAATCACATTTATCAGCTGGTTTTGTTCTGCCATCAGCCATTCTGATCCTTCTCTTACAATTTTCCATGTGAACTTTCACTAAACAAGCAAAGTATTAAGGCATTTGTCAGATTTTTTTTGTTAGTCCTTAAATGAAAATGTGGTTTTCTAGAACTCTGGAGGACTTATTTCCTTTAAGATCATCTGAGTTGTGGGAGAGAGTTACACATTTAATTTCTCAAAGCAGTTCAGCTCCCTGTGCTAGTTTGTTTTCAGTTCAACAGGCACTTGGATAAAATAAAGAACAGTATGTATAAAATGAATGGAATTCATTTTTTCTTTGAACATTTCACATTTGTGGAGCTAAATCTTTTGGATAACATGGACACTCAGGTGCTTGGTATAAACCTGATTTTAGTGGGACTCCATAGCACTAAATGGCACTAGTTGTTTGCTGAAATATGTTTGTAGTTTATTAATTGTAACAATTATATGATGCTTTAAAAAATCTTTATTTTGAGAATCAAAGCTTCTGGCTTGGGCTGTGCTCCCACATTCAGAAATTGGCTGATTCTTCTCAATCTCCCGGAGTGCAATTTACAGGGCAAGTTACACACACAACTGGCTGAAGAAATGTGCTCCTTCAGGTGCCCAGGCTGCGTGGTGAGTGATCACTCACTCCCCAGGGGCATTTTCTGGGGCAGTCTAGAGCACAGTAACCTGTACTGGCAAGACTTTGGCTGCTCACAGAGTCCCAGGATGGGTAAGGCAGGAAGGGACCATGGTGGGTCCCCTGGTCCAACCTCCCCACCTCAGCAGGGTCAGCCCAGAGCACACGGTACAGGATTGCATCCAGACGGTTCTGGAATATTCTCGGTGAGGGAGACCCTACGCTGTGTCTGGACAATCTGTTCCAGTGCACGGTCACACGCAGGAAGGAAGTTCTTGTCACGTTCAGGTAGAGCTCCATACCCCACGGTTCCTGCCTGTTGTCCAGGGCAGATGCAGGTCGAGGCTCATACAGTGGCTGCACAGAGATGCAAGTGACCCCAGGGACAGCAGCAGTGGAGCCTCCTCCTCTGCACCGGGCCTCGAGGTCTGTCCTGTCCTGTCCTGTCCTGTCCTGTCCTGTCCTGTCCTGTCCTGTCCTGTCCTCCTCTCTCCTAGAAGTGAGTCCCATGCAGAGTCCTCTCCCTCTCCCGGGGTGGGAGCGCCGTGCTGTGCTGCCCGGGCTCCCCTGGTCCCTGCCCTGTGTGCTGCAGCCCAGCCCTGACCTGGCACAGCCAGAGCCTGCGGGGGGCACACAGGGGGTGCAGACACCGACGCCCCCCAGACTGTCCCTCCCGGCTCTCTGGAGCTGCTCCTGATTCATTCTCAGGGATTCACGCTCCCGGCTTCAGCTGCCTCTTCGTGAACCTGAAAAGAAGCAATCTGAAAGCGAAACAGTCACATTGCTGAGGCTAGTATGGATTTGCTCCTGCAAGAGGATGTTAGAAGTCCCTTTGTTGTAGAGAGACTGAGCTTTACCATGTTTTAGTCTTTTTGTCAGCTTTCTTTGGTATTAAATCAAGTAACAAAACATTTAACTTTATCCCTGTGCATGAGCACTTGTGCTAATTAATTCGGTAACTCTTTTGACCTTCTGTTTAGAAGATCACAACTGGTGCTGCTCCTGCCCAGACACCACCATCCCTCAGCAGCCCCGGCTGTCCATGTGTTTGGAGCCTGGCTGTGGTGGGGATGGCTGGCATCCGTATGCTGTTATATTCTTGTAATAGCAAACATTAAGAAAGTTAAATGGACAAATGAATAAGAGAAAAAGCACAAAAGCCGAGGAGCAATTAAACGTAACTTTTCATCATGAAAAGGATTTCACTGGTTTATCTTCTAATAAGATTATGTCACCGACACAAGTACCTAGGAGCCTGTGATTGACAGCCTCCTGTACTTTTATCAGGCAGTGTGACACTAAACCTCGGGGCCTTTTGTCCGATAGAGTGAGCTCACGGAAACTCCCCGTCCTAATCCCCTTATTCATGTCAGGCACAGAAAGGAAGTTCTGATCAGATGGCATCTTACAAGAGTGTCACCTCCACCCCCTTGGCGCTGGATGGACATGGGACATGGGAGGCTTTGTTGGCTGCTGCCCGCGGCACTGCCCTGCACTGCACTGCCCTGCCCGGGGAAAGTGTGTCTGCAGGGCAGGGGAGCCCCAGAGAGATGGCAGGGCGATTTACAGGCTATCCGATTTTGCTTCTATTCTGTTTTTTATTGCTCTGAAGAATGTAAGACCTTTAAAGGAAATACTTCCTTTTGTGTTGTGTCTGTAAGATCATGTAGTGAAATGTCTCACTGAGCCTCTTCAAACTTTGCACCCAGGCACAAGAGTGAGTGGAACTAAACCCCCTATCTTTCCAGAACCACAGGATCAATGTTGTAGAAGTCAGCAATCGATCCCAGTGCTGGTATTATAAGTTTCATAGCTCCAGCCCTTTCTTAGTTGTAGGAATTCCTTTGTGCATATCCCTGCGGTAACCTATTGCAAATAGCGGTTCCCTGTGGTGCTTTATTTACTTGTCCAACTGTTTGGAAGTCTGTTAGTCTAAAGATCAGATGCTCTGAAACAAATCTTATTACCTTAACCAGCTCTGCAAATTCTTCTTTCTCCATTTTTATTGACTTCTTTTCAGCTAGAACTAATACATGTACAGCAGGTGGGCAAGTACATCTTTCAAAGTTTAGCCCCTCAGATATAACATGAGAAACTATAAATCTTTTTGTTTTCCTTGGAAAATGTGGGAAACCACAGGTATTTGAAAAGTTGCCTCCTCAGTGGATTTGTGAAGTTTATACTGGTTGCTGTGATTTTTGAAACAGAAGTCTGGGAAATTTTAAAAGAATGCTGCATTCTGGGGCATAGTCCAATTAATTACTTTTTTCCTTGCATGAAGTATTTTTTCAAGCTGAAATCAAAAGCAGTGGAATAGGAAAGTTTTAAGATTTTTTTTCTTTTCATCCAGCCTGGCACCACTGGCAGAGAAACCGTATCAAGCTTCCTCCAACTCATCTGCTATGAGCTGGTTCTGTCAGCACTGCTCACCAGTCCCCATTTGAGAAGGCGTGTGCAGCTCCTCTGATTTTTCATCTCTATGCACATTTTAAAAGTAGTTTTAGATGTAAAAAGTCAGTGCTAATTAAATGTTCTGAGAAATCATCCTGCAGGAATTCCCCTTTCTCCTCCCTGTCCCCCACCCCGGCTCCTGGCAGCGTCGTGGGTGCTCCTCAGTGGGTGCTCACATCCCATCCTGGGCAGATGCTTCATCTCTTGTGGCACTTTGCTCCAGCAGATGTCAAAGTCCTTTGCAGAGCGACCTGCCTGGGGTTCCTGCAGGCTGGGGCCTGTCCCAGGCACGCTCATCCCTGGGACACACCATTTCTTTCCATGTCTCCTTAGGACCAGGCTGCCCCAGGAGCCGGGCCGGGAATGTTCCCATGTCTGGGTGTGTGGAGCCATTCGCTGCTGCTTTGCCTGCGTTTGTTTTTCTACTGTGAGCACCAGTGGCTGCCAACATGAAGTGCAAAAGGGAGCATACACAGGACCTCATTTTTTAAAAAGAGTAGGCAAAGGAACCTGCAAGGCTGCGGCTTTCCTGCAGCAGAGCGTGTTGGCTTTGAACAGCCAGCTCTGCTGGGATCCTGGGAGTGCAGTCTGGTGTCAGTTTGTTGTGGCCTCTGCACAGACAGGGTTGGAGGTGCTCTGCTGAACAGAGCGTTATGTACCCTGGAGGTCTGTGAGGCTGGCACAGTCCATAAATGTCTGTAAACTTCTCAAGTGAATTAACTGATAGATGAATTGAGCGGACAGTGCAATGTCAGGATGAGCTTGGGGAGAAGGTTCAGTAAAACTGTAAAGGGAATCAAAACATTGGCAAAAGCCTTACTGAAAAATACCAGAGTGTTTAACAGATCTGAAGTGTTGAGTGCAAGCAGAAGTGATGTGGGATGAAGCTGTGTCCATGTCAGAGAAGGGGACTTCAGAAAGCATCTGAGCTCTTGCTGGTATCCCAGGTTTGAACCTGAGGGATGCTTACCACTCCTGTCAGAGCTCCTCCAGCTGTGGTGCCGCTTTGGGGTGTCCTGCCCTAACACTGAACACGTCTGTTGCAGAAAGGTGTAGGAAATAAAGAGAGGAAACCAAGCCTCACTGTGTGCCCTGACACTACACAGAACGAGCTCCCCTCGCTTTCCTTGATGTGTCCTGCCCTTCTGTGCACAATAGGATCAGTAAACAGGGAAAAAACATCCACCCACAGTGGGTTTGGGCAGGTGTTCCTGCATTAGCAGCACTTGATGCTACAGCGTTCTCATTGAAAGAAAAATAACGTTTGTTTGGACCAAAAAAACCCCCAACAAAACTCCCCCCTTTGGGGATTGAATTTCAGAGCCTCCCTGCCTTATTCTCAGCCCCCTCTGAAGGCTGAAATGATTTGTGAGGCAGGTCCTGTGACCCAGGGAGTCATCAAGCAGCAGAGAAGGGAAACATTTGGAGTTCAGAGGGACAGTGGGTTTGATGACCAGTGTAAGACAATGCAGATGTTTCAGATCATGAGGTCCCTGAGGATAAGAAAATGCCCCTAACAGCCTCTGGGCTGGGGTCTTCTCTGCAGCCCTTTTTCCTTGGTATGTTGTTACTTGTCACAGGACTGCATTTTTAGGGTTTATCTCAGAAGAATCTTGGTGCTTATTGCATTAGGTAATTCTGATGAGCAGGGTGGGATTTTAATTTCCCACTGGGAAGTGAGTTATGGCTCTGCCCCACGGGTGTGGCAGGGGCACCCAGGGCTGTGTATGCTGCCAGCCCTGATAGTGGCCCATGGACAGTTCTCTGAGAGAAGGTGAGCCCAAAGAGCAAGAGTCCAACAATAACAGTATGTCCCGTTGTCTTTCCTGATATAGACAGAGATTCCCTGGAAGGAGGACAGGTTCTGGAACAAGGAAAGAAAAATACTGATGGAGGAGGAGAAGGAGGAGGATAAATCATTCATGATCCTGACTCAGCAGTAGGTCTGCTAAACATCTAGGCACTGACCACTGGCCATGTTGGCTCTGTCCAGTCCCAGCCTGTTGATCTCGGTGCTCCTGCCCTTGGGAGGAGTAGAGAAGAACCCGTGGGGCAGCACCCACCCTGTGACAGGAGCTCTGGACCTGGCCCCACCACAGGGATTTGAACCTGAACTCCACCCAGGGCAAAGCATCCTCAGCATCACTGCTGGGCCAAAGAGGTGTGTGAGCCTGACACCCAAGTTTAGAAAAAAGGAGGCCAGAATTATGTACTGAACACATGTTCAAGCACCAGGAGAACAGCATGGGCTGTGGAGCCCAAGTTGGAGAAACAAACCCTGACCCTCTCTGGTCTAACACTCGTTGGGTGAGAAGCAGCAGACCCCAGTCTTGTTGTGCTTGGGTTGTGCTGCTGTCTCTGCTGCTCAGAGATGTGTCCCTACCCAAGCTCAGTGCAGGCCTTAGGTACCAGGGGTGCTCTGGGGCTTAAGGATGGCTCCATTCCCAGACAGGAATCACAGTGAGCTGCCTAAGAGACCACCCTGAGCACCAAGGTGAGCATGGGTGCAGGCACCTCGTGCTCTCACCAGCCATCCCAACACAGCTGGAAGTGACAGTGGGCACCTTTTCCTGATTCCAAGATGAAAGCTCCATCCCGTGCTGCTGCCAGAGTATGTGAGAATGGGGCTGGGCCTGGGCTCCCCTCACTGTGTGTGCTGCAGCCACTGCTGCAGCAGCAAATCTCAAATTACATCTGCAGTGAGAAAACGGGATACAGAGCTTAACAATACTGGGTATTTGTTTGTTTGTTTCTTAAAAAAGCCAACTGCCTGTTGGATTAGGAGAGTGCAGAGGCTCTTCAGGATTTTCCTGACTCTGTCTTGCTGGGAGGAGAGCGTGCCCTGCACCCCAGCAGGAGAGGGGCTGCAGTGGAGTCAGGCAGGGCAGCAACAGCAGCAGGTTTGCATCCTGGCACTGCTGCCAGGAGGACTCTGCCTGGAACAATTCCCATGGACGCTGCCAAGCTGGAGCCTAGCAGAAGAGTGAGAATTTCCTAACTGTGACAAATGCCTGCCTGAAAAAGTGTGTGTTTATTTATCAGTGGTGTGTTCAATTAGCCTGAGCTTTGGAAAAGTTGTCTCATTGCTCCAGCAGTCTCCCCTACCATTTGAACCGCCTCTGCTGAGGAAAACACTAGATAATGTTTTGCTTTAAAAAACTTTAGGAACTGCTTGTTTCTGGTGCTCCCCTTCGCAGCCCAGCTTTGACTTCTGAAGCTAACTGGAATGGGAACATGCCTTCTTGGTTGTGTTTGCTATCGAGAGCCAAGTTTTTTGGGCCTTTTGTATCTGATGGTAAGTTATTGTTTTCTTACTGGCTATAGCTAAAAAGAATGAAACCAGAACTTCACCCCCAGAGAACTTCTGTCACAGGGGGTTTAATTAAAAAGCCACGTCCACGATCTGTGATTGTGATAGAATTTACTTTGTAATTTTGAAGAGGTGTCTGCAAGCTCAGTGTGGTTCCCCACCAGTGGGACAGACACAGTTTTGCCTTTTGACTTTGGCATCCAGCGTTGGGCTTCGATGGAATCTGAGTGTGGCCTTTATTGTCATTATGGTTGAAGGAGCATTGTTACAGGCATAACTGGAGTTTTGTGAGCATACGCTGGAACATATACTTAAGATATTAAAAAGAGGTTTTCAATAACAATCGTGTTTAGAAACAAATGACCTTGGTTTTCCATTTCTGGGCTGTTCTGTGTGAAGCCAAACGATCACTGTTCCAGGGATGCAATCTGCTGCATTGACTTTGGGGTTTCAGACACAAGAGAAGCAAGCTGCCTACTTTAAAATGGTGCTGAGCTAGCAGCAATCCTTCTGCCTCCAAAACAGCTCCACAAAGTACCATCTCTGGTAATCAGCTGATTTTTTTAGGTCATATGTAAATTAAGAACACATCTGCTTTCCATATGTCTCACATACACAGTTTACATATGTTTTTGGATGTATTATCTTAATCATATTTATTGGCCAAAGGGAAAAAAAATTAAATATTTTTGGAATCATTATGTTATAAAATCAGCAACTATAAAGCAAATGAGTCATGTACTGCACTGTAGTTACAGTGTACAATTGCAACAAGTATTTAAGGGCTCTTTTTCTTCACTGAATCAAAAATCTGTAGGCAACTTTACTATCTCTCCTGTATTTTTGTCTAACAGAGATCTAAAGAAAAATTAATTACACTTCTCTGACTGATTGTTATTCTGCTGAAGTATGGTTCTAATCCCTATTAACATTCTCTAAAGTCATGCATGAAATATGACTTTTGCACCACACTCTGTGGCATATGTTTTCTCTTTCCAGTGTATTTTTCAAACTATCTTCAACCCTCACTGCTGTTCATTATTTTAAGATAGGTTTTAAGTTTGCCACAGTCTCAGAACTGATCCAGTTCTGAG
Organism: Sterrhoptilus dennistouni; assembly: GCA_013397095.1. Taxonomy (NCBI): domain Eukaryota; kingdom Metazoa; phylum Chordata; class Aves; order Passeriformes; family Zosteropidae; genus Sterrhoptilus; species Sterrhoptilus dennistouni. The sequence continues at coordinate 302,140 of VWZU01013630.1, read as the reverse complement.
AGCATTGCAAGGAAAAAAAATGACACATCATTCTGCTCATGAACACAAATTGCTTCTGATTATTTAGCTTTGAATGTTCCCCTCATACTGTTTTTATTAAAAGCCCCAGTATATTTATTCTTGATAGTGTCTTCAATTAAATTAAAAAGAGTCCCTTTTCTATAGCAGTATGTAAAGAAAATAGTTGTTACAACCGCAAAATTACCAAAAAAACCTGGTTCTAGTAAAGTACTACTTCAGTTCAACAACCACAGCACGAAGTTTGCTGTTTTCTTGTAAACTTTCCAGCCATTAGATAAACAGCGTCTGTGTCTTCACACAGAGCTGCACCCTCACATTGTTTGAGGACAGTTGTTTTCCTGCAGGTCTCTGCAAAATGCACGATCCATTAATCTGTTTATCAGTGTTGGAAAATTCGCCTGTTTGGATATAGGATATATATTTGCCTATTTGGATATATTTGGCCAGTGGTGAGTAGGTCTCTGCTGTAGGAACAGCTTGTGTGAGAAATTGCTGGAGAAGCTGGGCAGAGCACTCCAGTTCTGCCTCCCAATGCCATTAATTTGAGCTGTGACAGGGGAAGGAAAGTTGTTACAAGTGGGATCCTGTGACTTCTTCACACATTGCACACAGCTAGGAATGTTTTCCTCTTCCTCTTATAAAACAGCGATTTAGGGAAATGGTTTCAGTTTAGCAGTTTCCTTAGCTTCTGCTCTCTCTGCTTGACAATACCTGATTTTTTTTGGAAACGCTGTCTTTTGGTGTTGTGATGTCACAGCTTAATATTGTGCAAAGGTGTAACTGGACCAAACATGTCAGGAACATGTCAGTAACTTTCCATAAATTATTCAGTCTCTTTGGGAAAACCCCTAATTATATGTTAACTCATTTTCTACTTCAGAGAAGTTTTGTCTTGAACTTCAGAGTCCATTTGCTGGGAAGCTTTTATTTATTTATCTATTTATCTATTTATTCAATTTTAAAAAATGTGCAGGTTTTACTGTATCTCTGCTTAAAATTCTTTGTGCGTGAGCTCTGACAGAGAACTGCAGAGATCTGGCAGAAATGGGACATGAGAAATCAAAGAGTGGAGTAGCTTTAAACTCGTTTACAAACAGCCCTGGGAGCGCAGGAGGCAAAGGTCCCTGCCGAGCTCTCCGTCCTCCACATCCCCGAGCAGATCCCCAAAGTGCTCCAGGCAATAAAACTGTTTGTGCTTTGAAGGCCCTGGGGTATGGAGGAGAGGGCTGTTTGAAACATGTCACTTTGAACTGTGCTGGAGAGTCCCGGGGTGAGCTGGCCACCTCCATCCCTCCGAGGTCTGGTTCCAGTCTGCGAGCCCTGGAGCCAGCCCCATCGTCTGCTCAGGTGGCCCCACTGTGAGATGTCAGGCTGATAAGTGAAAGTAGAGACTTTCGAGAGGAGATCAAGAGTTTACTGCTTGCACTGCATCCCTTTCTACGGGTAAGAGTTCAATATGGCAACAAAAGGGGTTTTCTGCCTGCAGGCAGATGCTGCCTTTTTGAAATGTTGCTTTACATTTGAAGCCTCAGCATATGCTGTAATAAAGGCCATCCTGAAACTTCAATGGATTGCATCATGAGGAAATTCGGAGAGGAAGGAGCTTTAGGTGGAGCTGTGGAATCTTTTATGAATTAATCCTCTGTGAAAAAAAATGGGACTATCAAGTCGGGGTCAGTCACGGCTCAGGGTCAGCACTGTCTTGTGTTTTAGCTCTGCCAGCATTCCTGCCAAGATGACTGGGTAGGGAACAGGGGCTGGAATGCCGCTGAAACACCCAAATTGTGGTACTGCAGAGGGGAAAAAATAAAAAAAAAAGAAAATGTTGATGCCACGTTTCCTGCCCAAAGAGTACACTGTCCGTTAGCTGATCTGCAGAACTTAGGTAGGTGCAGGATAATGCTACACCTGGCCAGCTGCTGCACCAAGAGCTGGGAACTGATTTGATCTCCCCTTGGAGTGAATCCTCTGTGTCACTGAGGCTGGGCAGGCAGACATGAGCTTTTGGCTGTTCTGTGTCACCTCGGGTGCAAGTTTCTCTCTTTTTCTTACCATCTCTGTTCCTCCAGACAAGTCACAGACTTGCAGCATAAGGAAGCAAGTGGCCAGAGGCAGGGACTTGATTCTGACTCCCTTGCTGAGGGATGCTAGGGCAGCACTCCCTGTCCCCTGTGAATGGGGAACAGGGAAAACATTTCCCTTGGCTTTTTATTTCAGAGCAGTTGTTTTCAATATGCTTTTGCATCCTGTTTCTGAAGTGGGCTGGCCGTTAAGCTTTACTCGTACAAGTGTTTGTGAAAAGCAAAACAAATAAACTATTGTTTATTCTTCAAAATTAATCTTACAATGTGCATTTAGTAATGCTGGAATGGTTGGGAACAGAGGTCGTCTAAAGCAACACATGGATGCAGAGTGCTTATGGTGGATAATGACCAGAGAACAAATACTAGGGTTAGAACATGGAAAATGTGCAGAAGAGGGACAGAGCGATTGTGGTGAGGAGCACTGCTCATTTTCCACAATTTGCTTAGTGACAATGTTGAGTGGGAGAAAGGCTGTAAATTCCTGTTGGGTTTGGGACTGACAGTAGGGAGCAGTGCTAAGCTGGCTGCCAGCAAGAGTCGCGTGGGCTGGAATGGATTCTTGCTTAAAAATGTAAGGATTTTTAAAAGAAAGTATTTTGTGCCAGGAGTTCGAATTCAGTTTGTGTTACGATGGGATTTTTAGGGGCTGGATTTGTAATTTCCCATTTTTACATCTAAATTTTTGTCTGGCAGCAATGTAAATATATTTTGATTCAGAGCAAAAACTAGTGCACAGTTTATGCAACTTCACCCAGCTCAGACCTTCCAGAGCAGGGCTGTCAGATGAGTGTGAACTCTCCAGCCCCCAGTAAAGGTGCTGTTAAGCATAAATACAGACTAGCTTTTAATAGCTATAATTAACCTGTGTTATAGTTTTAAATTAATAGGAACAGGTTTTGGTGGCGGTGAGACCCAAAGGTGTCAGGTTGGGTCCAGAGGCACAAGGCATAAGGTCCCTTGTGCCAAGGCTGCAGAGAGAGCTCTGGGGCAGTGCTGGGGCAGACTCTGTGTGTGCTGGGGTGTGTGCAGGGCAGACTCTGTGTGTGCAGGGCAGACTCTGTGTGTGCAGGGCAGACTCTGTGTGTGCTGGGGTGTGTGCCAGGGCAGACTCTGTGTGCCAGGGCAGACTCTGTGTGTGCTGGGCAGACTCTGTGTGTGCTGGGGTGTGTGCAGGGCAGACTCTGTGTGTGCTGGGGCAGACTCTGTGTGTGCCAGGGCAGACTCTGTGTGTGCTGGGCAGACCGGGCGGG
>VWZU01013630.1:282962-298290 GCA_013397095.1 Sterrhoptilus dennistouni | reverse complement strand
AGGGCAGACTGTGTGTGTGCAGGGCAGACTCTGTGTGCCAGGGCAGACTCTGTGTGTGCAGGGGCAGACTCTGTGTGTGCTGGGGTGTGTGCCAGGGCAGACTCTGTGTGTGCAGGGCAGACTCTGTGTGTGCAGGGCAGACCGGGCGGGTGCCAGGGCAGACTCGGCGGGTGCCGGGGCCATGGGGCTCTCGGAGCAGCTGGCCCGCTCCCAGCTGAGCGCTGGCCAAGGGGAGCCGCTGCTCTGTTCCGCCCGGGCCCGCGGGGTAACGCCGCGGTAGGGCATGCAGGAGCTCACCGCGCACGCTGACAAGATCAGGTTTCGCACAAAACGCAGCGGCAGCCAAAAATCTTCTCTGAAAGCGCTGCCGGAGGAGGAGCCGGTGGTGCAGCCCCCTCTCGCCCCTCCTGCAGCAGCCCAGCGCTCGCTGGCTCCCCTGGCAGCAGCCTGGGGCGGGTGGGGGTCCTCGCTGCTGCCCGCCCCAGCACACCCTGATGCTCACCCAGAGACTCACCTGTGTGCAGGCAGGTGACAGTGGGACCTGCCCCTGTCACCCCCTGGCTCACAGGGGAGGGCGTTCTCCAGGCTGGTGAGAGGTGTGAACCTCTCAATGGCAGGGGAGAGCTAGTAATGTCTGCTACATCCTCAACCCACAAACTTGCAGTCTAAAAATGTAATTTTTGCAGGCTGCAGGCGAAGGCCTCTGCACAGGACCACGCAGTTGAGCCCTCACTCTTTGCAGTGTTGTAAGATAACACGCTGATGTGTGTCCCACGGAGGAGGAATGAGCAGCCCCTTTGCACAGTTCTCAGGTCTGTGGGGAGCTGTCTGCACGTGGCATGAAGGTGCCACATCCCCCTGGCAGAGGAAGGGCCGTGTGCTGCACCTTGTGAAATGTTGCACAGGCACAGATACCTGCAGTGTGCAGGAGTGCTCTGTAGAGCTCTTCCCTTCCTGAAGGCTGAGGATGCGTGGGGTGGTGAGGAGACAATTCCACAGGCTGGCCTGGTGCCAGCTGGGGTGACTCTCCGCTTGGATCAACACTGGCACCGGGACTGTTCCCACACACGAGCTGATGGGATGTTGCTGCTGCTGCTGCTGCCTCAGTCCTGGGGGAAATAACTGGTGTGCACGTGTGAGCCTGCCAGGCTGATCCCTGCATGATACTGAGCAGGATTCCTGAAGCTTCCTCAGGACAGGTTAAGTGTCAAACAGCCTCTGTCAGCATTTCCCAAGCTGTTGTACCCCCTGTCCCACTTCCAGATAAACTTGACTCTTACACCCCCACATTTCTCAGCCTGGGCACAGTGCCGTGCTGACATGGCTGTTCCAGCTCCAGGAGTGAATCCAAAGCCCCCAAGCATTCCCAAATCCTGTCAAGAAGGAGTACCCACACTTGGAAAGTATTGGCATGTGTAGAAAATACTGGTTCTGTGGTCTGGAGAGCTCCTGGAAGTTGTAATTCCTGCTGATGTGCACCAGCACTGCTGGCAGCCTGCTGGAGAGGTGCTCGTGAGGTGAGCAGGGGGATGGCCAAGAGCCTCCTTGTCTGAACCTGTGTGCTGGTGACCCTGACTGTGGACACAGGACTGACATTCATTCAGCCATATCCACGCTGAACATGGCCCAGCCCATGCACCCCTTTTCACTGGAGCCCTGTTACACCTGTGGACAGTTTTGTGTCCCCAGGTCCTGCTCCAGCAGTCCCTGTTGCAGTGGCTGAGTCGCAGGGCACGTGGAGTTCAAAGGCACACAGTCCTCTCATCTTCCTGATGTTAGCAGGTAAATGTCTCAGGGTTTAGAATCTCCAGGCCCATCTCGCTGTGTGTCAGCACTATGACTACATCTGTCATATGCTGTTTACTCTACTCTGGCCTTCCCATGAGGAGAGGTATGGCTGCTCTGTGTCCTCTTTTGGCGAGGTCCTCGGACTATCAGCTGCACATTGAAGAGGCAAGGTTGGAGAAGGGTACAGAACAAGAAAAAGAGCACTTTATTTGCCCTTTTCTCTACAGAAGATCATGACGTGTTCACTGAGAAAGTGCTTTCTTCTTCCTTGTTCACTGACATCATCACTACCTTGTTCACTTGTGCCATGACCTGGCCACTGACTGGTTATAAATTGGCCACATGTGAGCACAAACTTCCTCTGACACAAAAGTTTAAACTTCATTTGCCTCTTTTTTCCAAGCCATCAATTGTATTCCATATACCGGGGCAATGAATGCACCACATACAGAAAGTGTCAGGGATGGAGCTGATCTTTGCAGGGACTTTAAACAAGGGATCCAGCAGAGTATCATGAGTGCATCTTGGAACCGTGCTGCAGACAAACACCTAACCATTTTATTACTTTTCCCTGAGCTTCTGTGCCTCTCCTCCCAAGAGGCACGGGTGAGGGCAGCAGTTCCTTTTTGCTGTCTCCACCTGCTGCCAAGTTCCCTAGAAGTTTGAAAATGGCAACTCCACCCTGGCTGTTTCCTGAGGGTTGGGCTGGACTGGCTACAGGCACAAGGGTGGTGCTGCTCTTCAGGGCACCCTGAGTTACTGGGCAGATAAACGTGCTTAAGCCTAAGAGTGCAGGGAAGTTATTTTTGTTTCTTAGGGCCTGTGGGCTTGCAGCAGTTTGACTGCTGTGGCACCAAGGTGGATCATCTGTCCAGACAGCACCAGGCACAGAGTGCCCTCCTTGTTGCTGCATGGACCGAGGTCAGCTCAGCACCAGAGCAGGACCACAGCAGGAGAAGAGCCGTGGGGAAAGGCTGAACTTCAGGCTGGTGTGTGGTGAAACCTCCCAGGAGAATGAGTTGTGGTATTTTGCTGCTGCTGCAGACAAGGTACCTGTGAATTTCTTGGTGAATCCTTTAGTCTCTGGTGGTCTGAAAATAAGCATAAAATGCATGTTAGTTTTGGCTTAGGTTTCTATTCTCAGATGAATGAATTTGAATGAACTTGTCTTATCTGTGGAATCTCTCTTGGAACTGATGTTTGCAGAGAAGATAAATGTGCTGCTGCCTGCCTGCTTGTCCTGACTTAATCTAAGATGCACCAAACAGTGTCCTGGGGGAATTAGGAAGGCTGGAAGCAAGCTTGGGATGTCAGGATGCCAGAATCTGGTGCTATGACCTGTATCTGTTTCTCTGTGAATGATAAGGCTGTGGATTGCTTTTTAGCAGTAGAGCATCATGGTTGCAATGTTTTCCAAAATGGTTTTTTGGAGGGCAGCATTAGACACTGGTGTTCCTGCTATAACAGCATCCTAACGAAGATACATACATTCATTCATTAAATTAATTCCCCATTTGCCCAGGGCAGGCCAGCATACCTGTCTAGTACAGCACACACCAGGCTGGTCTGCCCTTGGATGGAAATGTTTTTCAGCTTGTTTTTAGAACCAGCTTCAGGTTAACTGGACTGTTTTTCCAACTCCTTCCTTAAATTTTTGCTACCAAGAGCTTGTGAAAATCCTAAGTGAGGGCATGCTGTATGCTGCAAATGTCATTCACATAAGTTACATTTGTAAGTTGCAAACCACAAAAAACACCAAACTATTGAAACCGTTTTTAATAATAGGAGTCCTTAATGATGAATCCAAACTTGGATTCAATGTCCTTAAAGATGCAAAATGAGCAACATGGTGTCAAAATGTCATTGTCATATAAATGAAGTGTTTTACCAGAGAATTGCTTAAGCATCTTTTAGTCCAAGGATTCATTCAAGGTGCAAATAAAAAGAACTGAAAATTACTGAGGGGTGAGCAATGAGCAGTCCCCATAGGCCAAATCTCAGTAGGAGAAAACACTTAAAGTTTCTTTAGTGCTGGCAGGTTCAAAAGTCAGGGCTGGTTTCAATTAGCTTGGGAGAGTCTCAGTGATAAACAATTCCTGTGGTCTTGAAGCAAAGGGCCTAGCTGCATGCAGCCATCCAAACTACTTGAGCTGGCCCTATTCCTTCTGCTCTGGGAGTAACTGTCTGTTTGAATGAAGCATTTGTCATCGTTTGTATATGAATTCTTCTGAGTTTTTGAGAGCAAGGAAAACATGAAGTGTTCTGGTTAAGGCATTTTTGGTCTGAAAATCCCCCAGGGTATCAGTTTAAAATATGCACGACGCTCATGCGATTTATTTTCTTTAAGAGGCTGGAAAATGTGAGTGTGTGCAGATGTGTTTGTGTGCACATGTGCTCATGGCTATGGGATCCTCAAGTTCTGCCTGAGGGGGAAGTCTGTAGGACTGCCCCATGCCCCTGGGCAGTGCAGCCCCACAGGTGAAGGGGGTGGCAGTGCCTGTGGCTGTGTCCCTGCAGGCAGACTGGCCTCTCCAGCACACCCTGCCCTGGGAATCTTGTTCACATCTGCCCCGTGTGATTTCAAGAGAGGGGACAGCACTTCCAGGTTGTTGCAGCTGTGTGTGTGTGGCACAGAAAGCCATCCAGGGCTCCTGGGGCAGCTCTGGCTCTGTGGCTGCACACAGAGGCAGAGCCCATGGGCCCAGCCCTGCTGGCAGACCAGCACCAGCATCACTCCGTGGTGCTCAGAAACTGCTGAGAGAGGCTTCTGTGTCTTGTACATGTTACAGAGGGGTGAAGCCAGAGAATGGGACGAGAAATGGTCTGCCTCCTATTCAAAAAGATGATCTCCTCAATGCACAGTGCTGCTTGGGCAGGTAGTAAGGTGGTAGTCCATCTGTCATTGCCTCGAGCCTCACTCAGAGCTCATGCCAGCTGCTTTTTTCCTGCCTGTAGTGGCTGGATGCTGTGCCTTTCCAGACCAGAGCAGCCTTCTTAAAAAACCTTCAAACTAAAATCCATCAACAATATTTCAAATAATCTTGAAAAAAGGTCCTGGTACCTAAATCTGTGTCTACCCAACTCTCCAAAAAGATGAGGGTGAATATATTTTTTAGAATCACCATTACAGTGTTTCAATTTTAAGAGCATTAAATAGGAAAATCCATCAAAGAATGCAAACAATAGCCCCTAGTCTCCTGTTGGAAATTTTTAGCATGTTTTGGACATAGCTGTTTTGATTGTAGACTTGAAAAGTCTGAACTCACGCAAAATACTGCTTTGTGATCTTGGATACCTCTGTTCAGACTTACTTACTGTTAAAAGATTTATGGTAGCATGCTTAGGGATGGGTTGTATAAAAATTATGAACCACCATATGCTCTTACTCCTTAAAACTTATTTTTAGAGAAAATGCTAAGAAGCATAAGCTTTCCTTTTACATTTGGGAAAAAGAGGTTGTATTTTTCCTCTGTAACCAATACAGCATCACCTATTCTAATGAATCTTGGGGAAAGAAAGAAATTTTTGACAAATACGATTTTTGTGCAACAAAAAAACCCACACAGGGTAGTTCAGTAGGGGCCCTTAAATCACACACATTACAGATCCTGTAGAGCAGGAGGGTCTATTTTTATCATGTGAGTTTCCACAGCAAAAGCTGATTTAACTCCTTAGGGTGAAGTTCACGCCAGTGCACGTCTCAGTGGAAGATCAAACTCCCTTTAGGGCGAGTGAGGGACCTGCAGAAATCCATGTGTGGGGTGGGGAGCAGATGTCTGTGCACAGCCCCTCAAACAGGGGAGTTTCCCAGTTCCTCTCTCAGACCTGGGACACCTCTGTGTGCCTGTGACGTGGTTCCTGCCCTGGCAGTGACAAGATGTCAGGGAACTGTGCTGAACAAACCCTGGCAGTTTAACTGTGAGGAAAAACTCTTCCCTCCGGGCTTTTTGGAGCAGGAGACCTTGCATGAGCCAGCTGAGGAACTTTATTCTGTGGGGGGCAACAGCAATGTGGGAGTTCAGCAGGACAGAGATGTGTGAGGATGCAGGTGTCACACAGGGGGAGCTCTGAGGAGACAGAGCACGGCAAGAGGCTACAGCCGTTGTTCCTGGGTGTGATGTGTACACTGGGATTTCCCTGCAAGCTGTGATCCTCTGAATCACAACACAATGTCCCTTTTTCACCTTTTTTTTTTTTTTTTTTTTTTTAAAGTAAGTTTCTTGGTGCAGCTTTCACAGAAGTGAAACATGGGGAGGGATGGGGTGAGATGTGACACTAGCACAGCACGTCAGCCACAGAAAGGGGATTGGTGAAGGAGGCTACACAAAAGTCTCTTTTGGGTGTTGTGTTCTCTCCTTCGTGGTATAACACAGGTTCTGCCAATTAGCTCTAAAGATGGATACTTGTAATTAAAATTAATAAAATGTTTGCTTGAATTCAAAAATGTGAAAAACAACTAACAAAAATTTGATTAGCTTCGTAAATAAATTCAAATGAAAGTTTGCTATTAAATAAATACAGAAATTAAAAGTTAATTCCTCCAGCCTGAATCTTGCCCCTCTCACTGCAGTAGAGTTTGGTTCTAAACTTTATTTCATGTTAGACTTCTCCTGAAGATTAACTTTAGTGTGCAGAAATTCTTTGGGGAGTTCTGCTTAAGGTCCCTAGAACACCAACTGGTTTTAAACACTATTTGAGTTCCACAATCTCTAATCAATAGGATTCCCAAAGAGTTCAGGGTAGGCTGTGTTAATTTTAAAATGCACAGGATTAATTCCAGCTTCAAAAATTTGACTTGTCATGTGTAGGTAAGAATTGAGAGCAACGTGCAGGCTCTGCTGTTAAAATGGCTCGGGGTGTCAGTGTTGAGTTGTGGAGAGTGTATAAATCATATGTGTGTTTCTCAGGCTGGTACCTGGGGATTTGCTTGATATGATTATACACACGGCTCTGCTCACTTAGTTCATTTCACGGCTGCCTCAGGAGCGACCTCAGGAGGCGTTTACATTGATTATTTCCTTCACAGCAGCCAACACAGTTCAAATAAAGCAGACTATGCATAATTAAAGGCATCATTGCTTTCTCACTCAAAATAGTAATGGGGCAGTGGATCTAATTTCCTACTTAACACAGCAAAGCTGTTCTTATTAACTATTCCTCTGATTATTGTTTACTAAACTAATTTTAATAATGGCTTGTTGTGTGTTTTTTCTCCTGGAAGACCCAAGCTGTTCTGCATGTACTGTCAGAGCGTGACAGGGCAAAGAGTGGGTTGAGAGAAGGGTCACGCACAGCCCCCCAAAAGCTGGGCCAGCCAGGGGACTGTGCAGGTGCTCAGCTGGGGCTTTGCTCTGCAGACTGACGTTGATGCTGTGCTGCAAGACAGGCACCAGTACAGACTGCCACACGTAAAAGTGGCAAACAGAAGCCAGCGTGTGGAAATGCCAGTGTTTGAAAGGCCCAGGGAGGTCTTTCAGCCCCTCGCCTTTAGGAAGGCAGGGCAGCTCTGGCACAGCTCAGCTCGGTGCCCTGGCTGGTGTCAGGGACACCAGCTTGATGTCCCCAGGGGTGCTGGGCTGCAGAGCTGCCAGCTCAGAGCCTGGGGAGCTGCCCTGTGCTGCAGGGGAGCAGCAGGCTGCAGGCACTGACCTGTCAGCACGCTCGAGGCAGCCTGTCTGAGCTTGCTCATGTGGTGGACAGCTGTGGTTTCTGACAATGCAGTGGTTAGTGTAGAAGACGCCCACTCTCAAAGCCAGGCTTGTATCTGTTTTTCCTGTGGGAGAAGTTTTTAGCACTGCCTCTGGCCTCTGGCTTGCATGCTCCAGAGGACTATTGTGTTCTTATTGCATTAGCATAATAAAATCTGCACCTCCCAGATCATTGCAAAGTCAAAATACCCGGCTCATACACTGACACCACTCATGCCACTGAAAGAGAAAGTGAGCTGGTGAGGAATGGTTGCAGGAGTGTGCCAGAGGCAGGGAGAGGTGTCTCATCCAGCCTGGTGTCAGCTGTGAGCCTCGGTGCAGACACTGTGCCCTCGCTGCAGGAAGCGATTGCCCCACGCAGGGTTCCTGCTCGGGCAAGACCTGCACGTGGTGTCAAGCCCTGAATTATCGGCTCTCCAGAAATAGAAAAGCTAAGACATTTTGTAAACTACTCTTATCATCTGGTGGAATTACTAAGCCCAGGGATCCTTTGCTGAACTAAAAATCCATGGAAGCTCGGGGCAAAATTCCGGGTGAATTTATCCAGAGGTGGCAGGCAACATGCTCAGCTTGGGGACACGTAGTGAGAAAATGTTAATCTGATCATTTTCTCATCTTCAGCTTTTGCTGATCCTTCCCAGGGCTGCATCATGCTGGCGGGTGTCCTGAGGCCAGGCTGGTTTGCATTTTCAGTGCTCACCCCAGCAGGGACAGAAATGACAGTAACTTTATGATGACTTCAACATGCTCTCACTTGTTTAAGTTGTTCATATTTTCTGGGAAAGATAGACACCCACCCTGACAACATCTTGCTTCTGATGAGTAGGGGAGCCTTATAACCTGTGATCCTTGAGAAAAATCTGTCAAACCTTATTACTTTCAGTGAATGAGCACTGTCAGCTTTCCTGGTTTGAACTTCTCTAGCAAAGTTATTGCATTTCTTATAAAATGAGGACACCACTGATTGCTTGTTCTCCTCTTTGTTTGGCTAGTCCTACCACCCTTGTCCACCTTATCCCGTGCCAAAGCTGTGCCCTGCATCTTCTGGAGCAGTTGAGGCCAGGGAAGTACCTCACTTTGGCCAGTCTGCTGCCTTCTTGGACAAACAGAGTTAAACAAAAAGCTGATGATTTTAAGAAATAACCGACCAAACTTCTGTGAAACAAGTCACAAACTCGGTTTGCTCCATGAGCTGTTAAATATCTGACAAACTTCTGGTTAACTTTAGGAAGGACCAACGACAAGGGGGTTATTGCCATTGTAAATTGTATCTAACAGTTTAATAGTTGTAATACCTGGTATGTTCTGTTTAATCATAAGTGTCTGGAATGTTGCAGAACAGAGAAAGCATCTGGATCTAGAGCAGCTGAAGTAGAAAGTTGTTTTTCTGTTTACAATAGGACTCTCTGCTCACAATAACTCAGTGAAATGCCTCTGGTGTGCTTTGGCTACGTATTTAGTGTGTGAAAAAGGTGTGTTTTTGTGTAACAACGTTAAGATTATAGTGATTTCTTTTTTTTTAGGATTGGAAATGAGGAAACAAACACAGTAAGCAAGCCCACATTGTTAACACTGGAAAATGTCAGCTGGCTGCAATGTTGTATTACATTGAAGACAAGGAGGTGAGGGGTGTCCATCTGGGCTGTGTCACATCCACACAGACTGGCATTACTATCCTTGAGCTGCAGCAGCCCAAAGCATTTCCAATGCACAAAGGCCCTGCAGGCAGCTCCAGCAACTTAAACTTTTCCAGGCTGCAAGTACATGCCTTTTTAGATACCCTTAATTGAATATTTTCTCTTTAAATGAATAGCAGTGTGTCCAGCTGAGGGTAAAGGGGTTGTAGATGTGGCCATATCATTCCTGGCTGTACTTTAGAGACTTTTCCCAACAGCTTCTTTTACAGAGGAAATGATCGCTTTAACTGATGGATAACTGGGAGGTAATAAATGTGATTTTGCAGAGCTTGGTGTCATGGTGCCTGGTCTCTGTGCAAGATCCGTTCTGGAATAGGTGAAAAGGATTCAATTTACCTTAGTCTGATGAAAACTGAAGCTCTGCAGAGGGATGGGGCTTTTCCAACCCAGCCGGAGCGAGCTGTGGTAGAACTACAGGGCACATCAGATGAGACACTGAGATAGGTCAGAAACAATCAGCTAAAAACGAGCTATCAGTGAAATAAGCTAAAACCTATTCAATAACGGAGGGTACTGTGCCTCAGATGTGGTTTTGATTCAGCAGTGCAGTGATCCCTGGTGTGGGGGACTCTAGCCCCAAGTGTCCCCCAGCCCAGGCAGCCCTGGGGATGGCTCTGACGGGCTCCCTCTCAGGGATGGAGAAAGGAGGGCTTGCTCCAGGCGTTCCACCTGGTTTAGCATGAATCCCCAGACATGATGGAGAGATGAAAGCAAAAGCATTTTAACAGGACCACTGTGAAATGGAAACAGTAAAATAATTCCCGGGCTGGGGGTGCTTTGCATCCCTCCCTCCTTCACCTGCAGGTTTTTAAATGTCTTGTTTCCAAATCTCTGTTGGGATGTAGAGGACCAAACCCTGGTTTGCTCGTGCATGAGACTTGTTTTGGGCACAGCTTCAGGCAGGGTTTGGAGCCTGGCAGAGCCCCAGGTGCAGGGTTTGCTCCCTCACTGCAGGGGCTGGGGTCCCCAGGCACATGTGGGTGCCCCGGGGGCCACTGCCACACACCTATAGAGAAACAGAGAGGTCATTTAAATCCCTGTGAAGCTCCAGTCGTTGTCCTGTAAATGAGATATCCCGGGAGCAGGCGTGGCAATTGATGTTTCAGTGAAAACTGGAAAAATCGGAGGATTTATCGGAGCAAGTTGCCTCCTGTAGCCCGTTTATTCCAGCCAGCTGCTAGTGTTCAGTCTTGCCAGATTTCTTCTTCTTGCTTCAAAAGGGTATTAGCTAAAGTATTTTTAATAACAAACAAATCGTTTAATCACAAACAAATGTTTGAAAAATTGGTGGGGTATAGGAGAAAAGCCCCGGTGTCAATTCCCCTCTGTGGATGGATGGGAGGGGGCTGGGGAGCCCCAGGTTCAGACTGGTGTAACTTTTGTCATTAATATGCATGAGCCGCTTGACAATTGGACTCTGGAAAAGGATCTGGCTAGGTGGTTACACAAATGCTGACACCTGCACTTACGATTTCATGCTGTGAACTCAAGCTAAAAATACTGTGATGGCAGTAGCCACCACACTTCTGCCTCTTTACAGGGATGAAGCGATGTTGACCGATTTTGATGGGTTCCACACAGGAAATTTAGCTTGCCCAGGGCTTACGGACCAGCTATGCATAAAGTCAGTGGGATTCTCCACAGCCATTCTGGCTGTTGTTCTCGCCAAGAATGGCGTTTGCACCGTTGTGAGATGGTTTTTGTCAGGACTGCAAGCTTGCTTTACGTGGGCTGCTGGTTTCCGGTTGAGAGGCCAATTGTGGCTACTTTTCATTTTTGGTGTGGAGTATTTCTTCCAAGCCTGTAGGAAGTGATGCCTTGTGTTCCTGATCATCAGCTGCAGCTTAAGGCTGTCTCACGGCGTTCACACAGCTGAGGTGTGGACACCTCACCTGAGTCTTTAAAAGTGTGTTTACTTTAATTTACACATTTAGCATGTATTCTGTCACTTAATCCTTGTGCTGCCTCTCCCTGTGTAGAGCTGGAAGGAATCTGTCATTTCTCTAAAAAGTCAGGACAAATGCTATCAGCAGTATCCTACCTCAAAGAACAGCTCATATGGGGAAAGATGTAGTTATCGGGTCCGTGATCTGCCCAGTTCTGAAATTATTCCTGGGATCAAACAAGTGGAATTGACTTCTAGTAAGTGTCCCAGTAGGCCTAAATAGAACTTGTTTTTCTCCGATTCTGGATTTGTGCTGGTGTTAAATAAAACCAGTAACGTATCATTTGAGCCTGTAGATGTTGACACAGAAGAGGAGAGGACCTGGAGCGTGGTCAGCCCTTTGCTCTGCTTGCAGCCGTGCTGCTTTGTGCTGCCCTTGTTCTCCAGCTCACAAAAGGAAAAATAACTGAGATTTGTCTTGTCTTGGGCTGACAGTACAGCCAAGTGATTGCCAGTCCAATTTGGCAGTTTTTAATCATTTTATCTCTGTTCTCTTCTCTCTGGGGAGACAGGCAGTGTTTAGCAGTCTGCTCAGAAAGACCTTGGGGCTAGTTTCAGCGGCAGTGGCTCAGAGCTCCGATTATTAGCTCTGCTCTTAGGAGCACACTGCGATCCTTCCCAGGGGAGTGGTGTGAAAAATTAACACAGGCTTAGAGCAGCAGTGCAGCAGCAAGCTATGTAACTGTAATTACTCCATTGATATTCCTCACACAATAACACTGTCATCAGTCATTTACATAAACTTTTTCTCCATGAAGAGGGAATGGCTGCTTATAACCCTATTGGGTGCTTCCAGAGCATGCATTATACATTTTATTTGTTCTAATTTCACACTCAAGGCCTGTAGGAACAGAGTGAGGAAACGTGCAGCCTTTTTGTTGTTTTCTTTTCTCTTGCAGCACTAAGCGTGCCACTCTGCATGCGTGAGCATGCAAGCAGGCAAAAATGTGTCTTGACAGGGTTGTGGGAACTAATTCCAGGAGTTGAAACGTTCAATGTAATTTCAAGAATACAACACTATGTTTTAAATATTTTAAAAAATGTAGTATACAAGCTCTGTTCCAGGTCCCAGTCTCTCACCATTTTGGCCAGGCCGGGTCCCCAAGCAGCAAGTTCTGTTGGGCTCTAGAACTCCTTGGGGCACACTGGGTTTACTTGGGTTCCTTTTTCTTCCACAAGCACATGGCGTGGCTCTGTGCCCTCTTCCTCTAGCAACTCTCCTGTAGCTCTATTTCTTGCACTGTCACCAGAAAGAATGGGTGTTTGAGCTACAAAAGCA
Organism: Sterrhoptilus dennistouni; assembly: GCA_013397095.1. Lineage (NCBI taxonomy): Eukaryota > Metazoa > Chordata > Aves > Passeriformes > Zosteropidae > Sterrhoptilus > Sterrhoptilus dennistouni. The sequence goes on along the minus strand of VWZU01013630.1, from coordinate 285,873 downwards.
CTCTTCCTGCCAGCAAGTGATCCAGCGGAAAGAAAAGAAAAAGAAAGCAGCAGAAAATAAGTGGTTAGTAAAATTTAAAATCAATACCATTCTGACTTCTGCCAGGGGCACTCATTTCTTTTGTGTCCCTCCTACCATGTAAAATACAGAGCTACACACGGCAGATCGCCCTTCTCCAGGTCAGAGCCAGGCAGAGAGGGGCATCCCAGAGCCTGTGCCCATGGTGCCTTCTGGCCTCAGGGTCAAGCTCTTGGGGTGGCCACCACGCCCTGTGCTCCTCACTCAGACACAGGTGCCCACTGCAGTCCTGGCCAGCCTGAACAGCTGGGTGTGTTCCTGTCTCAGGGTGTGCAGCGTCCTGCAGTTGCTGAGGCACCCACCTGCAGAAAGGGGATAGAGAGGAGGTCATTTAGTGCTCAGCTCCATCAGGGAGAAAATGTCCCTGTTCTCCAAGCAGGAGCGCTCAACTTTCGCAGATATTACGCTTCCTCTAATTAAAGTCTTCAGAGGTATTCCCGGGGCCAAGACTAATAACGTATTCAGGAGAATAATCACCCTGTCTGGGCTGCAGTGTGTTTATTGATGGCGCCAGGACCTGCTGGTGCTGCCTGTGCCCTGCGAGCCCTGCGGGGCACAGCCGCCCACGTCGCTGTCGCCGTGGAACCCTGGGCGCTGCAGCACGACACATCTAGTGGGAAAAAAGGCACATGATAGTCAAATTTCAGTTGCTGAATATTTAATGAAGCCTGCGGTGTTTATTTGGTTAGCCTGTCGATTTTTATCGTTCTGTCAATAGCTTCTCATATGTGGCACGGTGATGATCTTTAGCAGCCTGTCCCCTGGGAGCCAAAGCGCTAAATGCAATTATGGATTTTATACCGCAATGTGTTTGATATTTCCAGTGATCTAATTTGCAGTCTGGTAGTTTATTGTTTGGCATTTTAATGGCGTTCAAATGCTACGGAAAATTTGATTTCTCTGTATAATTCATCCTAACATCATTAATGCTGGTAGCCGAATGGCATGGATTTTAGAGGGCTAAATATATAGGAAAGTCATTTTTTTAATATGGACCAAAATGAACAGAGTTTTAACTAAAAGTAAAGCCATGTTGTATTTTTTCACACTTCCTCTTTGTCACTTTCCATTAAATATTAAGATTACTTTGAGGAAATGGTAAAACAGATGCTTGACCTTACCAAGCAAAACACAAGTGCAGTGTGTTGTATGATGGAAGCTTCACCATGCAGCTCAGAGCTCCTCAGCAGCCTTTTGAGAGAGAAACAGAATGAGAGTTGTTATATTAAAAAGTCTTTCCTGGCTGTTTCTCTCTTCTGTTACAGACCACTTGTGATTGATAATTAATCCTCCATGTATATTTTTTCCTCTTTTGTAGCTCACAGAAGTCCTGAGCCAACCACTTGAGCAGATACATCTATTTCAATTTAAAAAAAACCCAAAACAAAACAAAACCCAGGCCCACCACTACCAGCAATCCCAAGCCACAGTGTGGTTGAGTTTTGGGTTGGAGCCATTGGCAGAATGAAGGGGCACACAAAACTGTGTGGGGTGGAGTGGCTTGGGGGAGTTAATCACGGTGTTATTTTACACATCTACAACACTTTTATTGTGCAGTAACTCATGAGTTATGGGTCCTCTGCAACTGCAAAATAAATCCTTTAATTAACCACCTACTCAGAAACAATTTAACCTCCTCAGTGTATCTCATAAACTACATTAGCCCCAGATTTATTTAGAATAGTGTTGTGCAAGTGTGATCTATTTACATTAAGGAGTATATCCCCTTTGTTATGTCAAGTATTCTGGGACAAGAAAGTACAGATCTGTTTTATATGGTTTCATCCATGGTTTTTAATGTTTTCACCGAGTGTTTCCCAAATAGAAGCAAGCACATTTTTGCACTGTTAGATGAAAGCAGACAGGGTGATAACCATTTCACCTGGGCAGATGGCATATGGATCATTCCTTGTTGTTAGAGACTATTCCACAGAAAACAGTATTAGAGAGAAACCCACCCTCCTGTGTTGTCCAGCGAAGCCAAACTTCACAGTGGCATGTTGACAAGAAATGATTCTTTTCCTTGAGTACTGAAGAATTTGTTTCTGTCTTTCAACAGAAGTGAACACAAGTCCAGCTTGTGTAACACATCTGACAGGCTGGCAGAACTAGAATATGCTTTGTGGTTTATGCATTTAAGAACATTAAAGCAGTTGAAGGGAGTTCTTTTAATGTAACCAAGGAGAAAAGATGACAAAGGAGTCACAAAGGAGAGCGAATGAGGTGCCAAAAGCAGTAATGAACGAATATAGAACACTCAGCTTTGTGTTTCACAAAACGCTTGTGTTGGGCTGGCCGACCTGTTTGTTTTCTGGATGAGGTTCCTACTGATGCAGAGGTTTCCAGTGCCTCTCACAGCATGGCAACAGAGGTGCTCCTTGTGCCCTACTCGGCTGTGGTGGCAAACGTCGATTACATTTGTAACTCATCTCGAATAAATTTTCCTTGAAAAAAAACCCCGATTTTGCTCTGAATTAATTGAGTGACAAGATCACAGGTCATCATCTAGAGGAGAAACTGCCATGTGCCGTATTTCCTTCAGTGGGGCAAAAGTCCTTCTCAGGTCCTTGTTTTGCCCCGGCCTCGTTTGAAGCACGGCTGGGTCACAGCACTGTTGGGCACTTGGTTTGCTGGTGCCAGGAGAGGTGGGGTGGAGGTCACCTGGAGTCAGAAATATCCTCAGGCAGACCCTTCTGGAAAGCAGCTTTGCAGGGATACCAGTCAGGGCTCGGAGGGGATCAGACCACAGGCAGTGGCTCTTGTTGGGGCACCTTTGCTGAAGAGCAGATGGGAACAGTGGCATGGGCTCAGCCGGGGGCTGGGGGGTCGCTCC
>VWZU01013630.1:267823-281341 GCA_013397095.1 Sterrhoptilus dennistouni | reverse complement strand
AAAAAAAAAAAAAAAAAAAAGCCACCAAGTTGTGCTGCAGGCTAACGACGTGAGGCCTGGCCCTCCAAGTGATCTGCTAGCAGATGATGGATGGATGTGCACCTCACTCAGCAGCACCACCAGCTTTGCTCCATTCTTGAATATCTGTCAAGATGTTAAGTGGGTGACTGCAATCAGCAGTGAAATAAGACCTGTGTAATCTGATGTTCCACTTAGAAAAGAAAACAGAATTCCTACCACCTAATATGAGACTACACCAGCCAACACATAAAGGTCTCTGAGCCGGTCAGGTATCTGATAAAATCTTTACACCTCATTATCACTTGTAATTTAGAGATAGGGCTGCAGCTGTATCTACAAACACGGCATTATGACATTTCCAGGGATTTTTTATCTGTGTCCCTTTTCAGCGAAGAGCTCTTCCTTCACACATATGCCTTTCTATGACTTGTAATGTATTCTTTTATTGAGATTTTATCTGGCTGAGAAGGGTGGGCTGCCTGTTATGTCCTTTGACAATTTATGAAAATTTTTGCAGATTAACAAAAAAGGCAACCTTCTACTGCTCTGTAGCATTTACTGGTAAAGTCACGGCAAAGATTATTATGGAAGGTATTGAAAAACACATGGAGCACAATGCAGTCAGCAGTCACAGCTAGCACAGCTGCATGAGGGGAAAGTCCTGCTTGCCAAATTTCCTTCTACGACAGGATAGCTCACTTAGATGACCAGGGAAAGCCAGTAGATGTAATCTGTTTGTATTTTAGCAAAGCTTTTGATACTCTCACATTATCCCTCTGGACAAACTGTCCCCCTCACAGCTGGATAACCATGGGATGTGATGGGTGAGCAGCTGGCTCATGGGTCAGGGACAAGGAGTTACAGTGGCTGGGGTGACCTCAGGCTGGCATGGATGAGGCTCCATCCATGGGGCAGGTACCAATCTCTCTGCTCTCATGACCAGTGACAGGACTCAAGAGACAAGTAGAAATCTAAACTTAAATGGAAATAGTGATTGAAATACATGTAATTGTCACATAAAAAGGGAAGCTCTTGTCTAAGCTATTCTATTTGTTGTTAACATCTCTGGATAATTTCCCTGAGAAGAAGAAGATGAAGACTGTTTAAAGAGAAAAGGAAAGAAGGAAGAAAGAAGGGAAAGGATGAAGGAAAGGAGCAAGGTGAGAGAACAGGTTAGACGGGCCCAGGTAGTGACTAATGAAGATGTGGACTTTCCCAGGCACTGGGGCAGCAGCTTGCCAAGAGCTGGAGCAGGGCTCTGATGGGACTGCAGATCTGAGAAGGGAGAGGAGGCCTGGTGAGCTGGAAAGCTCATGGCAGATGGCTGCTGCTCTGGTACTGGTCTCCCAGTCCAGTGTGATGTTTGATGTCTAAAATCTGTCACCTCTCTGGACTGAAAATAGTCTGTGTCCCATCTCTGGCCTGGTACAATGTACCATGAAACTGCTTAATGCTGTAGAAAATCGCTAATGCAATGAAACAGAGCCCCTTGAAATATCAGCTAACGCCTCTTGATGCCTTTCTGGGTCCTTTCTGACCCCATTCATGGGAGTATCACTTCACACAGAAGAGTTGAGCTCCAGTGGCTGCTCCCTGGGATCCTGGAATCTCTGGATCCTGGAAAGGTATCTCTGAAACTCAGTCCAAACACTGTACTGGGACATGCAGCAAAGCTCAGACCTCTGTCCCGGTCAGGGGGAGCCCAGAGGAAACAGACTGTTTCACAGCAAAAGGAAAGCCAGTCTCCAACACTCCCACGGTCTGTGTTCTGGCAGTTTCTGTCCCTGTCTAGGTCATCAGGAGGTTCTGCCTTCAGGATAATGCTCAGGCATGGACCCTGAAACAGCCGGTGGCTCCTGGTCTCCCTTATTTTAGCACATGCAGACAAAAGCCTCATATAGAGAGACACAAGATCTGATAGCAATGCCAGCATGCAGATCACAGCTAGCCAGGCCATAAAAATTAGATTAACAAAGATTACCAATGTAAATGCAAGGAAAAAAAGCCCCAAAACAAGCATTGTCAGTATACGCATAAATATGTTTCAGGTAAAAAATACAAAGACTCCTATGGGAAAAGACAATTACAGAATTTCATACTTTCTGGGAGGATGAAAGTCCTTGAGTTGTGTCAGCCTTTCTCAGGGCATTAGGAAAGAACAGCAGAGACAACTGCACTGGTGATTCCAGCTATATTTTTATCTGACCCACAAATTACCTAGGCAGGAATACCTGGGTAATCATGGATAACCTAGAGAAGGAGAGATCAGGAGAGAAGAGTCATGGCTGCTGTTCCTATGGCTGCTTTAGCTGCAGAAGGAGCATAAAAATACTCAAACCCAGAGACATGTAAAGGGCTCCACATCACTGAAAGCCAGGCAGCACAGGAGATGGTTGAGCCCTTCTGAAAGGAGGGGGAGCCTGTGGTTGTGTTGATAGACTTAAGCCCCTTCCAGCCTCTTTGCAGCTGGGTAAATCTCCCCAGGATTGGGCTGGCTAACAGAAATATTGGCATTCCTCAGTGCCGGGTGAGAGAGTACAACTGATTCATTTCTTTGCTCTGCAGAGTAATTCTCAGTAGCTTCTTTTTAACTGAAAGGATCAAAGTCCCTAAATGAGAATGTGGTGAACTTGATACTTCTTCACAAGCCCAACAGACATGGACAATATACGTTCTGTAACTGAAACCTTTTGGGGTTTGTGTAATACAATACCCTTTCTGTAACCCCCACCCTTCCCTCCATCCTCTTGACCCTGTTGCAGCTAAGGGACTGGACAGTAGAAAAACATGTCAAGCATGAAAAGCAGCAACTTGAGGACAAACATGACCCCTCCACTGCTAGTTACTGAACTTCTGAAAGTGCATTGAGCAAGCAGAATCGGCTAAAAAGGGAGGCCAGGGACACCTCATGTTGTGCAAGATGGGAGGTGAGGTCTTTGCTCCTTAGAACTAAAGTGTTTTGTTTTAATCATGGGGAGAGCTGCTGGCTTGGCACTGTGTGAAATAGATTTAGAAATCCTGAGGAAGGAGGAATTTCTCAAAACAGTAAGGAAAACAAAAGTCAGCAACAGGGAAGAATTGGCCAGCATTTTTACAACAGGAAATGTGGAGGATACTGAAAAGAGAAAATTAATGGCACTGGGAGTATGATCCTGTTAACCATTATTGTTGACACCTCATAATTTCCAGACTAAAATGCCAGCTAAGGCCATGTTTCACTTCACACTATCTTAGGTCATCTTTGTCTTGCTCGGAGAAAAAGAAACTCCGTAATAAAAATGGAGCACGTCATGAGAAACTCCTTTGTGTGTGGAGTCAGCTCAGCAGCGAGGATGTGGCTGCAGCAACCCTCTGCTTGATTGCACCAAACATTGTGCTGCATTTTATTTTCTGGGGTAGAATAAATGTTCTGCTCTGAGGAGTGGAAAATGCTAGCTATACCTATTTTAAACACCAGAGTAATGCTTTATAGCCCATAGAGGGATAATTACAAAGTACAAAATCACAGATTTTATAGCACAATTTCCCGGGAGTGCAGTTAGGAGAACAGCATGTGTCATGTAGCCAATTTAGATAATGATTCTGATAAAGATAAACTGTATTGTTTATAATAAGTAATTGGGCTGACAGAGGCCCAAAAGACACAGAGGAGGGTGGGAGCTGCAGCCCTGGACCCGGGCACTGGCTCCTGCCTCCCGCGGGCCACTGCTGGCTCAGGGCTGCAGGACAGTTCCCTTCCTCAGGAGCAGTAAACACCCTAAAAAGGCTTCAAAAGTTCTCCATGGCTTGGATTCCGAGATGGTGGCTCCTGTGAGGGTCTGTGCTGGTGAGGGATGTGCTTAAGGGAGACCCCCGAGCTGGACTCCCAGCAGCCTGGAAGGAGGAAAGGAAAGCCTTGCCTTCCCTGCTCCTCAGGAAGTCCCAGGGCTCGTTCAGAGCTGAGCCATGAAGAGTACTGGCCTGGTAAATATACAGTGGCACTTTACCACAGGCAGGAGATTACTTGTTGAGTAGATTATCTCTCTTGAGATAAGGCAAAATCCTTCAGATGCAGTGGAGTACCTTGCCAGGCCTATTAGCACATGACAAGATGCAGTTTGGGTCCAGTGAACCTCTATCAATCACAAGACGAAGTAAAGCCCTAATTATCATTTAATTGCTGCCTTCAGCTTGAGCTGCCCTTCTTCACAGCTTTCTGCATCCATTGGAGATTAGGTTGTGCTAAAATGAGAACCGTAAAGGGCCTGGCAAAGGTGTGAAATTCCCTGGGTAACTGAATTAATGGCAGCGGGTTCTGCTGCTGGGGGGGTTCTGGTCTCTCTGCAGACAGAATGAGTGAGGGTGAGGGCTTTAATGGGGAATTAGAGGCGATAGCTCTCAGATATTTGTTCACAAGAAAGAATGACACAGAATATGCTGGTTCGGCCAGGCTCAAAGGAACAAAGAAAATACCACTCACAAACATTTGTTTTTATGTTAATTTTCCGGAATTACGTTGTTAACTATTTTGTTAAGTAAGAAAAAGTAGTGATGTGTTCATGTAGGCTTGTGCAGGGAAGTAAAAGTAGCAGAATATGAGCATGGGTAACTGTGGTTTTTTTCTGGCCATTTTGAAGTGGATTGACATACAGATTTGGGATATTTAGGCTCTGGTTTAGTTTTTGAGTCAGGCTCATTGTTGATCTGCTTTAATATGCTCTGCATGGCAGGTGTGTTTTCTAAGTAAATTGCAGAATCAGAACAGTTTCTCATGATGAAACTCTGACATCAGTAGGGCACTTGTCTGTACTATGTAACTTCGCAACATCAAATCCAATTTCAAACATAATTACAGGCCATTAGTGCCTGACACAGAGTTTAATAACAGAGTAAATATTGTGGTGATCTTCGGAAATGCATAAATAAATAAGTAAATACACAAAGTAGAGTTGTCTGGCTTTAAAAATGAGCTCTTAAAACTGGTATTGCCTGAGAAACAGGTGTAGTTGGAACTGGTCACTTAACCTCATTAGATGAAAGACAGAGCACTATAAATCCATCATTTTACTAGTCTGCCTGGCAAGCAAATGCTCCTCTTCCCAAACAACACCTGTTTGCAGTGCCCTGGAACAAGGTGAGCTGGCCAGACTTGGTACCTGGGAGCGAGGGTGCTGCAGCACAAAGCAATAAAGTCGGGCTCCTCCTGGTAACATGCTAATCAAGCTGCAGCACTGTCTGAGCAGCGTTAAACCTAAACAGGGGCACCGGGTGGCTCCGTTCAAGCCTTCCTTGGCCATCATTAGGGGTTTTAAGTGTCTCATTGTGTTGTTTGACTGCGCAAAGCTGGTTTGTGGCTTGGCACAACACCCTTGAAAAGGGCAGTGATCTGAATCACTGAAGAGATTCTGAAATTATGATCAAAACAAGAAATAAGAGTTATATGCTGACTCTAGCAGGTAAAAGTACAAGAAGACTTCTGATTATTTCACTTACAATTGATCACAACAAATTCTGCTTGTTCCTGGGAGAGCAAAGGTCAGTCAGCAGTTCTGAGACTGGTGCACTCCTGGTGCCCAGGTCACAGGGGAGTTTGTGTCCTCTGAGCTGCTCTGTGCTCACAGTGTCCCCACACAAACACAGGGATTCCGACCACCTCTCTCTGCTTTATGGCTTTGAGTCCAAATCTCTCTTGCTGTAGAAAAGTTATGCTGGAATGAACCAGAAGTTCTTTGCCTCAGCTTTCTCCTTGAGCATCCTGTGATCCCTGTGAGGCAAGGAAACCTGGGGGTTTGTTACCCAAAGCCCTCCCTGCAGGAACAGCCCAGCCCAGCGTGTGTGGAGCTGCACTCGGGGTCTGGCCCTTTTTACAATCCCGTGTAGCTGCTGCCCTCACAATCGTTCTCTGAGGAATCGTTTTATCCACACAGCAGAAGGTCCCAGCTGAGTGAAGCCAAGCCATCCCTGGGATGTGCAGCAGAAGATGTGGATCCAGGTGAAGGACCTAAAGCTCCTCCTGCTCCCTGCCCCTGAATTACTAATTCAGAAGATATTTGTCTTTTAAATGCTCATTTTATTTTCATAACTGAGACTTCTTAAAAGACCTTAAGAGAGAATATAAAAATAATCGTAAAAGGAAAATAAGAGAAGCTGTGAAAGGTCCTTGGGCATTTCAGGGCTCACTCAATGGATCCTCCTGCAGGCCCATCACTGGCAGAAGCAGGGCTGGGCAGGGGATTAATTGCAGCATAGGTTTTACATTGCACAGGTACCTTTAAACCTGTTCAGATGTTAAATAGTGGGCCTGGGTCAAGTGTGAAAGCCAAAGAGTAACAGACATGACTTGCTGACTGAATTGCAGGGTAGATTTTATTCTCCTATATTCACTGTCTCTAGTGGGGAAAATTGTGCTTATAAGACCAAAATGTGATTAGAAGTGGAGCTCTGTTTGCTTTGCAGATATTATGATAAAAACTGAAAAACATTTTTTAATCTGTCTATTCCTTGTGCTATTTTTTCCATTCCAGCAGCTTTTATTTTTTTTTTAATTATTGTTTATTTCTCAAGAATTCTGATGGAAATTTTTCTTAAGTCAGAATTTTTTCATGAAAAATAATTTCTTTCACTTGGAGTTTGATTTGCTTACAACAACAATTTCTCATATTTTTCCTAAATAATAAAATAAATAGACCATAATGGGGAATAAGGAGTTTACATTCCCAATGGAAAGAATACATCTGTGGAGATGAGTTTCATTAAACTGTTAACTGAAACAGTGACTTTTAGAATTGATTCCATCTTTATCCAGTGCAGTCAATGCTCTCCAGAAGGCTGTATTTACGAAGTATTCTTTATTTAAGATAAGCAAAAAACATAAAAGGAGGCCTCCTCACCCTCTTTTGCTGCTCTGGGTCAACACCACAACCTCTTGATTAGATTTGGAACCTACTAATTAGATATAATTCATTACCTGCAAGAATGAGATCAGAAATCAGGAGCTGCTATTCCAAATAAGGCGATCCTTCCCCTCATCCATCATGGCTGTTAGTAACCAATTTAAAGTCAGACAAATGCATAACCAGCATTATTACCTTGTCATAAATAGTTAGGGAGAAAGACCTGGAATAACCTGGCATTATAAATGGTTTTTATCACATTATTTTGCAGTTATTTGTCAGCCACTTTGCTTAAGATAAATGTAGAGCAATAATCAGATTCTAAAACAGAGCAGTGAACAGGGTTTTGCTAATTGTGAAACCTCTTCTGCTGGCAGAACTCTGTCATGGGGCACAGTTTATGAATTCCCTTATGGAGAAATTGCACCGAGCACATCTCCGTGTTTGGACTTGAAAGTCTAATGGGCCAAAAAATAGGAAAAGAGGTCTCATCCCCTCCTTCAAACATGGTGAAATCTCAGCAGTTGGTGTCATGGCTTGTGTCCCCCAGGACTGCTGAGCCAAGGGAGGGGTTCTCCAGCCCCTGTTGGTTCCTAATGTGTGCAGATCCTAATGCAGCACGCTCATCATCCCTGGAGAGGAGTGTTGCACCAGGACAAAAGGAATGATTCTGCCATGGGAGGTGTCTCAGGAGGGCAGACAGGTTCCACGGGTTGGGTTTTTGGTGATCATAAGTGTCTGATAGAAAGAAGTACATGATGAAATGCTAATTTCAATAAGATTGTATTGAGATGAGAGTGGCCAGTGCCCACAGCACTGACCCTGCCATGCTTCTGAATCTCCACATTCCCATCCTCCCTGGAGTGGAGGGAATGGAGACCTGAACCCCTGGAGCACACCTGGAGCTGCAGTGCCACCCTCTCATGAGGACCTGGTTTTTTTCCTGGTGACTGAAGGAAACCAGGATCTATATCCATGTTTTAAAGAGTCATGCTGAAGGGAATGTGCGGGCTGGGTTCTGCAATATAAATCCCAAACCGTTCTCTCAGCTCCATTTATATTTAGATAATTAGTGACTCCAAATTTAAACCCCTACCATGGAGAGTAGCATCAGGCTGTGACTTATGGAGGGTTTTAAGGATCACAGGAACCCCTCTTAAAAACAGGAGACTGCAATCATGGAGGAAGGTTTCAAGCCTGCCAAGGGAGGCCCAAACACCCAAATCAATGGGCACCTTTCTGTGGGATAAGACAGAGCTCGAGAGTGGGGAGCTTGCACTGAGCCCATATGCAAGGGGGAAAAGGCTATCAGAGATCTTTTCTTCTGATAATAAAAATATTTAATATGATTTATATTCAACTAAAGCATTTAGGAGAACAGTTTTAAAAGCAACAGGATTTCTACAGTGTGGTTGAGATGACAGAGGACACCTCCTCCGGTGTCAGAGAATACAGAGCTACTTGGCAGTGGTGCAGTACTAAAATGCAGACAGAAGTCACAAAGTCAGCAGATCTGATTAACTATAAATCCAGGTTTTTATTACACTCCCCCCATAGGTAGAGAAGGACAATAACTTGATTTTGATCTCAGCTGCAGCACAAGTAAGATCTGAGAGGAAGATATTTACTAAATTATTTACCTCATATAGCGCTGTCACTGAAAAACAATCATGTTTGAAGAGCCACGTCAGTGCAGCTGGCCTCAGAAAGAAATATTGAAGGTGTGTTTACTGTCTGGTGTTTCTGTTCGTTTTCCTAAAGCCATGTCTAATTGAAAGTGTTGATATAATTGCAACTTAAGGCAAAACGTAGCAGAAATAGGGACACTTGCAAGTGATGGGCCTTTAGAACTTTAACTGTCCTTCCATCATCTCAAAGCTTAAGCTATCACTAGTCAAGGTAGAGAGTGGTTATTTTCCTTTTTATTGAAATTTCAGTGAAAGTTCTGTGCCCTGTATCAGCACACTGTTGTTTCCTGACTCTGCTGCCAGCGTGTCAGCATCCAACTCCATCCTCTGCAGCTCTGGGAACACAACCAAAGCCACTGTGGCTGCCCTCAAAGCCTGCTCCGGGCAGCACTCTGGTCTGGCTTGGCATGCGCTTGAATTTCCAAATAAATACGTTCTGAAAGGCAAAGAAATGGTTCCACCTGATTTTTGTATCCCAGGATCACATTAAAGGCTGATCGATCACAGCCTTTAGACAAATTTTCCTCTTTTTCTTTTCTTTTGGTTCTTGCAGTTTAGGTGGCTGTAACAGGAGAAGCAGTGACAAACTGTTGGCATTAATGTACTGAGCATAATGAACACCAGCCATACAGCACATGGTGCTTGTCTGCTTATTGGTGAATTTAACTCACTTTAATTGCAGCGTTACTTAACATGATGGAGAAGCAGCCCTCAGAGGGATCATTTGAGGGACAAATAATGTATTTGTGTAAAATTAAAAAAAATAAACCAAACAACTAGAAGATAGTACTACTAGCTGTAGTAAATTATAGTTTAATAATTATTATCTAGATAGTGCTTGGCTTAAGGTTAAAAAAGAGGCACTTCTGGAAAGCAGGATGAAAGCTTGCCTGGAGCACAGCCACGGGGACTGGCTTTTGCAGGCTGCACTGGTGGCAGACATTCAGAGAAGCACCTGGGAATAAATTGAGTCTGCTGGGAGGGGAAAGTATCTACCCCTGGGGCATGTCAATGGAAATAGAAGGTGACAATGAGCCCAAGGCCTGCTTGGCCATATCACATGGGTCTCCTGATTCTATTGAAGGTATTGCACAGCAACCTGCCCTCTGAGCATATCTGACACCTGGGAGGTTTTCTGTGCAAGTGGGAGGTGTAGGACCTTTACCCCCTGGAACAGAGCTGGTGCCGTAGGCAGTGAGACGCTGGTGGTGTTAGAACCTCCTTATGTCTGTCATTTGTACCCTGAACATTAAATATCTTTCTCATTATTCATCCCACCACACTAGAAACAGCTGGTCTTCAAGGGAAATTACCTAATGAATCAACAATAAGGCTATTGTGTAGGCGTGACATTTCTGATAATAAATTACTGCTTTCAGGAGGTTGACCACACTTGTCAGGGTTTTGTGAGTTACAAATTCAGCTGCCTTGTCTTATGCTGTTTTACATAACTGACAGTGTAAAACCTTGGCATTTGACTGTAAGTTATTCTCTCAACTTCCAGATCTCTATCATAAAATTTCTTTCTTCCTTCATTCAGAAAAATCTTTGAGCATTTCCAACTCATACACTGAAATTATTTTAATTTGGTTTGATTATATTTATTATGTCATATATATCTTGTACTTAAATATTAATTTAAATACTTTTAATTAGAAATGTAAACAGGCTTTAAATGTAAGGATTGCATTTTAAAATTTCATTTAGATAAAATATGCGTTTGCATATTTCTTGTATGCTTACACTTGAAGGAATACTTTTTTCCTAAACCCACGGCATGGAGGAAGGTATAAATATTGCCTTACCAGCTTTCAAAAAAACCCAATTTGAATGTACCTAATTAATTTAAAAGTGCTCGGTCCATATGAAATATGCTTCAAGGATGGATATTTTAAAGGGTGCTTCTTTTTTCACATGCAAGTGTTATTTGCCTTTTACTCTGTGTATCCAGGGATATAACTGGTTAGTGATGAAAAGCAGAAGTCTTTGCTCCCTCTTAGCTGAATGCAAATGGCACTGAAAGTCAGGCAGTATCTGCACCAAATTGTGTGTTTATCTCTGTGGAATTCTGCGGAACCAGTTCTTTAGCTTTTAATACTGTAAGTCTTTTCATAAGTAGCCAGCAAGGAGAGCAGGACAGGAGTTCCATTTTCTGCCAGATTTCTCGGGGCAAAATGCATTCTTGCAAACGTGAATGAAGCCGGCAAAGGTGGGGCAGCCTGGAGAGGAAGTTGGTATTCTTATGCAAGGAGTTGTGGAAGCTAAAAATGAGATCTAAAACAGTGAATACATGTTCTAGCAAGTATACTGGGTTTCAAGCGCTCCCGGTTTCTTTGTTACACCCGTTACACTATTGTTACACTCGTTTCTTTTCACTGGTAGTGATATCTTAATGTCTGGGCATTGCTGCTGCTTTGCCTCTCACAGAATGTGTTCTTATTTAATGCAGCAGGGCCTTTTAAGGTTTGCATGAGTCGATTATTATTTTAAATAACTTAGCCATCAGTCGATTATTATTATTTTAAATAACAATTCAAATTTTCAACAGGAAGAAACTAACCAAAACCCGGTGCATCCAAAAAGTGCCTTCTGATAGTCCTGTGTGGGAGCAATAAAAGCAGCATTGCCCAGTGTGTGAGCAGGGCTTTGTGAGATGGCTCCTGTCTGACGTGGGGCCAGGATCCTTCTGCCTCAGGTGTTCTAGAAAGGCCAGGTGCAAGAGGAGCAAAGCTAAGAATTATTGCCCTGTGCCTGCCCTTCAGCCCCCTAAAGCTAGAGCATCCAGGGGAACCTGTCCTTTGGGAGGATCACACCTTGAACACCTTCAGAGGTGCCTGGAGGAAGAATCCTCTGCCGTGATCCCACCGACCCTGGCCTGAGGTGGCTCTGAGTCTTCCAGTTTTCTTTGCTTTCATGTGTTGCACCCTGTGTGAGGTGCCTGCAGGTGCTCTGAGCAGTCACTGCTCACCTGCCATGGGGACAGTCACCGGTGGCAATGTCAGAAGCCTCTGCCTTTACTGCCTCCTTGTTTTGCAGAAGGCATGAAGAGACCTCCTGTGGCTGTAGGACCTCAGCTGGGTGCCCTCGGGGATGGAGGCTCTGTGTCCCCAGGCTGTTGGCTCTGGGCACAGCTCTGGGGCTGTGGCAGTGGGTCTGTGCCCTCTGGCTGGTGTCTCTGGGCTGTGGCAGTGGGGTCTGTGCCCTCTGGCTGGTGTCTCTGGGCTGTAGCAGTGCAGCTCTGTGGGCACAGCTCTGGGGCTGTGGCAGTGGGGTCTGTGCCCCACAGCAGGGTTTTCAGGCAGGGTCCCCATCCTTGCCCTGCCACGCTGCCGGATGATCCAGGGCTGAACTGAAGAGGAAGAGGGGAGACACTGTGACCTTTCAGTGCAATATCTCGGCATCAATTATTGAATTGTGCATTTTAACTGTGCTGGTGGTGATGAGTTAGTGCGGAGTAACTGGTTAATTGTGGATGTGTTCTGTTTATAAAACAACACCTATAACCAGGGTCAGGTACACAGGGCAGCCAAAGGAAGACACCCACGGGCAGAAGCAGCTCCAGAGCCTGCAGTGCTGCAGCCCA
This sequence comes from Sterrhoptilus dennistouni, assembly GCA_013397095.1. Classification (NCBI taxonomy): domain Eukaryota; kingdom Metazoa; phylum Chordata; class Aves; order Passeriformes; family Zosteropidae; genus Sterrhoptilus; species Sterrhoptilus dennistouni. The sequence goes on along the minus strand of VWZU01013630.1, from coordinate 269,177 downwards.
TTGGAAAGGGCTTTTCCCACCATCTCCTGCCTTCACTGCACCACCCTTTGCTCCTGTTCCCTGCTACCCTGAGGAGGACTTGTCTCCCCAAATGTCCTCTTGGGGACATTTCAACTGCTCATGGCCCTCAGGTCCCAGTGGGTGAGGACAGCCCTGTGGAGTCACCTGTCCACTTGGCATCATCTGGAGGGCTTGAGGAGGTGGGCTTGTCACAACTCCAGTGAGGTCACTGAGGGTGCTGAGAACAACCACAGAATCCTCTCCAGCCTGCTTTGGTCTGGTTGAAGGTCACTGGTATCTAGTCAGGGTCTTGTGCTTCAAGCAAAGGCCATTCAGTTATGATGTAGAGACAGGGGATGTATAGAAAAAGAAATGGAAAAAGAATTTTAAAATGTACAGCCAAAGACTGACCCTACACTGGTTTTGTGTGGGATTATATTGTCCCAGAAAATTTAGTTAGATGTTAGTTATAATCAAGGTCCTCTGAATTCTATTTTTTTTTCTCTAAAAAATAGTTTCCAGGGATCCACTGTTGAAAGCAAGTGCTGGGTGTGCTCTTTCCTTTTCTAAATAATGGAAATTCATCTGAAACAAACAGAGGTGTTATAATGGTGTCACATTGGCATTTCATTTTCCTCAGCAGCCTTCTGATAAAGACATGTTGTATTCAGCAGCACTCAGACATAAGAGCAGTTCTGTCTCCAAAATCTGGCTTTGCAGCGTAAGGCCTGTTGAGTTTCCATGGCAATGGCCACAAATTCCTCCCCAGCTCTTCAAAGTGAAAGACATATTTGTTTTACTGGTGCAACTTTGTAGCACAAAAGCTCTCTCTCCCTTTTCACGTAACACCTGCTAATCTGAGCCTGGACCCTTTGAAGCCTCCTGCTGATCAGAAATTCAAATACATTTTTGCATGCTAATCTTGGTGGTAATCTAGAGTTTGTGTCTTTCACGTTGCGTCTGTGAAAACAGTTTTCTTTATAAATCACCAAAAGTGTTGTCCCCGATTGCTGTCCATGGGAGGATGAGTTGATAGGGCTGTCAGCAGCTTGGATGTCCATTCTCTCCAGATGCAGCCTGGACAGAGCTATCAGATCAGGGCTTTTTCACCATCCCCTCGCCCTTTGTGAAGAGAAGGGGGCGAGGGGAGTGGGGCAGAGGGGGAAGGGCTCTCCCAAACCTGGTTCATGAGCTCTGTGTGTCTGGCTGTGCAGGGCACCCCCTGCCATGGGCTGAGCGTGGCACTGCCCCTGGCCTGTGCCTGTACCTGTGCCTGTGTCTGTGCCTGGTTTTGGGCTGCTCCTGTGCCTGTGCCTGTGCCTGGTCCTGGGCTGGTGCTGTGGCTGTGGCTGGG